>CM076583.1:156252083-156507826 GCA_034641835.2 Pinus albicaulis | reverse complement strand
ACCTTTAGAAGGTGGCTTCACAATGGGTTCAAGAGTAGGCTTCTCGATTTCCAATGAACCGGAGGCAGGTAGGGGAGGCGGTCCATCCGCAACTGCCTTCCCGGGTGCCTGCCGCGATTCGTTGTAATCCTTCGACCACGTAGCGACAGAGATAGGTGCAACACTCTTCATCATGAAAACTTGGGACCCAAATGGTGCAGATGGTGACGGCTGTTCGACCATCTGGGTCTGCTGAGATGGGAATGGCTCTTTTAGAACAGCCGGAGTCCCTTTAGGGCCCTTGAGAAGTTGACTAACCCCGGATCGTCGTGGACAATCCTTAGTATAATGGTCCCCTTCACAAATGAGGCAAGGGTACTTCGGTTTACGCTGAGAGCCATCCTCAGTGCAAGATTTAGATTCTGGCTTTGGGGCATCAGATTTAGATTTTCCTTTGCCCTTCTTTTTCCCCTTGGAAGTTTTCTCCGTAGGATTGGCCTGAATGGCATTCACTTCCACGGTTTTACCAGAATTGGAGGGGGCGGGATTAGCAGGAGCACTGTTGGAAGAATTAGACTTCTGCTTCCCATTCGAAGATTTCTTCGAATTCTAAGAGACAGAACCAATGACACCATCCACCGCAGGGGTAGGCGGAGCCTTAGAGGTTCCGGACCGTGGGGTATCAGGCAAGATATCATAAAGCGTGCCGGACTGAGAATATACAAGATCCAGATATTGGGCATGCACAATGGCTTGTTCCTCTGTCACACACGCTCCCATCGCAATATCCTAATCGATTTTATTCACAAAGGAGGTGGTAAACCAGTGAGTTAGTATCTGATCAGGTATGTGAAACTTGATCAGTCTACGACGGCGCCGCCACTCATGAATGTGATCAGAGATGTGAGTGGCTTTATCCTGCTTCAAAGAAGTCAGGAGGTGCGTCCCGGCTTCATAACGAACCGGTAACTGAAAGTGTGTGAGGAAAGCCATGGCTAAAGAATTGAAATCTTGGAAAATGCCGCGGGATAACTCTATGTACCACTTAGCAGCAGCTCCAGTTAAAGTACGTTGGAAGAGGCGCAGGCGAATCGAATCGTCAACCCAAGAGTTAGACGAACACCAAAGATGATACGTCATCACATGCGCCTGGGGGTCCTCTCCAGCTTTTCCCTCAAACTTGGGGCAATCACCTGGTATCTTGGTGGGAACCGGAGGCCAATATGGATTCTGTAAAATTGGATCATTGGTCAATTTTGAAACATCCGGCAACTCCAAGGTGGCCAGGAACGGCAATGGCGGATTGACCGGCATGCCAGACCCAGGATGAGGACCGTTACCTGTACTCCACGATGGTTGTGAATATCCTTGCCCCCATGGGTTCTGTCCCATAGGATTCTGACCGTAGGGGGTGTAGGTTGTATAACCAGACTGATTTGGATGCTGGTAAACAGAGTGTGGGGCCTGATAACCAGGGTACGGACCCTGATTATATGTCGGCCTGGTGTAAGCAGCGTTTGGATTTGGCTGCTGAGTATAGGTAAAACCGGGTGGAGGAGGATAATACTGAGAGCCTCTGTGGTGGTTATAATTCGGTTGAGATTGACCATGAGGATAATAACCACCCTGAGGATGAGTAGGCTGCTGAAAAGTGGAACCCTGCGGAGCCTGATAAGTAGGGCGCAGCTGTTGATTTGGCTGCGGCATTGAATGAGTCGGCTGCTGAGAAGGGTTAATAGAATGAGCGGGCTGCCTTGAGTGAACAGGTTGACCTGACTGAGAGGGCTGCCCTGAATGAACAGGTTGGCCCGGATAAACAGGTGGCGCCGGTTGAGCAGGCTGGCCTGGTTGTGAATGAGCCCCAGGTTGTACCGGATGGGCCGGTTGGCCTGGAGGCAGAACACCAGGTTGTACCGGATGGGCCGGTTGGCCTGGTGGTGGAACAGGGCCAGGTGCCTGCTGAAAACCGGTTTGACCCGAAGCGGAACCATAAAATGGTCCCGGCTGATATGCAATGTTAGAAACAACAGGATACTAAGGTTGCATAGGTAAAGAAGGCTGGATTTTGCCCCCCAGGACCATAGACCGGTCCCGGTTGATACCCCGGCTGAGGTTGAATAGGTTGACCGGAAGGGCTATAATACTGTCCTTGCAGACCGTACGATGGCCCTTGTTGGCCGACAAGATAGCCTTGCATGGGCTGCCCCTGTGGATCATAAAGATAGCCAGGTTGGCCCGTAGGTTGGCCTTGGAAAGGCTGTCCTTGCGGGTTATAAGCCTGGTTATAAGGTAAACCTTGAGCATAGAGGTAAGCCTCAGGAGCGGGTAGACGTAAAATCTCCCCGTGCTCATCATACTGACCAGGGAAAGCATACACGGGTGTACCATCCTGTGCATAGTGCGAAAAGTAAGAGCGGTTAGGATCTTGGGAGGATGGTCCAACCTTGGCGTTCGGCTGTTGCAAAGATAACCGATACTCCTCCGGAGAAATGTTCTCCGGTATAGCAGTCACTAGATAAACATCTTCAGGAGTTGGCACAGCCCTTGTAGCGGATGCTGTGACAACAGGAGAAGAGGCGGCCACACAGACAATGGGCCGGACAGGAACAGAAGTAACGAGCGTCTGAGGAGACACCCCGGGCGTAGTAGCAGCTGGTCTCAGAGAAGGAGCTGACACTCCCATAGAGGCTGCAGCGGAAATGATCTGACCCAAAGATCTATATCCCTGTGGTAAAGAGGGACTGGCTGTTGACATGTCAGCCAGCTCAGAGTTGTCTCCCTGAAACAATCTTCGTGGGAAGAGCTGATAGTCTTCACCAGACGTTGGGATTTCCTCACCAGAATCACTCATGGTTGATCCTGCCGTTAAATCTCGCAAGAGACGGCGAGGAATAGGAGGAAAAACAGCAGCAACAAAAGGCGAACCCGATGTAAGAGAAAGGAAATCAGCTCCTAATCTCAATTCAGACACAGGGTCCGAAGAGGGCCAATTGAACTCAACTGGTCCTCCAAAGGGTTTCTCAGCAAGAACCGGTCCCCCGTCAGGAAACTCGGAAACAATAGGCTGCTGCGGTTCAGCAGAGGATTTGGAAGCCTTTGAAGAATCGTCCGTGTAAGGACTACCAGTAGACGAAACCAAAGGTTCCACCACTGTGGCAAACGACCAGATAAAAAGAATCAAACACACACACGAGCTGAAAAAGAGTCAAGAAACACGATCAAACGGTCAACAAGCAATATCTAACAGGGCGTGTAATCGTGGGTGATTAATTTTTACCACATTGAAAAATAAGAAACTTCACCGTTTCATGTTTTAAGAGTCGAGAAACGATAAAAGATGACTCTATCTCTTTCAGATTTGACACAAGCGTGAAAGGACAAGCGTTTGACGATTTTTTCAAATTTAGGGAGTCAGAAAATACCAAATGACTGCTTAGGAATACTAGGCACAAAGGGTGTACCAAATAACCGTGAACTGCAATATACACCTTGGTTTTAATAATGAAAAAGAAATCAACCAAGGACTTTCCATACGTGCAGGAAATCTCCCTGAATGCTGTGTTTGGTGTATCACGGGTATAGGGCGGCAGACTCGGCTTCCTGTGGATAAATGATTGAAAACCTAAAGGGGTCTCCCTTTATATACACGACGGTACGGGGAGTACAAGTCCGTACTAGCGCTGTCTAAAGCCAAAAGGCGAACGACAGCTGCTAGGTTTAAAGACGCCGGAACACGTCTCTAGCCTAGACCTCTAAATGTGTTTCGTTAGATTCCAATGCTGCCTTAGTGTAAATTGAGTAGATTTTAAAGTTGATCTTCAATTACGTTTCAGTTTTCAGGCCCTAACGAATGCGTTGTTTCAAAAACTCCTAAATGCAAAACTACATGCCACAGTACATCATTTCGTTCGATGAAAACTAGCTACAGAAGAGTTGAGAGCTCTTACACAAACAAAATGATCAGAAGACAAACAATGAGATCTCTAATGCAACTAATGAAATCGAAAATTTTTCATTCCAATCACTAATTACTAGTAAAATCGAAAAATTTCAATTTGCACTAATCAACCAAAAGCAAAAGAGATTTTTTTTTGTAATTTTCAATGTTTGATAGCTAGATGCACTAAACAAACTGAAAATAAACGGAACAACTTGAGAAACGATATTGAGAGAGCAAAACGAACAAATTTCACTCAATGACACAAGCAATCAGATCCCAAATCGACCAAAGTCTCTCAAAACCAAGAAAAAGACTCAAAGGCTCCAATGGACCGTGTAATCTAGGCCCAAGCAAGACCAAATGAAATTTGAATCAAGGAATGAGCAATCACTCAAAAATCACAACAAAACAGTGAACAACTACTAAGAGGATGTGGAGGAGCAATCAGAAATTTGACTGGACAAACGAAACACCAAAACTCCCAAGGAGGGCTCGATACACAAAGCCACTAGATGTCCTAGGGCTCAAAACGTGAAATCGATAGATAAAAGCAAACAACCAAAGGACGAAGGCAAATTCCCAGTCAAACAGGACTCCAACACACTCAGGTAGTCGAAAAATCAAGAAGAAAAACACTGACCAGACCTAGAGAGCTCAAAACTGAGCAAACTCAAATACCCTATAGGAGTGGCGCGACTGTAAGGCTGCAACTGGCGCCAACAAGCAATTGGCGCGGGCAATACAAAAGCAACATACGCCAATTGGCGCGACTGTCAGGCTAAAAAGCGCGCCAGTCGAGTTTCTCAGCCAAAAATAAAAAAGAACTACTCCAGAAGCAGATCAATGTAAACTAAGCAAACCAAGAAGCAAAAAATAGCAAAAGAACCCAGCCCAGAAGGCTAACCAAGCAAGGAAAATCATAAAACAATCAAAACGAGACAATCCAAACGAGACAGTGAAAACTAGACGATCCCCAGCGGAGTCGCCAAATTGTTGAGGAGGTAAATCCCCTCTGCGGACAGAGGCGATCCCTACTAGCCCAGTAGGGGTCTAGCAACAATCATCAAATGCTACAACGCAAGTTCCTAATTGCGAATAAATAAGCCAACGATGGAGGCCTACCTGGAGTCCGGTGCTATGATTCGTAGAAGAGACAGCGTTCCCGTTCCTCAGCCTCGGTAGATCACGATCCCCACGATCTCCGTGAATGGACACCTGCACATGCAAGAAACAACACGAATACAAGCATAAAATCCAGAATACGCAACTATATATCAGTCAGAAAGGATATAACTCATTATTAACATAAGTGAAAAACAGAGTGGAACCATAACCGGTATTCATTCATTAATAAACAATCGAAAGAGAGTACAACCAATGTTCTAACGCCGCAGTCTCCTTCGGAAGGGTCCCCAGTCGTTCACATCTCGCAAAGCTCGCCAGGGAAAGGGCAAGCCTCTCTAGAGTCTCTCGAAGATAGTCTCCTTACTTGAGTCGGCCTTAAGGGAAGAAAGAGGGCTCTTACAGCACAAAGGCTCTTGGGAATTTGGAGATTCAAAGCTTAGGCACTTCAAGACTAGCTTGCAATGGCAATGAGCAAGCTTTTATAGATGGGGAAGGAGGGAGTTGGGATCCCTATTATTGTGGGATTGGCCCTATCAACAAGGAAGGTTCCATGGGAGGTGGAAAACCACTTCCCTTCCATGGAACTCCCGCAGCCAAACCTCCCAACTCAAGATAGGCAATGGTTTCTGAGTTTGTTGAAACACAACTTCCGTCATCTTTATTTTAAAAAAAACTCCTTAAATTGGCTGGCGCGACTGCTGCTCTGGGACAGAGCGCCAGTTGGCGCGGCCTCTTTGTAGGATTTTTCCCATTGGCGCGAGTGATGAACTGTCTGCCCGCGCCAATGCAAAAGGAGATGTTTTCATGGTTTTTTGCAAGGAGATGTCTTTAGGGCAATTGAAGCTCATGTTTAGAGGAATGCATTGATGATGATTTCAAGGCATGACAATGTTCACAGGTCACAAAATGGGTCCTCCATTGTGCGGGACGAGGAATGGTAAGGACGGTGACAAATTACTGTGTAAAAATATGTCAACTGGTCAATGGTGACTATCTTTCCATTATGAGGGAAAAACATCTTGCGATGGACTGCGGATGGGACAGCAGACATGGCATAGGTGTAGCTACGCCCCAAAAGAATGTTATAATCAAGAGGGGCGTCAATGACTTCAATGTCAACGCAAACAGTCTTGCCCGCAAGAGTGATAGGACAGTGGCGGAAAAGGCCAATGGGCTAGGAGGCGTGGCCATCCCACGCTCGAAGAGTGATTGTGGGAGGGGCCAACTCAGGAGATCCGAGTTGTTTCCAAACCGAAGCAGTCATCACATAGGTGGATGCCCCCTCATCAATGATGCACCAGGAAATGTTAGCGTTTCAGATTTTGACTGGGATTTGGAAAGCTACGGAAGTTTGCAGAGGAGGAGACTCTGACTGATGGGCATCGAAAACAATCAATTGGTCATCTACGGGATCTACAGCACCCAGGGCAGATAGTAGAGCTTTTCTTTGAGAGGGGCACGATTGGAGGAGTTCCAGCGTTGAAATGGCAGCAAGAAATTGGGCCAGCTCATCTACTATGCTATATGAATGGTCAGCTTGGTCAGAAGCAGCATTGCGGCGGAATGGACCCTTAGGAATCATGGTATGAACCTCGGCTTTGGGCAGAGGGATATGTAAGGGACCATTAGTTGTCGAAAGAGGCTCTGTAGAACCTGAAGAAGGTGACTCAGGGACAGATGGAGCAAGAGGCTGAGGGTACGGACGGGACTGAGTTTTAAGGTTAAGGTCGACGGTTACCGGTTGGTCGGAGTTCATCATGAGGATCTGGTAATCAGAGGTACCAGATAGAGGATGGTGAGTGGTTACCGATCCGTGAGTTGGTTGGGTAGCCACAAATCCCTGCTGTGCACCCACCTTCTCTTGAGGGGGCGGTGACTGCTATTGCGGGGGTTGAGAAGACCAAGGAGGCGGGGGTGTGAATGCTGGAGGAGCTGGAGCACTAGGATGTGGATATGGATAAGAATGAGGTTGGGTAACAGTGTGGTAAACCGTAGGTTGGGCAGAAAGAGGAGGCATGCCGGATCCTGGATGCGTGCTACCGGGAAGGGGAGAAGTGCAGGGGGAGGTGCCCCCTCCCCCAGGAAAACCATAGTTCATGGTAGGTTGAGTGGATGGATGAGAGAGAGCTCCAACAATACCGTCGGCAGAATGAGGTGCCCCTGGTGTGTTAGTGCCACCGGGTCTGGGGAGGTCAGGAAGGATGGTATAAACATAACCAGATTGAGCATAGATCAGGTCATATTTCAAGGCTATTTGGAGGGTGGCTTCTTCGGTTTGAGGGAAGTGGGATGCGACATCTTTGCCAATGGGAGGTAAGAGAGAGTGAAGGAACCAGTCCATATAGACACGGTCTTCGAAGGTAGGGGCTTGACATAGGCTCTTTCTTCTCTTCCATTCTTTAACATGATCGAATAGGTGGGTCGCAGACGATTGACGGAAAGAAGTCAAAATTTCGATACCGGTGTCATAACGAGGGGGAAGCTGGAAATAAGATAAGAAGGCGCGGGCAAGGGTCGCAAAGGTGGTATGGGAAGAGGTGGGCTGGTCAACATACCACTTAGAAGCTTCACCAGTAAGCGTGTGTTGGAACAACCAAATACGGATGGAATCATCGGTAATAGAATTGGATGAACACCACATGTGGAAAGATCGGATATGGTTGGAGGGATCTTCACTAGCAAGGCCTTCGAACTTGGGAATGTCGGAGGGGAGCTTGGTTGGCATAGTAGGCCAATTGACATCGTGGCGAATAGGATCATTAATCAGCTGATTGAAGTCGGGGAGACTGAGACTGGCCATATAAGGGAGCAACAGGGCAGGCGAGGTAGGTCCCATAGTGGTTCCACTGGAAACGGACCCAACGGTAGAACTGGGGTTAGGGCTAGGTCCTGAACTAGACATGGTGAAGGTAAGAGATGGAGAACCAGAAGTAGGGGGAGAACCCGAACAATCAGAGGAAGAGTCGGAGTGTGGACTCAAGGGAGGACTTACTCGTTGACGATGGGAAGGAGGAAGTCAACCAACCGGAAACTGAGGGTGAAGGCCAAGAAGTCTCTGAGACAAATTCTTTGGAGGTGTAATGATGACGGGAAAAAGAAAAACCGATGGGGGCAAGGAGGTGCAAAATCAAGTGAGGTCAATGTCGAAACAAGGGCAAAGAGGTGCAGTGTAAATTGATTTTAAATTCTTTTCCAGGCGGTGTTAACCAGGCTCTTCTTCACTTAGGTTCAGTGTGTGGCGTGTGTTAATTTTAATTGTTTAAACCTAGACGTTTTGAGAGTAAAACAAAAAGTGTGTTGCGTAACTAAAAAATAAATCTGCAGTAAATAAGACCGAAAGAACAGAAAATTAACAGCTAAAAATGCATCAATCTAACCCAAGAAGGTGGGTCTCTAGTCTATAAGAGGGAAAAATCTAGACAGAGCACGCTAAAAAGAGGCCGATAGATCTAAGGTCGGGAGGGACGGGGATCTAAAGGAGAAATCTTCTGAAAAGAGGTGCAGATAACAGCAAAGAGGCAGAGGAAAGGTTTCTGCTAGAAAGGAGGGGATCAACTAAAGGTAGAAGGGACAAGGATGCGGCCCTAAAAATTAACCCAAACAAAACTATATGAGGTGTTTTGAAAGGGAGAAGATCTGATCTGTAGGGATCTGAAAAGGAGGTATCAAATCGGAAAGAAAAAAGGTTGAAACTCTGGAAATTCAGACTTCTGAAATAGGGAAAACTCTTCCACAAAAAGTGGAGGGTACTAAAGCCCTAAGGGGCTAGATTCCCACTTAGTTGAGTAAAATGGAGCAATAATAGGTCTAAACGGGCGAAGACGGAAGTCAGACAACCCTGACAGAGGTTCAGACAAAACCCAGAAAAATTTCAGAAAAATTCCAGAAAAAAGTCCAGGTCACAGTTTTTGACCTGTTTTTCGCTCAGGTCGTACTTTTTGGGCTGTTTTCCGCGACCTGGGATGCACTTTTTGGGCCAAAAAGTGCGACCTGCACTTCCGATACTCTTGGGGGAAGATTTCAGAAAAAATTGTCGTCTCAACTGCAGCTGATGTCTATCACCTACGCAATAAGGCCAGAAACACACGAAAGTTAAAAATTTGACTGTTTAAGGGTTTTAGGGGTGAAAATCACCATAAAAATAGGAAGAAAAAAAATGGAAGAGAAACCCTAGGGTCTGAAACAGCTGGATATGCAGGAATAGATAAAACGATAGTGGTCGCAAAAGAAAACCTGTGTGGAGTCGCCAATTGTTAGTATGAATCTTTTGTCGTAAAAGATCACTTTAGCTATGCATAACAAATAGCCCTAACATCGGTTATGGCTGCAAAATACCTTTAATATTGCTGCACAAATTCAAATCTAAGCACAAAAGATATTAAGCAGATAAAAAATAGCATAGCTCCATAGATCCAATGAACAAGACAAGAAGAATGTATATGAAAGAATTTTGTATTATATTAAAGAATGGGGCACCTGAGAGGAAAACAAGAAAGGTGTTTTCCAGTTCTCTTCAGTGGGATGGGTTCTTGGAAGTCGTCAGTGTTTCAGATCTAGCATTTCTCTCTCTTATGGATGTGGAAAAGCAAACATAGAACTCAATGGGAGTTCACAAAGCAAAATGGAAAATGGTGACCAAGAGAAGATCTAGAGTGATCTAATGCAATGAAGGTGACTAATGAATGGGGAAAACCCCCCTATTTCTAACAAAATATTGGGGCGGTCTAGAACTCGATGCATGAATAAAATATTATTAATCGAATTCTAGAAGCACCCTTTAGGAATATTTTATTATATTTGTTGGAGGGAAAAGGGTTTTTGACTTGGGTCAATTCCTTTATTTATAAATAATAAATAAATAAATGGTTTATTTATCATCTTAGGGAAGTGATGGGAATGTAATTAAATAAATAATGGTTTATTTAATTATTTATGGATGATTTAGTCAAATTTAACTAAGAATAATATTTAAATAATGATTTAAATAAATTATTCTTAGGGAATAATTAAATAAATAAGGATTTATTTAATTAAGTTCCTTATTTTGGGTTAAATATGACCAGGGACGGGGGAGATGAAGATGCATGCTCTGCTAGGTTTTTCCGTTCTGTTTCTCTGTAGAAACCCTAGTACTCTCTGAAAACTTGCCAAGCACTGATGGTGCCGGTTCTTCTAAGCAGAGCATCTCTGCACACAAGTATGGAGACGGCAACCGGGGGAGGGGGCCGGCCTCCCCCTGAAAATGAAGAAGGAATCGATGGTATACCCATTCTAGGCCAGCCCGATTCTGAAAACAAACAGGAGAATGATGCGACTCAAAAATCGACCTCTGGCAAAAAAACTGAGACGCAGCAGGCCACTTCGTCCGCCTGCAAGCCCATAGCTCCAGACAGACCCAAAATAGACTTACCAAGTCATCGAATCAATGCCAGAATTCAGTACATGAGGGATCATGCCCTCATTGGAAAATTTATTGGTTTTTGGCCGACAGAGAAAGCGTTACAAGGATGGATTGCATCTAAGTGGAAGCCCAAGGGACATGTGACTCTGCAGCTGGGTCCGAAAGGATTCTTCACATCTATTTTTAACTGCATCGAGGACAGAAATAATGTCATGGATGGTGGTCCATATTTCTTCAACTCGACAGGCTTATATTTCAGGAACTGGATTGAAAGATTCAACCCAGATAAAGAAAACTTTAACTGGGCACCCGTTTGGATTCGTCTATACTCGTTGCCACTTGAGTATTGGGACGAGGATTCCCTTCAGGAGATTTGGAAAGGATTAGGAGAGTTCATAAAGATAGCAGAAAAAACCAAGCTACGAAGATACACCTCCTACGCAAGAATATGTGTTTATACGCATTTGGACAAAGCCCTACCAGACGCAGTAAGCTTATTTCATGATGATTTTGAATGGATTCAACCTCTTGATTATGAATATGTTCCATTCTGATGCAGAAGGTGCCATGCCCAAGGAAATCTCTTTAGAGATTGTCCTCTAATAGTTCAAGCCCGAAATCAAGAGGCTGAAGGCAACTCGGAAGCGGATGGCTTCACTAAAGTTCCTTCTCAAAGAAGACATAGCAGGAAATCCTCTTCTTCTGGGAAAAAAACTAACGCTCCTGCTATCACCCCTTCAACCAGTAACAGCTTTGAAATTCTGGCTCATACGAACCCTAAGGATGATTCTACCCCCTCCTCCCTCAATCCCTCCTCCCCCTCCGCCACTCCCTCAAACCTGCCCAACCCTAACATATCTGGGCCCTCTCAATCTGAACCACAATCCACCATTCTCTCTGATACAGTTGACTCTTCAAAGAAAAAGTAGGTAACTTGGAACCCTACCCTCATGGATCTGGATGGACACTCCTCCAATCCCAGCAAGGAAAATAAAGAAAATCCAAAAAGCACCCATATTATACTAATGGAAGAAGATTCTGAAGGATTTGAAATAGGAGAACTAGATCTCTTGGGCCTGGAATATGCGTGCAGAAGAAAAGAGTTTGATAAGATCAATCCTCGACAAATTGAGTCTCTCGAGGATAGTTTGAAAGTGATAAAGGAAACCAAGAAGTGAGGCCGAAAGCCAGATTGGCAGCACACTATCGCCCTGGGGGAAATTCTGGTGGATTCGGGGCAATACCCCAACTTAACTAGGTTCTTTAAACCGCTTGCAGACAGTTCCCCATGAAGCTGGTCTCATGGAATGTTAGGGGGATCAATAGCCCGGGGAAGTACAGGATGATTAAGAACATGATACAAAAAGAGAAGCCTCAAATTCTCTTCCTACAGGAAATCAAATGCAACAGTGAAATGCTTGGCTCAATCTTATCAAAAGCTTGGCCCAGCTGTAGCTCAGTAGTAGTGGATGCCTCAGGATTCTCAAGAGGTCTTGCAATAGCTTGGGATATTCAATCCATAATGTTAACAGACTTTCATGCAGCACACAACCTTATTCAAGCCACCTTCCATCCTATTGGTACTAACATTCACGGGCACCTATCCAATGTCTATTTCCCGCAGGACCAGGCTAGCAAGATAGCCCTCTTAAACACTTTGGAGAAACTCAATTCGACCAGATCCAATCCCCGATGGATCGTTGGAGGGGACTTCAATATGATCACTAGAATGGAGGAAGGCCAAGACTGGATCCGGAGTGCTCCTTCTTCAAAAATTTCATTAACAACAGTTGGCTCATTGATATACCTTTCTCCAATGGAATTTACACCTGGAACAACAGAAGAACAGGGAGTCAGTAGATAGCTTCGAAATTAGACAGATTCCTCATCTCAGACAACGCCATCCATGTGGGAGGGGACATTACGGGCTCAATTCTTCCCCTTGCTGGCTCAGATCACTGGCCTATTATGCTCCAATGGAAAAATATAGGATCTCATCCAAAGCGGCCTTTCAAATTTGAAGCTTTCTGGCTCTCTCATCCATCCTTCAAAGAGATGGTATACGCTGCATGGAGGAGTTTTATCCCACCAAAAGGTTCAAAGATGTTCCAGTTTCAAAAAAAACTCAAGTTTCTCAAAGGTCATATCAAAAACTGGAATCAGACAGTCTTTGGGAATATCTTTCAGGAAAAGAAAATCCTGGAGCAAAATATGGATGAGGTGCAACAGGAAATCATCAACACAGGAAGATCAGAGACTCTCGCCACCAAAGAGCAAGACCTACAAAAGCAGTTGGAGGAAAGATACAAACAGGAAGAAATACTCTGGAGGCAGAAATCAAGAATTTGATGGCTAAAGGAGGGAGAACGGAACACCAAATTCTTTCACAGCTCAACTATTCAAAGAAGAATGCAAAATCGTATCAGTCACATTACCAATCAACAGGGGGAACGTCTGGAAAAGCATGAGGATATGGAACAGGAACTATTGGAATACTTTAAAGGCATCCAACAGGAACCACAGGTCAACAGACAACAGGCCATAGATCAAATCAAGCAATTGATTCCTAATTTGATCACGGCTAAGCATAATCAAATGCTTCTTCGCCCGGTCTCGCTCCAAGAGGTGGACTCAGTTATGGCGCAGTTCAAAGACGGTAAAGCTTCGGGGCCGGACGGATTTACCTCTAATTTTTTTCATTATTTCTGGGATCTTATCAAGAATGAAGTCTGGCAACTCGTTGAGGAATCAAGAACGATGCATCGGCTCCTACCTTCCCTCAATGCTACTTTCATTGCGTTGATACCTAAAGAGGAGCAATCAAGTAAACCAGAAAATTTCAGGCCTATAGCCCTTTGTAATGTGATCTACAAATTCATTTCCAAAGTCATTGCAAATAGGCTTAAGCCACTTCTGCCGCTTCTCATCTCACCAGAGAAAACTGGATATGTAGAAGGTCGAAAAATATTGGATGGGATAATTTTAACTCATGAGATAATCCACTCCCTAAAAGTCTGCAAGAATCCATGTATTCTCCTCAAGCTTGATCTCTCCAAAGCATTTGACAAGTTGAATTGGAACTACATACAACAAATTTTAAGTGCTTTTGGTTTTGTTCATATGTGGATAAGATGGATTATGAGCCTTATCACTTATACTTTCTTCTCTCTCCTTGTTAACGGGATTCCCTCCCCCCCTTTCTCTCCTTCCAGAGGTATCAGACAGGGTGATCCTCTCTTCCCCTTCCTCTTTGTTCTTATAGTAGAGGGCCTTGGAAAACTTATTCACAATGGTGTTCATAACCATCTCTTGCGAGGCATCTCTCTCCATGGAGCCCCTGTTACCACCCACCAACAATTTGTGGACGATAATATGCTCTTTGGTCACCCCTCTGTTCAGGAGGCTCATGCTTTCAAAGAAATTCTTAATCTTTTCTCCAAAGCTTCTAGTTTATCCATTAATGACTCCAAATCTCAAATTTTTTTCTTCAATACCCCCCCTTTAACTCAAGCCAATATTTCTCGCATTCTTGGTTTTTCTGTTGCTTCTCTCCTGGACAAATACCTTGGAGCTCCTCTTATCGATTTAGCCATCAAGCATTCTTCTTGGAACCTTCTCCTCGAAAAGTTGGAATCTCGGTTATCCTCGTGGACCTTCAGTGCTCTCAACATGGTAAGTAGACTTACTCTTATCAAAGCGGTGCTGCAATCTATGCCCCTTTATCTTTTTTCTGTTCTTGCCGCCCCTAAATGGGTACTCAAATAGATTCGTTCTCTACAAAGTAATTTCCTTTGGGGGTCCTCAGGTCATAATCGAAAATGGGCTTTGGTCAATTGGAACATTGTTTTCACACCCAAGGAGGCAAGGGGTCTTGGCCTCAGGAACCCCATGCACAGCAATGAGGTCATGGGAGCACGTGTCTGGTGGAAGTGGTTATCAAATTCACACACCCCCTGGGCTAAATTATTGACAGCAAAATACACCAAAAATATATCACCGGCAGATTTAATAAGGCTTTCTCCTGAACAGACAGGTTCTCTTGTTTGGAATGCAGCTAAAAAACACTATGCACTCATTCAACAACATAGTTTCTGGGAGATCCGCAGCGGCAACTTGGCTCGATTCTAGTTTGATTCTTGGCAACAAAACCCAAAGCTTCTTGAGACTCATTCTCAAATCAATATAGGGAACAACAACACCGCAATAGAAGACAAATTCTGTCAGTATTGGCTGCCCTCGGACTGTAATGGATTCAGGCAATGGAAACTCTCACAACACATAGCTCCACTCGCTCAATCCACTAATTGGGAGGCCCTTAGCAATGAACTACAACGTCGGAAAATCAGATGCTCGAAGGAACCAGATATCCTCAGATGGGGCTATACCACAAAAGGTATGTTCACAACGAAGGAGGCCTATTCCTTGATGCATCCTTCTCCTCTCCCTCGTGACCCTCTCTGGCATTTGCTCTGGGGCCCAAACATTTGGCCAAAAATTTCCACTTTCCTCTGGCTCCTCAATCACCAAAGAATTCTTACCTGGGACAATCTACTTAAAAAAGGATTCATAGGACCTTCTCAATTCCCTAACTTCCATCAAAGTGCCGAATCTATTCATCATCTCATGTTATCCTGCCCTCTAGCCAACTCCTTATGGAATAAACTCAGCTTTCGTTGCCAAAGAAACAAACCTTCAGGAGACATCACTAACATCCTCCGCAATTGGCCTCAATGCCCTTACAGTTCCGCCTTTCTTAACTCCCTCTGGCAGCTTCTCCCTGGCCTTCTTTTCTAGTCCCTATGGAAAGAAAGAAACAAATGCATCTTCAAAAATCAAACCTCAACTTTGGAAACCATCTAGGGTTTCATCCGCAATAATCTCCAAGAATCCCTTGCTCTCCACTCTTGGCAGGAAGAGGATTTTCCCAAGCAGCCTAAAGAAATCTCCATTTGGCAGAATTGGAATCTCCCAATCATGGCTATACCAACTATCAAACACAGGGTCGCTTTTCAAGCTCCTGTACATTGGTCTCCCCCTCCTTCTGGAGTTTTCAAATTAAATTTTAACGGAGCTTCCAGAGGTGATCCCGATCAAGCAGGTTTTGGTGGCACTTTTCAAAACTCCAAGGGAGAAACTCAAATCATCTTCTATAGATCAATTGGATGGGACACTAATAACTCAGCTGAATCAGAAGGTCTCTGGCAAGGTCTCTGTCTCACTCAACACTACAACTTCTTCCCCATCATCATCGAGGGGGACTCCTAAATACTTATTAATATGGTAAATCAAATCCTTTGGGGCACTTCTTCAGCAAAGGTTGCCCACAGTTGGCGTCTGGCTGCTAGGATCGACAGGATAAGCAATTGGCTGAAAGACAACAGGGAAATCTCTTTTACCCATGTCAAGTGAGAAGGCAACAAAGTTGCAGATCTCCTGGCCAATTTTGGAGCAGACAACAATACCACTCTCACTCATGGCCCTCTCAAAATTATCCATGACCGCGGAATGCTACAAAATTGCACCATTTTGGTGCACAAGGACTGCTCTTCTCCGGACACGGATGCATTTGAGGTTTGATGGGACATGGCACCATGCGCGTCTCCCGAAGGAGCTCGCACAGGATGGCCATATGGCCCTCTGCATAGGATTGAATGATGAATTAAATTCACCAACTCAAACAGTATTTAATACCTCTACCTCAACGCCCATGAAAATTCATATGGCGGTTCACTTGGAAATGGATTTCGTTCTGGATAGTTCGAAAGGTTGTATTAGCAGTGGAGGCTCCCCGCTTCCTCTTAGCGGAGCCTGCCCTCCCGGATTTGATGAATCTAGCATAAGAACGCATACTGGTCACCGCTGCGCCTTGCTTGCTTGTTTTGAGCCGCTTCTCGGGTACCATTTCACCCACAGTCTCTTCTGTAGTTTCAATTCTTCTTATTGTGCTCGGGCGGCTCAGTTCAGTGGTTTCACTATTTTGCGTTGTGCCCGGTCGGCTCCCTTGAGCAGTGTCTACTCCCCTCTCCGGGCCTCTGTGTTCTTAGACTGCCACCCCTATGGAAATTTTCAGCACATCGCCTCTGCCTGCATGCCGCGCCTCCGCCACCGTATGCGGTGCCGGTGAGGCACTAATAGAGGTCGTGGAGCTCGATTTCTCCCCTCTGCAAGCTCTGCCTTGAGGTCCTCCTCATCTGATGAGGCATTAGACCAGTCTCAGGATGCGCAGAGAGTCAGACATCAAGGCCGTCATGGTGATTCCATCTGTTTTGAAAGGAACTCCCCCCCTCCTGCCACTGTCCCCCCCAACTATGCTATCCCTCCCAATCCTCTTGAACCTGCAAGCCTCCCTATCCGTCAAACCTCCCAGCGGGCTGATTTTCACTTTGAGTGCTCCTCTAACTGCCCAATTATCACTGCCTTCGTCACTGTTACTATTCATGAAGAGCTCCCCCTCCCTGCACCGACCCCTGCATCCTCATTCCTACCCCCTCCTGTCCCCAGCTCCCCCAGAAGCTCGATTCTACCTGCAGACTTCACTCTGTCTTCCATGGAGGCACTGCGCAAGGTGGAGGATGACATTGGCAATGAAGGTTATCTAAAAGGTGGCACGGATGATAGCAACGATGATTATGGCTGCAGGATTGAGGAGGAATCTCCGACTCAGGCTCATGAACCGTGATACTCATAGCTCACAAACTGTTCGGGTATTTTTGTTTAATTACTATTGGAATTTTCTGTTCTCTTGCTTTAAAGCTCAGCTGGAAAGGCTGACTGCTACTCTCTGTATCTTTTTCTCTGTAATTTTGTTAAGTATGAACAGCAGACCGGTTTCCCTTCCAAGGGCGGTCAAAATGCTTTTGTTAACAGGACTGGTTTCCCTACAAGGGCAGTCCAGTCTCTCTTGGACAAGCATGGTTATCAAGCCCAGTGTTCAGGCTCTCACAGCTGACACTAGGGCAGTTTTGTATCAATAATCTTTATACATAATAGAATTAGTTTTACTTAGAAAAAAAAAAAAAATATGACCAGGAAATATAAACAAATAAGTTATTTTATGTGGTGAAAGCAATTTTACTTAGGGTAAAATTGGTCTTACATGGTGTACTTGGGTTCATCTAATAATAACAGGTTAGATGACCAAAAATTGGTGTAACATTCACTGCTAAACACATAGTTCTGCATTGCATTTCCTAGGAAAATGCTCATCCCATCCTCCAAAAGTATACACTCCAACCCAAAGAGTTGTGTGCAGCTCAACAATGAGTAACCAAGATGATTTTTTATCTCTTCCTTGATTCTATCAAGGTTCCTTAGCGCAGTGATAGTGTGCTGCTCCAAATCAGCAGTGTATCTTGACCATAGTTCATGCAATGGCATATTTATACAACCCTCCATAAGATTTATTGAAACAACAAGAAATGGAAACATAGGCATACCTTGGTGAAGCTTGGGAACAACTTGTATGGTTGCAAGAGTTCCTTTCTCCAATGTGATGGTTCCTCCAACTACTAGTGTTGTTGGCTGCTTCTACATAATTGTATCAGTGCTAGTACAAGTCTCCTCAAGTGGTGGTGAGGGCTCCTGCTCCTCTGATCTCTTCTTGCCAAATTTTTTGATCACCCTTTGAGTAAAATATACAAAATTAGCCACTCTTTCATGACTCAAATGGATGAAACACTAAATTTTTGCTTCACCCTCAAGGTGCAACGCTGCAATCTCAATAACCTCTCTTTCTACCACTAGATGTAGTAGGAAGAATGCATCTAGTTTCCTTGCCCAAGCCCTTGCTGTACATGTGGATGACCCATCAAAAGTAGACAATAGAAATCTATTGCCCTTGCTTCTCCTATTACTGCAAGGTCTCCTTTCTTCCTCAAGATGGATGAACTGTAGGAGAGTTATAATCTACTTGAAAGCTATAGGTTGAGATTTGTATTCTGCAAGGTATTCGCTTAGAATCTCCTGAACCAAGTGTTCTCCATATCCATGAATTTTGTCTTCTTTTTCAAAATAAAAGGGCATAGTTTCATTGCTTCTTTCGACTCTTCTTTGCTTGACCTCCTTGGTGAGGTCCTTCTTTGGTCTAAAAAAACGATGAGACAAAACTCATTCTTCCCATCATTCTGATCTCTTCTTTCTTCTTCTTATTCTCCTGATAGCATAATTGTTGAGATCCACAGGCTGAGCGAAGATTATGCTCTGATGCCACAAAGGCCCAACCACTACACCAAAAGCACGGACTGTTAGTGAGGGTGGCATCCCAGGGTGTTAAGGGTGGGGTATTAAGGCCCACCGGAGCATCTGAAGGTGAGGCCCCTTGCGCAACACCCCTCATTACGCATACCCTGGACACGTGGCTATGGGCCCTACCTGCACACGGGACATTATAGCCCACCATGCTCTGCGAGTCTCGACCTTGAGACCTCGGCTCTGATACCATTGTAATATCCCAAAAAGGGGAAGCAACAATATATGAACATAAAACTGGAAATAGTAGTGAATAACATTACACAAAAATGTGTGAAAACCATGGAGCCATTTTATTACGTAAATCAGCAGCAAATAAGTACAATAGAAGTGGGCACAACTCAAATAATCAAGGCAAACAAGCCTCCCATGACTACATATGCCAAAAGTGAAATGTTGCTACATAGCAGAATGCTCAAGAAAAAGTACAGCACAGTCTTAGATGGTACACTGCTACTGGAAATTTGCAATAATATAGATCTACAAATGTATGGTTCATACAATGCTGAGAGTGAAGATCTAAGCTCTCAAACACATTTTCAAGACAACCCATGAAGGATTTCTTGAAATATGAAAAAGTAAAAAAATTCTAGAATGCAGCCCTAGGAATGAGTAGCAGCTGCAAATCAAGAACTAGATGAAGATGTTGGTAGATGATACATATCATGAATGAATCTCATCCAATAGATCCTTCAGGTGAAAGGCTGATCCAATCACTGAAGATCTCACCCTCTGATCAAACACTGCAACCCCTCACTGCAAATGCTCACTGAAATCACACAGTCCAAGAGGGACATTGTGCTGTAGGAGATGGAAAATATGTTGGCCAAGTGCCAAGATGTGAAATATTCTCCAGAATCTTCCTCACTGATCTCCCAAAGAGAAGAATGCTTCCTCCTCTAAGAAACTATCTCTGGAAGTGGGTTTCTCAAAACCTCCAGTGCAACACCTTGCAACACAACACTATTCTCTGCAGAAATAATGATGTAGGTTAACACTGAAGCTTGGCCTTAATCTTGAGTGTGGAAAATCAAGTGCAAAGCTCCCCCAAGGGGCCTCTCAAGAAATGAGATGGGATTCCCACTCGGGAACACCTGGTGCTAAACAACACAACAATCTCAACTAACAGCTAAAGAATGCACAATAGTCATGTAGACCACAAAAACAATAATCAATAGCATGCCCCCCCTATGGCTGCCTTGCCATACTTATAAATAAGTTTGAGTCTTCTTACCTTGGGTCCCACTCATTAGGGTTTCCACCATCATGGAATCTTCCTCCCACTATCACTGCGCTATCTCTATTGATGATCTACTCCATCCATACCAGCATTGTTGACTTGGTCAAACTTGACCTTGTCCACATGTATTTCCCCCTGTTCACATATGAGGGTGATAGATCCAGTTATTATTATGATCCCTTTTCACATCCAGAGGGATTTTATGCCTATTTAAGATATGTATGGGCCTCCTTACCCATTTATTCATCTAACTAGGTGTAAAAGGAAAAATCAATATTCCTATTAGTTGCATGCTAATTTAGGAATATTACAGAGATCATTTCCATCAGCTATGAGCTATACTTCATCACCTAGCAGTGGGCTACAACTTCATCCCTCTTGACAACGTAGTTCATTCTAGTAGTTGTGCAATGTGCAACTGCAACTTGATCAGAGGAAGGAGGAGCTAGATCTCAAGCTTCTAGCTTGGATATAAAGAGAAGGGACCAACCCTTCATGTATTGAGTTGATTGGGTGTTGTTGTAGCTGATAGATCATTCTTTCAGCCCCATATCAGCAGTTTTCTTCAGGAAGTGTGTTAGTATGAATCCTTTGTCGAAGTGTACGAAAAAGGACCACTTTAGCTACGCATAACTAATAGCCCTAACAACAAAAGTGGTTGCCAATATCTTCAGATCTGCGGTTAGTTAGACAAGAAAAGAGCTGAAAAACACCAGATCTATGCATGGAAAGACATTAAGCAGTAAAAACAAGGGTTTGCTCCATATACCAATAGACAATACAAGAACATTTTTTTGAAAGAATTTTATATTAATCGGGCACCTGGGAGGAAAACAAGAAGGTGTATCCAATTCTCCTCAGTGGGATGGGTTCTTGGAAGTCCTCGGCACTTCAGATCTAAGATTTCTCTCTCTTGTTGGTGTAGAAAACCCAATGCAACGAATAGAGCTCAATGGGAGCTCACACAGCAAATGATGGAAAAATGGGACCAAGTGTATAGATCCAGAGTGATCTAATAGGCAACAAAAGGTGAAGAATGGTAGGAAAAACCCTCCTATTTATAACAAAATATTGGGTCATTCTAGATCTTGGTGCATGGGTTAACCATATCTAGATCCACTTTTTATGGAATATTTTATTATATTTGTTGGAGGAAAAGGTATTTGACTTGGGTCAAATCCCTTAATTTGTCAAAAATAAATAAATAAATGATTTATTTATCTTTTTAAGGAAGCGGTTAGAAGATAATCAAATAAATAATGATTTATTTAATTATTTGTAGGTGATTTGGTCATATTTAACAAGGAATATTATCTAAATAAGATTTAAATAATTATTCCTAGAAAATAATAAGATAAATAAAGGTTTATCTAATTAATTTCTTTGTTTTTCGGTTAAACATGACTGGGAATAATAATTAAATTATGGTTTAATTAATTATTCCATGAGGAAAATCAAACAAATATAGGTTTGTTTAATATTTCCTTTTGGGGTTTCCTGTTTAGACCATAAATAACCTAATAAATGTGGTTTACTAAGTTATTTAACATAGTGAATGCAATTTTACTTAGGGTAAATTGGTCTTACATGGTGTACTTGGGTCCATCTAATGATAATAGGTTAGATGACCAAAAAATGGTGTAACAGATTGCCCCCCAGCGTGCGAGTGTCAGGAGCAAATCGTATGACCGAAGTACGTTGTAAGAACTCAATCACTAGACAACAAAAGGGAAGTTAGAGAGAGAAATGCAAGGTAGATAGTGTGCTGAAGAACTAGACCCTGAGGAGACGAGACTCGCAGGTGCAACAAGTATCTTTTTATGAGAGGGTACCTGTGCTGAAGGCGGCGGGGGAGGCATACCTATGCCCGCCGAGACAAAGTACAAAAGAATAGTGTGTCCAGTAAACAAGGGACCAAACCATAAAGTACAACTGGCATAATCATGAGCCAGATAAAAATACAATGAAGAATCCCATATACATGCTGTGCCTGGGATAACAGCCAGGACTTGTACAATAATATCTGAGTACATGAGATACAAATACAACCCAAATGCCCCCTGTATATGGGGAAGGGCTCACAAAATCTGACTGATACATGCAAATCAAAGAGGCGCTGCAAGTGGCTAAGGCCAACATCATCAAATATCTGGAGCTGCATCGAAGGCTGAAAGAAGGAGGTCATCCGGGCATGTGGGGGGCTACCTGCAGGGCCACCCCCTCATGAGTGTTGAGACATCTCACACACACCCGGGAATCATCAAGGGCTGCTGCTGTATCACTGAACCATCAAGTATACGGATCTCGGTCATGCTGAAAGGAGCTGGAGTGGAGAAACAACCAAGTCAAAGGGAAACGAGAGATCCCTTTGCCTGATCCGAGGCACCGAACAAGAGTGGAAGCTGGAACCAAGGTACACCACCCTCTAGACCTGGCTTCTGGAAGGAATGAGCTAATTTCGACAGAAGGAGGTCCGCTATAGGTGAGGCAATGAGACATCCTCAACTGAGGCACGAGAGAAAATAGTGGAGTGACGGACAGACTGACACTAATGATGATAGTGAAATGGAAAGGACTGAATAGCGAATGGACGACTTCCCTTGTTAGAGCATAAAGGGCATGAATGACATGGCAGCGACTAACACAATATCATAAGGGATAGGGGACAGTGGGATTGAATTTCATAATGTGCGACACAAGAGAGAGACCAAGCAATGAAGGATGGAGGGCTATAGCGGGGTACAAAGGGACTCGGGATAGACTCCATGAATGCGATGATGACTCAACTTGGATGCTCTAAACAAGGGTGACTCGATGGTGCTACCACACATTAAAGGCCCAATGGGGGACCAGAAAAACATGAGTACAAGATGGGGACTCATGAAGAAAATCGACACGAACAAAGACAAGTAAGGAGGCAAAGTGGTGCCCCGAGTACAAGTGTCGCAAGTGAGGAAATTCGATTTTAATGAGAGGTGAAGTGACCCTTCTTGGACAAAATGTGTCCTGGTGAAGTATCAAATCATAAAAAACTAACAAATACCCATTTGAGGGCTCGGTGAGAGCTTTCCAACGGTGCAGACGGTTTGTCAAACGGGGCTACGGTGTGGTCGCAGCGGTCGAAAGAAGAAACAGGAGTTCTCTTTTAATAAGGCAGTTTTCCCTCCAAATTCACTCATTTGCTATTGTTGCTGTGGTGAATGTAGAGAGGAGAGAAGGCCCTAAATCTTGCGGCGAGCATAGCGGACGAACCGACCATTGGAATAGAGATCCGTCAGTTGCAGGTAAGAGGCCTAACCTTACTCTTTCATTTTAATGGATTGAAAGTTCAGTTTAGGGCCCAAAATCTCAGAAACAGACCCTCCATCTTCTCTACGGCTGGGTCGCACTTTTTGGGCCAAAAAGTGCGACCTGGGATGCAGGTTTCAGGGCAAAACCTGTGACCTGGTCTAGAACTGGGCAGAAAACTGCGACCTGGGAGATGAGGGGGTTTTGGTGCTGTTTTATGGCTGAGAGTTGGGTTTTTGTGTTTGGTTATGGTATTCCCAATCTGTATGCTGACAAAGATGATGTTTTTGTGCAATTATGGCAGATTTACGGGTTAACTGGAGAGAGAGAGACCTGGGTACATTACGAGAAGAGATCCAGGCGGATCAGGGTGTCCATCGTGTGTTGGCCAGGTTTGGGGTTCTAAAGTTTTTGGAGAACCCGTTGATGAGAGCAGGAGAGCCCTTGTTGGCCCGGATTATCAGTTATTGGGATCCAGAGCATGAGTTCTTTGTAGTGCAGGGGCACAAGATCGAACTGACAGTCCAGGATGTGTATTTCCTGACACGTCTCCCACCACTGAGGATGGTGGGAAACACGCAGCCAGTATTACCACGGGGGCGGCATATCATGGAGTTTGTGGAACGACATTGTCGACCGGGTCTCCAAGTCAAGGGGACTCGGATACTGATCGGGGATCTAGAGAGGCTAGAAACCCGTGCAGTGGCCGCAGATGTGCTGCGTATCCTGGGCAACCAGGCGTTCCATCACATCACCGGAGGGCAGATGATGCTTGTAGAGAGTGTGTTGAGTGGGACCTACTATGGGTGGGCCCAAATGATGCTGGTGTCGTTAAAACGATAGTTGTCGCTCTGCAAGTGGCAAGTGAACCACGATTGCTCGTATGGAACTTTATTGTGCGCCTTCTTCTTTGAGAAGATCCCGACCTTGCGGCCTCGTATACAGCTTCCAGATGGGGGCCCGAGAGAGCCTAGGATGCGCCGGTGGGGGCGGCTACTGTGCAAAGGAGGAGGAGGGGCGGTCGGGCGAGTGTTTCAACCTGAGTTCTTTGCCCATTGGGATCAGATGCCGTTATACATAGACGACTATCCCTATAGTGGGATGAGTTATTGTGGAGATCCGGACCTGCCACTTCCGCCTGGTCGAGTATGGGGGCCCGATGGTAAGTGACAGATTGCTATTCTTGTATGGGCATGTTTAAATTTTTTGAATAGTAGATAGGGTACTGATTCATGTACTGTTGGTATGCAGATATAGCTCCGGTAAAACCGGCCGGATATATGGGACGACCGGCAGCAGCTGGAGCTGCAGGTCCGAGTGGGTCGAGAGCAGCGCATAATGAGGATGCAGCCACCCTTCTGGAGGACATCCGCCGTAGATGCAAAAGGTTGCTGACTGGAGTATCAGAGCGCGGGTGGCAGGACTTAGACGACCAGTACATAGAGCCATGTATTGGTCTACCCTCGGAATGGCGAGGGGTCATGCGGCGCATGGCGATGGCCGGTCAGGGGATACGTGATCTACAGGCTGCAGGGGCAGATCCATTGGCTCAGGATCCGCCAGATAGTGATTAGGTGTGGGGCATGTCGTGCCCCCTAGTGTGTATGTAGGGGCAAGTGGTGCCCCCAGTTTTTGAGTTTTTTGTAACATGCTATGGGCATGTCATATGTATCAGAGTAGATGGACTCTAAACACATGTTTTTGTGACACATATTATGGATATGCATCGTTTTTAATGATTATGAATGTTATTGTCTTGTATGAAATGCGTGTGATAAATGCCAATCTAGAACATGGTTTGCGATACTATCTACATAGTGATTATGTTCTCGAGGTACGTGGTTGAAAGTTATGGTTTCAAATGCCCGTATCAAGAGTTTCACTCATAAATAGCGTCTAAACAGCACAGGGTTATGCACACGATAAACACCATTTAGTTGCATGACAAGAAGTAGGGAATCCAAACGAAGGTGCAGATGGAGGATGCGATGGAAGAGGGCATCGGCTAAGAGACCACGCATTGCATCATTTTCGGCCTGATTTTTGGTGGCAATACCCATGCAAACCCCATTTGAGAGAACAAGGGCATGCAAGGGGGTGAAAATGGCCCAACCTGCTGAGGCTAGATTCCGGGAGTAACGACTTGCACCATCGGCGTAACCGATAAAGGGGGAGGATGGGAGGTCCTGCGGAATGGTGTTACAAGACAACAAATGAGGGGAGGAGATACAATGACGGTAGCGTGAGTGTACAGAAGACATCGAGTGGCAACTACGGGAGGGAGTGTAAGGAGCAGGATGACTATGTCTCATATACAAACTAGAGGGTGGTATATGAGGGCTATCGGAAGTATGGTGAGGACTCGGGCTGCGGAGGTCGGTCGAGATACCGGTGGAGTGATCTCGTGTGTATCGAAATCGACCTAGCCCGTGCGAAATAAATGAAGAATGGTAGGAAAAACCCTCCTATTTATAACAAAATATCGGGTCATTCTAGATCTTGGTGCATGATTAAAATAATGTTAACCAAATCTAGATCCACCTTTTATGGAATATTTTACTATATTTGTTGGAGGGAAAAAGTATTTGACTTGGGTCAAATCCCTTTATTTGTTAATAATAAATAAATAAATGATTTATTTATCTTTTTAAGGAAGTGGTTGAAGGATAATTAAATAAATAATGATTTATTTAATTATTTGTGGGTGATTTGGTTATATTTAACAAGGAATATTATCTAAATAAGATTTAAATAATTATTCCTAGAAAATAATAAGATAAATAAAGGTTTATCTAATTAATTTCTTTGTTTTGGGTTAAACATGACTAGGAACAATAATTAAATTATGGTTTAATTAATTATTCCATGAGGAAAATCAAACAAATATAGGTTTGTTTAATATTTCCTTTTGGGGTTTCCTGTTTAGACCATAAACAACCTAATAAATGTGGTTTATTAAGTTATTTAGCATAGTGAAGGCAATTTTACTTAGGGTAAAATTGGTCTTACATGGTGTACTTGGGTCCATCTAATGATAATAGGTTAGATGACCAAAAAATGGTGTAACAGTAGGCCAAGTGAGTGCGAGCTGTAGATTGCAGAGATAAAGGGGAGGCCGAAAGGCCAAGTTGCAGAATTTTTTATTTTTTATTTTTTTAAATTTAAAAACAGCGGAGAGAAGGAGAAGAATTTTTTTTTTATAGCAGAATTTTTCTAGATACACAGCAGAATAATTTGTAGGAACTTGTAGACTTGCAAAAATGATTTTTCCAGCAACAGAGAAAACTCAGAAATTTTTATTCAAAAACCCAGAACTTTTCTTCAAAAAATTGCAGAGGACCATATAGCAGCAGAAAGTGCAGAAATGAGGGCAACTTCAGAATAGTCTTCAAAACAGGATATTTTTTAAAATATACAGCAATCTACTCCATTGTAGAATTTAATAGTGTTCAGAAATCCAGAAACTTTTTTTAATGAAAACTCAGAAATATCTTCAAAAACCCTCTCAGCAGCTCAAAAATGCAGAATTTAAAAATACTCAGAAATCTTTTCCACTAAAAACTCATAAACTTCTTCAGGAATCCCAATTTAAACAATTTTTCCAACAGCTCTCCAAAACAGAATTTAATGGGCAGAAATTGCAGGAAGAAATCAACCTTCAGATGGGTAGTGCTGCCTTTCTTCAAAACCAATGCCTGAATGCTACCAATTTCTGAATGCTGGGATTATGAATGCTGCTCCTCTTCAAAACACTTCTGAATGGCAGCAAAAACACTCCTGCATAAAGTCTCTAAATGCTACAAAAATGCAGATATGCACAGGCCATAAACACAAATGGCTCACTCCATTTCTAGCAGGGCCAGCAATCGCCCGCTTTGATACCATGTTAAACACCACGTTAACACACACATGGTGTATGAGGAATATGAGCACACACACACACAAGAAACTCAACACACAATGAAGGATAAGCATGAGGCTTTCTTATTTTTTCCATTATACATGATGTACATTTACAATACAATGGTGTGACTTTTGGTTTCATATTCCAAGGTCACTTGGACTCCATTGTGACTTTTCGCATTCCACACCTACCCATGTAGGATTAGGTGTTCCAACATAATGAAATAAAATCACAACAACATGCATGTAGCAAATCGATCACACGCTACAGGAATTGGAAATATAACACAGAGGAGTAGTTCACGCTGCCAGGGATCGGGCCCTTAACCACCAGCAAGGACTGCTCAAGCTACTTCAGATGATGTGAATGGAACAACAACTTCAATTAATCATTAAAATGGAGCAACATTACAATGGAATCGTGCTTTCAATAACACAGCTTTTGATTAAGTTTACAATTCACAAAAGCAACAACTATGATCCCTCCCCTCTCGTTTACAAACATCTCCTTTTATAATCAGAAGGAGGAGAAATTAAATAGCAAATATGATCTCCTGTAAAAATATTGGATTGTTCCCAACAACTTGATCAACTAGAAAATATATTTCCAACAATCTTTCAACAAGAGCAAGGTGAATTTGGCTTTGCAGCCGAGATTTGGAGGACGGCCGCAACAACAAATATAAGAAAATCATGCTCAAAGAACCCTACATTTCTCTAAATACAGGCCGAATTTGGGAAAACCATTCTTTGAAAAAGTTAATTGGGTCCGTTCTGGAGAAAACCCATGTTCTGGATTTTCTAGATTCTTCTTCATTTGCCTAGAATCTCAACCGCAACATTGTCACTTCTTTTTCAAGCGAATTTCTGAGTTGGAATATTTGATGATGATTTGGAGATCAAATCTACAATCTGGCAAATATCTTGGAGGCTAAAATGGTGAGTGATATTATAAAATATATTAATAAACCATCATTGATAAAATTATGCATAATAATCATCAATTTATTAAAAATAAATGAGAATAAATAATATTCATCCATAAGAGCATAAATCATTATAAAATGGATTTATATGATAAATTGTAATAAATGACATGATAAATAAGAGTAAAAATGGATGAAATAAGTGTTAAAAAGTGGTCATATTCACGACCCAACAACCACCCAGCTCATAAAAGCGGTGCGATGGATACTGCGTGGTTTTTGCAACGGTGAGTGGATGGCGGGGACCACCGGGGTGATGGCTTACTCACCGTCGATCTGCAGATCAGATCAACGGTGGAGATCAATTGGAATGTTGGACCTGTGGAAAACCTTATTTCATAGTAATTCTGACAAATTTAAATAAAGTAAGGTTTAGACTTTAATTTTAACATGGCCTGGCGCCCGATTGCGGGGCCGTTGGATGTATGGAATACAATGGGCCCGAGGCTCTATATAACAAGGGCCAATCGCAATCAGAACTTCGGGCCCAATATTTCAATCAACCCATTTGGATTTCTCCGATGCGATTGGGCATCAGGGCCTTTTGATCTAACTATTTTTATATATAAACAACATATTACCAGCGCGATTAGACCAAAAGTTTGGAAAAAGGGGTTTTTTGTATTTATAAAGGAAATAACGAATCGGAGAGAGCTTTTTCCAATGGTTTAGCGCCCGATTGCGGGTCCACATGTTCCAAAGAATAACAACATAATCGAGGGTCGTGAAACAAGGGCTGATCACATCAAAGTTTCTATAATGGCATAGGACTTGCGTGCTTTGGATTTTTGCGATGCGATTAGCGCCAAAAGGTTTTAGCACTTGTTCTTTGCACCATGTGCATATGGTGGGAAAGTGGTTGAGACTTGGCCCAAAGGGGCTTAAACCCTTAATAAAAGATGAGTTTTTTCATAGATTTTCAGTGGTTTTCAAAGGGTTTTGGGGTTTTCGCTATAATTTAAAAAGGAGTTTTAAACTATGCAAGGTGGATTATATGAAGGGGAAATGAGGAAAAATGGAAATCAGAGGAAAATGATGGGCAAAAGAGAGTAAAAATGAAGGTTAGATTTCTGAGTGGAGGAAGGGGAGAAGGGGGATTTTGCAACAGTCTTTCTCATAGAATTTTCAGCAGAATTTCTGAGTTCTGAAGGGGAATCAGCAGTGAAGACATTGGATAGAGGAGATGATGTCTTCAAGAGGCTTCAAGAAATAACATTTCTACGATAAAATTTTTTCTTGAAGGCTCCAGCAAATGCTTTGGCCACCTTCTAATAGAACAAATTTTATAGGTGGCCAACACCCCAGTCCTCTTAGTAGTTCCTTTGGCAGGTTGGGATCCATCCTTTTGATAGAGAGATGAACATTACAGAGAGTATGGATGAACACAAAAAACCAGAATGCAGATAGCCAAAGCCTACGGAAGAGTGAGTAAATATCCTGCCCCAAAGTTTCCCAGCCATCCACACCCCAACCAAAGCTATATAATGGTGAGGTAGCTCATGCGTGGTACGTACCCTCAATCTCATAAATGGAGAAATTGATAATCCACCACCTATTTTTCATGCTTGGAAGTCTCTTTTCTTATTAACTTGAGATGTGTGGATGGTCATTCTTCGTGCCCAAGGTCGTGTCCATGATTTTTCAAACCAGAGATGACGCTTGTATGTCGTTTGCATACCTGGAGTGAGGGTCGAGGTGGGGTGTATATACATGTTGGTTAGCAATCTTGTTGAGGCCTTCGCTTCACTCGCGGGTAGGACATTCCTGTTTGAGATGGCTATGCCATACGCCCTGATACCATTTATTACTTGAGATTTTTGCTGAATTTCAGATAGGTCTATAATCCTATAATTATGTCTGGGCAAGGTTCGATCACATCACTTTTGAGTGTTGCTCTGCAGCAGGTATCTGTGTAGGTCAACTAGCCTTGGAGCCCATCTGGTCACAGGGGTCCCTATGCACAGGATCACCCTACTCTAGTAATTCCCTTGAGTGAAGAATATTGGTCCTTGTGTAGGTGTTTCACATAGCGTTAACGGTAATGCTTCTAGCCTACAGTCCATAGGTCTCTTTGGTTCATCAAGCTGCTGACCTTCACCTGCGTCCTCTTGGTAGGGCAAGGTTCTTTCTATGGTAGAGATGCGATGGAAATTCCTGATGGTCCGAAGGCTTTTCAGTGCTGAAACCTCATGCAACTGACCTTGCCAATTCTCCAGCTCTTCATTTGAGTCAGAAAAACATTCACTGTCCTTTTCCCGATAGAGCATTCCTTCATCTGTGGGGTTAACGTGATCTTTGTCCTGCGCAATTATCTTATAAATGTGATCGAGTTCCTCCTCTTCGTACGCTGGTTCTGTATATCGCATACCCTCAGTGGGATCCAGTGGTAATAATACACGGGTACCATTCTTTTCAAACACCATGCTACGTTTTCTCAGATTAATGACACCCCCTACGTTGATAGCCTAGTCTAGTCCTAGGAGTGAAGGATAGGGATCTGTGTCCTCCACAATTTCTATGACCTCAAAGTCAGCTAGGACCCTTACTCCTGTGATAATCGACCACAACTTTTGGCAACCTCCCCAGAGGGATGATCTTCTGTTGATTCGCCATTTGCAGTTAGATAGTGGACCAATCTAATTTAGGTTCTCCCATTCGTTGCCATGTCTATTTTGGTAAGACGTTTGCATCAGATCCAAGATCAAGAATAGCCTAATCCATCTCATAATCACCAATTTGTGCCATCAGTCGCATTTCCCTCCTGGTTCGCCTTTTGTAGCTGTGTAATTTTTGTACTTTTTTAACCTCAGCCACTGGGCCGAGCAGGGCTACACAGTTTTGTAGCAATAGTTGAAGATTTTCTCTAGCCTGTGGGTTGCATAGTAGTTTCAAGCATGCCCTTAACAAGGTTTTAACTTCCTCTTCTGTCTGGAGGTGCGATAGTAGCTACGTAGGGGCTTCTAGTGACTCCTGTCTCCTGGGATTTGGTTCCTCCTGGACAGCCATCTCCTCCCTCGCTCCTTGGGTGACCATGCTGCGCATTATGATTTTTACACTGGGATCTTCACTCCGTAGCTCCGTTTTGACTCTTTTGACATTTTGGGTGGGGTTAGACTGTTTTTCCTTCATTTTTGTTAACAATATCAGACAGTCTTCAATCTCACAGTCCAGTTGTCTACAATACTTATAGGACTGCCTTGTGGGATTTTGGCAGTCCCTGGTGAAGTGCCCTACCTCTCCACAGTTGTAGCAGATTAGCTAGCCCTGTCCTCATCCTGTTCTCCCTCCCCATCCCCCCTGCCCCTGTAGGAGAGCTACCAAAGGTTGTGGGAGATCTTGGAGAGGCAGGATTGGAATGTACTCTATAAAGGGTTCCCCGATCTACCAATAAGTCATATGTGTGACAATTCTGCTCATCGTGCCCTATAGATTGGCAGAACCTGCACCATTTTTGCCTCAATTCACCCTTATTTATCTGAGCGCACTGGGTTGTATCATGTAGTCCCGCTACCCGGCAGTCTTCGCACTAGAGGTCCATGCTGACTCCTTTTCCCCATGCTGTCTGTAAGCTCTATATTTCCTGGTGCATGGCCGCCAGATACTCCTGAATTTGCTGCATTCCTTCCCTTGTGTTGTCCTTAGGCATAGCTTCAAGTTTCATGGCAGCTTCCAAGGCTTTTTTGTACGATTCAAAGGTTTGATGGCCCATGGGTATGCGTAAGCAAGGTATCAGCATAGCGATGAACCATTATGTGTGCTATTTCTCATCGTACTTGAACTCACCTTCCCTGATCACTTTCTTTAGCCATTGATTGGCCTCCCATACTGACTCAGATATTCCTTGCTTGAAGTCTTTTACTTCTGCGACTAGCTGGGAATAGGATTTCGACTTGCAGAATTGTTTCTTTAGGGCATCCTTAATATCTTGAAGCGTTGTGCTCCCGTTTTGAGATATACACCACATGTACCAGTCCAGCACCTGCTCTTCAAAGGCCAAGGATAACTGTGCTCTCTTCACAGTATCGCTTACCACCCCTTGCACCGTCCATACCGAATCGTCCACGAACCAAAATCATTCCATGTCCTCATCAGTTGCTCCTTTAAAGGTAGGTAACTTTAAGTCTGTTGCCATGGGCCCTTCTAGTTTATCTCCCTGGGGTCCTAATGTCGTTACTTGATCCGTTTCTTAGACTTCTTCCAGTCCTGGCAACGGAACCATTTTTTGGCTTGAGGAGTCCTGACCCAAGTTTAGTGTGCAAGGTTTTCCAACAAACCCCTATACTACTGGCCCTTTCGGCAGTGACTTGCTTTCGCAAGTCACAATCTCACTCGAAGTAGTATGGGTAGGTGCTGGAACCAGGTTTCCGCACCCTGAGAAAGGAAGGGTAAGGCAAAAAGTGTTGTGTTCTGTTCAGATTACCGCCTTTCTTCGCAGGGTTAATTATGTATCTATTTGCATCCACGTGCACTAGATATACAATTATATGCTTTTCATAACATCAACACAACATTATATAAACAGAGTAGAATAGATCTAGATCCAAGCATTCAGTATATAGACTTTTGCAGTAGAAAGATAGAAAACATATAACATAGTAATTATCAGCAGTTCATACAACAGTACTCATGGATTCAGATCTCTAATAATCCTTCGCATTCATTCATTCATCAACCTTTCCTTATAATTCCCTTCCCAACCTACGCACACAATAGTAGGGTCTGCACACAGCTGGACTAGGATCTCTGTGCACACAGCCAGCAGGAGTTCGTTCTCCAAAACCAAAATAGATAGCTTAAACAACAGATCGCATCAATAGCTCATCAATTCCTGTCCTTTACAATCCAAAATGCATCTCTATTTATAACAATATAGCCTCAACGTTCCTATGGTCCGCAACACATGGTTTTTGGACTCCTATTTTACCCTTTGACCCATTACAATGCGTTCAGAGCTTTGACCCACCCCAAAACCCCTGCACTATCTTATATATAATAAAAAATAATCAAAATGGACCAGTTTCGCAGCTTGTTAGGAGACCCTGTTCCAACAGATTTGGATTCCTTTATCTTATACAATGAAGATGAAATCAGACAACAAGAAAAGGACATTGAAGAAGAATTTAGTCTGCCAGAACAGTCAAATCTACCCTCAAATCAAGCACATAATAGCTCAAACTCTTATAGCCTTGAACAATAGAAAGAAAATGAAAATGAGATAGAAACACTATGGAAAATGAGCTTCGATGGCTCTTATAGCAAACTAGGTTCAGGGGCTGGGGTATGGATATATAACACAAATAAGGGATATTCCTATAAACTAGATTTTCCATGCACAAACAACATTGTTGAATATGAAGCCCTCCTCCTTGGCCTACATTTGTTAAAAAAATTAGAAGTCAAGAGAATATCAGTCCAAGGAGATTCTGAACTAATCATTAGACAAATCAAAGGAGAATATTCAGCTAAGAATCCAAGACTCAGAGAATATCAAAATGCTGCCCTAGATCTCCTAAAAACCTTTGAAAAATATGAACTCATTTTCATCCCAAGAGCTCAAAATCATCTAGCAAATGAAGTTTCCTTTGCTACTAGCAATTTCCAAATACCACAAATTAATGAACAATTTAATATCAGGGTAAAGAATAGACCAACAGTACCTGACAATGAAGACTATTGGCAAGTGTTTGAAGGTGACAAAGACATAGATGATTTTCTACAACCAAGGAATGATTTTGCTATACCAACACTAAACACCAGCCAAGAAGAAAACGGTTTGAATCAAGAACAAATCCTAGAAATAGTGCTGCCCTATTCTGCTGATATAAATCAATTTGAAAATCCTTTTGAAGTAGAATTAGTTGACAATAAAGACCAAAAAACCTAGAAGTTTTACAATGCAAAAATGATACAATTCCCAGAGATCTTACACCATTAGAGCACCTTTTTTATTTCAATGATGTAGCCAAAGAACCAAGAATGGAGCCTATAGAAACAAATGTAGAGGAACATAATATAGGTAGCCTAGCAGAACCCAACATGATCAAACTATCTAGCACTCTCCTAGCCCATATCAAGCTGCAATACATAGAGCTTTTCGAATAATTTAGAGATGTGTTTACTTGGGGATACAAGGATCTGAAATCATATGATACTAGCATCATCCAACACAAAATTCCTCTTAAGGAAAATCAGAAATCTTTCAAACAAAAACTAAGAAGGATAAACCCTGTTTTATTACCTTTAGTTGAGAAAGAAATCAGTCAAATGTATAATTCTGGGATTATAGTGTCCCTTAGATATTCAGAATGGGTTTCCAATCTAGTATCTGTTAGGAAAAAGACAGGGGAAATCAGGGTTTGCACTGACTTTAGAAATCTGAATAGAGCCTCCCTAAAAGATAAGTATCCCTTGCCAAAAATGGATCACATAATTCAAAGGGTAATTGGGTCATAAAGAATATCATTTTTGGATGGGTTCTCAAGTTACAATCAGGTGTTAGTACTCCCAAGTGATCAACACAAAACTGCTTTTAATACACCTTGGGGTACTTTTATGTATGTCAAAATGCCATTTGGTTTGATGAATGCAGGGGCCACCTTCCAGAGGGCCATGGACATAGCCTTCTCAGAGGATATTGGCTATTTTATAATCATTTACCTTGATGACATTATTGTTTTCTCCAAAATTGATGAAGAACACTTGATTCATTTAAGAAAATATTTTGAGAAATGTAGGAAATATGGCTTATCTTTGAACCCCAAGAAGACACTCTTTGGTCTCCAAGAAGCAAAACTTCTTGGCCACATAATTTCTGAAAAGGGAATCAAAGTAGACCCTAAAAATATTGATGGCATATTGAAAATTAGCCATCCTAGAAACCTCAAAGAATTGCAATCTTTCATTATGAACATAAATTTTTTAAGGAGGTTCATCCCCAACCTTGCCGAGTTACTAAGAAATATTACAAACATGCTTAAGAAAGAGATAGGTGTTAAATGGACGATACAAGCTAAACAATCATTTGAACTAATGAAATAAGCTCTCACTCAAACACCAGTTCTTATCAGTCCTAATTTCACCAAATATTTCTATATCTTTTCTTTTGCATCAAAACATACAATAGTTGCAGTATTACTACAAAAGAATAACATGGGGCAAGAACAACCAATATCCTTTTTTAATAGGCTGTAATGTTCCAAATCTGGAACCTAGCAATGAATAATATGTATAATGGTCTTACTATGATGAATAAGCTTAAAATATACATAAGAAACACATAGACATCATTTTTAGCTACAGAAGCAACTTGTACTTCGTTTCATTATCCGGAAAGTGGGGAAAAAGGGGATTTTATGCCCTAAAAGGGTTATTTTTAGAAATGAGCGTGAAAATAATCAAGGAAAATGGCTGGATATGATATCTTAGGCCATGAGGGACCTATGTTCCAAATTTAAACTCAAACTAATCCTTCTAGCTATCTTAAACAACTCCTCCTTTCCCGACTAGGCTAGAAAACATTTATTTCCCGTGACTTTGCTAAATAGAAATTTTTGAATACTGTGAGAGCATAATTTTCATGGGGGTTTCTACAGAAAATGATAAAATAAGTCTGATATAGAGTTTACATTAATCATATAGAAAATAAATGGAGATTTAATCACTTATACAGTAGAAACAAGACTCCCAGCAAAGGTTTCCGGCAAAATGCATGAATAACAAGTAGTACTGTAGAAATAACACAGTTACTGCATATATGTATTAGATGTTGGGGTTCCCATGTTTTGGCCAGGTTGGCAAGACCAAAAGATGAGACAACATCAGAACCACTTTCAGACCTTAGGATCTAGCCCTCCTAGGTCCAGAGAGGGATCTCTCTATATCAGCAAAGGTTATACGTCTCTAAGGCTCAAATTTAAGATGTTAGGCTAGTTATAGGCGCAGGGTTTGTTTGTTTAATTTTGAGTTTGGTTGTTGGGAACCAGGGAAGAAGGGTTTCGTATAATACAAGGACGAGCAAAGATGATTTTAGGCAAAGGAGAGATGACTCAGGAAAACATCAAGACTATTGGGCAATGGAGTCAAGAAAGGGTTTACTTGCTAATCAACATGCAAGCTTTCAATTGGGCTACTCATCTAAAGCATTGGATCCTAGAATGATAGTGTGGTATGGAACATTAAATATTGAAAGTGAAAGAAGGAAAACCATCCAATCCTGTCTATAGATCAGGCCAGCGGTCATTTAACTCTAGACCTGCTTGGACATAATCAGAGGTAACTTGAGGGAGCTTAGAAAGGTTTAATTGAAATGGAAAGATCCTAGTGAGGCAGAGACAGAGTTCTAAACCCCCCAGTGTTCTCAACCCATCCAATTAAATCCCAACAAGAACATCTAAGAAACAGATTCATTAATTCATACATCAGCTAGCAGGCAATGTCATCCACTACACTGGTTAAATTAACTGAAACCAATCCTTAGATAACACATTAAGCAGAAAACATTGAAGGCAAGGAGAGAAGAAACATAGGGTACCTAACAAGGGTAAATCCTATGCCAGATTTCTGATGCAAGCCAGAAGAAATGGAATGAAATGAAACAAAACACAAAGACAGAAAAACATCACCGCAACTTTAGATCAGGATCCAAAGAAATGTGCTTGTCATATTAAAGAACAACACCAATCAAGTACAATGCTGTCGAAAAACTTGATATCCAGCCTGAAACACCTTCCTCAGCCTATCTTACAATTTTACATAGAGAACTTGTCTCAACAGAAACAGCATGCAATTCACTGATATCCGATCAACAACCTTTACAATATTTTCTCATGAGTTTTATAGCAAAAAGATGAGCAGAGGAGGTAGGTGAAGAACTAAATGAAGCATTAAGATTCAGAAGAGTAATAGGGCCGAGGCCCATTCTATTTTTAATTCTGTGCATTTATCTCTAGCACTCCTTGGCTACAGTACTCTGTAGTACTTTTGGTGAACTAAACAAAAATAAATTGGTGGCTTGAGTCTGCTATACTGGGTAACTAATGCATTCTGATAGCGTCAGGACTACTGTCAGGGCAGAAAATATCTCCGGAACACAACATAGAATAAAAACTGCATGGGCGCTTCATCCTTTCATGGTGAGAAACATTCTGCTGATGTGACAATCACGATGATGTGGTTTTCTGTGTGTTGTACCCTTTAAGTGATCCAAGATGCTTTCAAACTGGTGTTTTGCCTCTAAACCTCTAAATTGAGGCTCAAAGATCTTCATTTTCATGCCTCAAACTCTCCGCCACTTCAGAAATGTCTTCGTCTGCAAAATCTGAGTTTTAATGGCGCCGGAGGGATTTCCAGAGTTTAAAACCATGTTCTCTTAATGCAAGTCCTATCAGGGCTCCTTCTCAATTTATTTCTTCACCAATTCGATCCCTGCACATGGTCTTCTTCGTGATCTATGTCACTGTAATAGAGATTGTGCATCATGGCGGCATTCTGTCGTTTCATACCCTGCAAAACACACAATCAAGATAAGAAAACAGTGCATTGGAGGCGGATGCAGTGGGGATAGTGAGAGTGACAGCGCAGGATCATGGTGGGAAATGCAACACACAGCAGAAGATTATCGTGGCGAATAGTGGCGGAATGCAAAAATCTTGACACTTTGGCCTTTGACTGGAATATATAAGCAAGAAATGAAAATGCAATGAAAATGTATGAACACACGTGGAATGGTGACATGGCAGGGACTAGTTGATGGCGGGGGTAATCAAATCCGGACCATCTGATCTCAGGAGGAGATCGACGGTATGAAATGCATCAGAGGGCAATGGATGGTGGGCCAAGGGTACGGTTGCCTTGGAATAAATCTCATGTAGCTTCGCAAAGCACCAACTGTTGGATGGGCGATGGTAGATCAAACGGTGCACAGTGATATCGTGCAGGATCCATGGATGAACAATGACATGCGATGGAGGGGTGGTTTTGGAACAGTACCCGAGACACGTGTCGATGGATGAGTGGAATCGCTTTGAAATGAGAAATACCACCTGACCCACAAACACAGTGTGATGGATACCGCTGGTTTTTGAATAGGGTGTGGGTGGGGACCACCGAGACAGATGTACTGTGGGCCGTCGGATCAGCGGGTAAATGAACGGCGGAGATGCGATGAACGAGCGGTGAAAGGTTTTAGCAGTGAACGTTGTGGGGATCGCAATGACCATACGATCTGTTCAGATCGACGATTGAACCTGCTCCCGATACAAATTCGCTATAAGCGTTGTCCGCCTTAGCGCCTGGTCTTGGCGCTGGGTCATGTGGAGGGAAAAGGGTGCAGGGGGCTTGGCCGAAAGGGGCTAGGCTCACATATATGAAATACATGGTTTTTCGACCTATTTTTAATGAAAATCAAGGCCAGGGAAAGATAACGATAGAGGGATTAATGGTTTTTAAAGGTTTTGAGAGGGGAATGAAGATGACTTGGGAGTTTTTAGGGGGGATTTAGGAGTAGAAAAGGGGAACTTTGACAAAAGGGGAAAGAGGGATGTAATGGAGAAAATTGCAGGGGTACATGGGGCAAATGTAAGCCTTTTGGAGCACACTTTTTTACAATCAGTGAGGCTCATTGGCTTGAGAACAACAGTGGGAAAAAATAAAAGGGTGGAGGGCATGAAAAGGCTTCAAGGATGATGTGTTTTCAGGGGAAATGCATTCCTCGAAGGCTCAAAAAGACAAATCATCCCTATGCTTGCTTGTCAAGAAATTTATGGGGGGCTAACTGTGGCTCCACATGAGGATGGCTTCTTCTTGAAGGAGTGAAGAATTCGGAAAATGATCTTTGGTGTAGGCCAAAAGCATACTACTTGGCACATCCCTTTCTTCCTCTTTTTGTTTTATATCAGCTGCCACAACATGATAGATACATTAATCAGCAGAAACAATTCCCAAAAATCTACCTACCCTGCTTACAATCCTAGCATTTTCTCTTCTAGGGTGCATTTGAACTAGCAGACCCTTTACATCATTTATTTTTATAAACAGAAAATAAACCTATTCTAAATCTACCCTTATTGCTCCATGAGACCAGATTAGACTGTTGTTCTCATATGTTTCTATACCTAATCTAATATCCTCTGGGATTAAACTGTCCAGAAGATTTCTTCTCTACATTCGACAACATAAATTTAAAAACAGTCAAACTAGGATTAGACAGTCTAGTTTGCTGTAGATCCAAGGCATAAAGATAGTTGCTCATGGACAGAAATTTGTAGGAAACTGAAAACAAAACTTTGAAGGCTTGAAATCTGAAACTCGAAGCACCCTTATTCCCTTTGTGACTCAGTTTTTGAGCTTGTTAGAGTCACTTTCTTTTCTTCATTTCGGCTCTGATTTTGGGCATGTTAGAGCTGATTCTTCTTTCTTCTTTGCTAGTCCAGGTTTTGGGCATGTTTGAGCCAGTTGTCTTTACTTTCTTTGGCTCAGGTTTTGATCAGATTAGAGCTTAACTTTTGCACTTCAGAGGTTCATGTTTTGAGCATGTCTGAACCTCTCCTTTTGATCCTTTTTTTTGTTTTTGTTTGTTTTTTTTTTTTTGAACTTCTCTCTTTTTCCTGAAAACAAGACACTGGAGTGGTATGTACAATGGAAACTGGAGACTGGAAATCAATAGAAGTAGTGTTTGAGCATCCTGCCATTGACAGGACCCCCAAACAGCTGTGTACCATCTAATTCTTGTAGAAAAAACACATTTGGACCCACAGTGGCCTGGATGATGTATGGACCTTGCCACAAACTGTCAAAATTTCCATGCTTTCCTTATCCTCTCTCCTTGAGTCCCACTTCAGAACTTTATCTATGATTTTGAAATTAGAAGCTTTGGTTCTCTTGTCGAACAACTTCTTAATACTTTCCTGAAATTTCACAGCTCTGTTATAGAACTCTTCCCTTGTTTGCTGGAGATGAATTGTTTAATTTATCCTTCTTATCATGCTGTCTTCTTCTGTTTGGATCTCTTGGAAAAGTTTAATCACTCGTACTCCCAGGCTAGTAGGAAACACTGGTTCTGCTCCATAGACAAGCTGGTATGGTGACATGCCAATGGATTTCTTTGTTGTAAGCCTGTCAGCCCACAAAGAATGCACTAACTTGTTATGCCATGACTTTTTGTTTTATTCTAATGATTTTTTGATGATGGTCACTAGGCTCTTGTTTCATGATTCAGCCAAACCATTACCTTGTGGGTAATAAGCAGTTGAATGACCGAGTGTTATTTGATACCTATGACAAAAATCAACCATTTTCTTGGATCCGAAAGCAGCAACATTATTATTGATTATTTTTCTTGGACAGCCAAACCGAAAGAGGATGTGGTCTTCTAGGAACCTAATGATGATTGAATCTGTGGCATTCCTAGCAGGTATGGCCTCTACCCATTTAGTGAAATAATCTGTGGTAGTTGAGATCCATTTGTGTTGTGCAGAAGAGGTAGGGTGGATTTCTCCTATGAAATCTAGGTCCCATTGCATAAAAGGACCTTCAACAGTGATGGGTTGTAAAGGGAGGGGGAGGAGTTTTCTTTTGCGTTCAAAAATCTGGCATTTGTGACAGGAAATTATCATCTTATGGACGTCATTGAAAAGTGTGGGCCAATAGTAGCCAGCTCTGAGTATTTTATTTGCAATGGTTTTCCAGTTCAGGTGTCCTCCACACTCTCTTGCATGGAATTCTTGTTTAATCCTCTCAGTTTCAATCTCAGGCAAAAATTTAAGCAATAGGCCATTTGTACTTTTGCAGTATAATCATTCACCTAATATGCAATAGTTTCTTTCTTGTATTTTGAGGAATATGGCCTTGGTCTTTGATAGTTTAGGAGGGGCATTGAGGTGTGTAAGCACATACAGAATGTCAGAATACCAAGGAGAGCTCTAAAACTTCTTTTCAACAATGGGATTAAGCAATCCCTGCTGCTCATCCAAGGCATCTACTAGGTTAATGTCAAGGGCCTGTAGATTTGATTCAGCCATTAATTGAGCTAAGCCCCGACCCTTGATCAGTTTGGTGGGTTTTATCTCAAGGTAATATTCTAGGATCACAACAATCCATTTGCCCCTCTTCCCATCTGGGTCTTGGGACAATATATCTTTAACTAATATATTTGGCACATAGGCTATGGTGTGAGAATGCAGTATGTACACCTTAAAGTCCTTCAAGGCCTTAACCAGAGCACAGGCCTATTTTTCCATTATGTTTTATTTCAAGGGTGCGTCTCTTAATGCTTTGCTGAAGAACGCAATGGGCTGTTCCATTCCCTCTGGATTTTTCTACAGTAGAACTGCAACTATTGTATGCTTGGAGGCAAATGAAAAGATCAGGAAATCTTTTGAGAAATCTGGGCTGATTAGGACAAGGGCCTGGGTGAGTGCAAGTTTAACTGATTCAAAAGATTTCTTAGCCTCAACAGTCCATTTCACTCCTACACCTTTCTTTAGCATGTTGGTCATATTCCTGAGGTGTTCGGCTAGGTTGGGAATGAATCTCCTTAGGAAGTTGATTTTCCCAATAAAGGACTGTAACTCTTTGATGTTTCTCGGGTGTGTGATCTGTAGTATTCCCTCAACTCTTTGTGGGTCTATCCTAATCCCGTTCTCAGATATGATGTGGCCAAGAATTTTACCTTCTTGCAACCCAAATACAGTCTTTTTAGGATTCAATGACAGGCCAAACACTCTTCTCAGATGCTCTGGGTGTTCTTCTTCAGTCTTGGAGTAGACTATTATGTCATCCAGGTAGATGACAATGAAGTGCCCTATTTCATCTGAAAAGGCTATGCCCATCGCTCTCTGGAATGTTGCACCAGCATTCATCAATCCAAAAGGAATTTTTACATACATAAAAGTCCCCCATGGAGTGGTGAAGGCTGTCTTGAGTTGGTCTTCTGGGAGTACTAAAAATTGGTTGTAACCTGAAAAACCATCTAACAGGGAGATCCTTTTTGAGCTTAGTACCTTCTGAAGAATGTGTTCCATTCTTGGCAAAGGATAATTGTCTTTGAGTGAGGCTCTGTTAAGATTTGTGAAATCAATACACAGTCTGATCTCACATGTTTTCTTTCTCACGACCACTAGGTTTAAGACCCAATCAGAGAACCTCATAGGAACTATTATGCCTACCTCATACATCTTCTTAATCTCTTTTTCGACTGAAGGTAATTGCTTTGGGTTTATTCTGTGAAGCTTTTGTCTGAAGGGCTTCTGATTTTCTTTCAATAGTACTTTGTGCTGTATAATGTTTGTGTCATAGGCCTTTAGGTCCTCATAACTCCAAGCAAACACATCAATGAATTCCTTGAATAGGTCAATGTATTTTTTCTTCATGTTTGCAGGAAGGGATTTAGCCAGTTTGATCATCTTGGGTTTATCTTTTGTGCCTATATTGCATTCTTCAACATCAGTGTCTGCGTGCTCCATTGTGGGCTTTTTTTCTACATCATCAAAGTCGAAGAGATCTTCTAAACGCGCTAGACCTCGAGGTATGTTCTTATCTTTAGTCTGCAGCACCTCCATTTCCTCATTTTCTGTGTTTTCACATTCTCCGCTAGGATATCCAATTTTTTCATTTAAAGTGTTTATTTCTATGTTACAAGGTGGTGTTTCTTCATCTAAGAGTTCTTCGCTTAGGCAACTATCATCAGATTTCGAGTCTGAATCAGAAAATTCAAACTCATTCCTGCCTGTTAGGAAATCTTCAATCTACTTATCGCCCTCAAAGACCTGCCAATATTTCTCGTTATTTGGCACTGCATGTCTGAATTTGGTCTGAATGATGATTTGTTGGTCATTGGGAGTCTTAGGGTATGAACTAGCTATGCAGGCTAATCCATTTGCAATTACGTTTTGACTCCTAGGGACAAACAGTTTGTATTCCACAAAAGTTTTCAATATTTCCATAGCATCATTCATGTATGCTCTCAACCTAGGGTGTTTCACTGTGTATTCACCATTCACTTGTTTGATAACCAACTCAGAGTCTCCACACACAGCTATCCTATGGGCTCCTCATTTTTTCAACAGATTCAAACCTAGGACAAGAGCTTCATACTCTGCAATATTATTTGTACATCTGAAATGTAGGTTGACAGCATGGCTCTCTGCATAGTCACTCTCGGTGTTATGTACCCACACCCCTACTCATGCTGTTCTTCTAGTACAGGACCCATCGAAACTCATTTCCCATAGGGGTTCATTTTTTGTTTCATCATCATTTCCTTCCCTAAAACTGGATTCGCCGTTATGCTGTATTACAGGGTCTGCATTAGGCTGTGGGTTGTTTTGTTTTTCAGAATGGGAGTGGAGATCAGAGAGGTGACTGGTTGGCTGATTGCATTCTGTTTCTGGTTTACTCAAAGTTTCGTTCTTAGTGCACTATCCACGGTTTTCTTCTTCATTTTTCATTAAGTCTAGAGCAGCCATTATGTTGAAATCTGTGATCTCTGTTTCAGCGTTTGTATCTCTGTTTGTGATTCTGGCTCTCCTAAGGATTCATCGTTACAAAAGATAAAGGAGTCTAGATCTATGTGTACAGAGTACAGAGGGGAATTTTCAGGCTTTTCAGGGCTACTGACCAGGAATTTCATTTGTGCCTCCCTATATAGTCTTCTAAGTTGGCTAAAAACAAGGATTGTGGCATATGCCCCATCCATCTGCATTGTACCTTGCAGCTTGGCTCCCCACAATCTTGACAATAGCATACCATACTTAGGTGGCACATCTACCACCACAACATCCATGACCATACTTTTAGCTGGGATCTGGGTCAAGCTCACACATAAGTCTTTATTCAGGCAAAGACATTTTACCCTACTAGAGTCAAATGAGTACAAATCTTTATAGAGGTGGGTTATCTCTAGGCCTAGTTTTTCCATCACTACCTTAGGCATTAAGTTGTGAGATGCTCCAGAATCGTGCATTGCATTGTGAAGGATCTTATCATGGACATTGAGACTGATATAGAAAGGGGGTACTAGCCCTTCCTAAAACTTTTCCTCAATTTTTGGACCAAATAGAAGTGCAGGTTGATCATCACTCAGGTTGCCAGTGTCACTATTTTCACCTAGGTTCAATGCTTTCAAAATTTGGCCTTTATATACATCCTGAGTGGCCAGCTCAGAGAGTGGGATAGAGATTTTAATTTTTGCAATCTCACTTTCCAAATTGAAAGTGGACTGACTCTTTAAAACGCTCAACTCTGTTTTGTTAGTCACCACCCTGGTGGCAGTATCAATGTGCTGATTCTCACTAAGTACATGGCTTGGAATTGTTTTATCAGGACCACTAAATACTGTGCTAGTGCTACTCATTGGTTGAGTTTGTTTTTCACTATTTTGGTTGTCCTTTCTTTTGTTTTTCCCAAAACTTTCGGTTGCTAATTTGTTACCTTCAGCAGTCACTTTAGAAGTTTTCTCAGGTCTTTTCTTGATGGTAATCTCAGGAGCTTTTGGTTTGGAATTATCTAGGTTCTTTTTGCTCCTAAGTTCATATTATTCTCTGACCTGCATAATAGTATTTTCAAATTTGAGCCTATAATCTTCAGAGTCTAACCTTTCCTCATCCCGGTATGAGGGCGAGGGTTGCTCATATTCTGTGGCACAGTTATGGATTGAATTTTATGTTTCAAACATGTTTATTATGTTCCCTTCAAACTCTTCTATGATTCCCTCAACTTCATCTAGAAAGTTCTCTTGAAATGGGGGAATGACTTGTTGATCTGTTTCTCTTTGTCTGTTGGGAGTGGCATTGTTTAAATTTTGGTTCTGGTTATGGTTTTGGTTTCTGTTCTGATTACTAACTATGACAACCATTTTTTCCATCATTTGTTGCAGCTTTTCCACATTCTTAGATAGACGGTCATAATTTGGATCAAATGTGGAAGCTACATTGTCATCTCTGTAAGTTACCCTTTTCTCAGCTTTCAATCTAGATTTTTTCTCAATTAAGTTGGTCTCTATGCTCACTGCTCCCTTTTGCATGTCTTCTAATGTGTTATAATCCCTCTCCCTAAGCTGGTAAGCCATTTCAGAATCAAAGCCTTCTGGGTATTTCACTAGGGCCATACCTTGGGGAGGTTTCATATGTGGGGGAAGAGCATTGTAAATGCTGTTAAATCTTGTAGAGTAATCATGGACACTCTCTCCTACATTTATTTTGAGGTTCATGTACTCTGCTAGGATTTGGCGAGGATTGGCCTTCACTTCCCATTTGTTTATGAAGGTCTGGCATAGAGCAGGGAGATCTTGGATACTATTAGGAGGTAGGATTTTGAACAATTTCTTCACATCACCTCCTAAGCTCTGGGCAAAGATTCTCATTTTGACTATATCATCATCTATTTCCATGTATTCAAAAGAATCTTCCATCCTATCTACATGGTGCTAAGTAGTTGTGACCTCTTTGGCAGTGAAATGTGGGATCTTTGATTGATAATCATTTGGTAAGGGTACTAGAGGCTGTGGTAGAACCAAAGGTGCATACCACGCTGCCATAATGATGTTCTGGTGGGGTAAAAGGTTAACCTGAGCAGCTGGGATGACAGGGATAGTAGGACCAGCAGAAGTTCGTTGAGCTGATTTATGGTGGCAGAGCCCCAAGTTCTGAATGAAATGAATATCACGAGGTGTAGATGGAGGGGTTTCTCCATCCCTAATGTGTTTACCACTGTGGGATGGTGAACCAGGAATCTCAAAGTCTGGCTGGTCTAAATCACTGAATGACCTAGTTCTAGGTAAACTATTTCGAGGGTCTAGGTCAGGAGGTGGGTTTGATAGAGCTGTAGAATCTTCTGGTGCAGAGTTAGCTCTATAGATGTGGCTAGAAATAGCTAATCTTCTAGGTGTATGTGATTTCTTGATGATGCTCTCAGGGTTATCAACTATTTCAGGGGGTTTCGGGTTGGGATATGCTCATGTGTGAATGGTTCTTGAAGCCAGAATGTTGATTTCCAACAAGGAGCTTAACCCTACTGGTTACTTCTATCATGGTTGATGTTGTTTTAGAGGTTGGTCTTCCAGTGGAGTATTATGTGAAACCAAGATAATCAATAGGCATACTGATCACCAGTGGAGTCTTCTAACCATTTAGGAACTATGAAGTTGCCCGGTGGAAGGTTTAGGCTACTTCTGGGGGGCACATTGTCCACCACAGTGCCTATGAGATGTCCCTTTCAAGGATATCTCCACAACACAACAAAATTTAACCAGAGATTGACTGGGACGGCATTTACCAGATATGTCACCTCTGAAAGAGGATGAGATCTGGAGGCTACCTGGCCCTTTCCAGACTCTGTCTAAGAGTATGGGAGAAAACACAATAGAGGAAGGTTTCTTTGTGAGCAGGAGTGTTTGACTGCCAACCTAACCAGAGATTGTAGGTGTCTGAGGCTCTTATGATGAAGAAAGATGAAAAATACTCAGATAGTCCCTAGCGGAGTTGCCATTATGTTGGGGTTCCCATGTTTTGTCCAGGTTGGCAAGACCAAAAGATGAGACAACATCAGAACCACTTTCAGTCCTTAGGATCTAGCCCTCTTAGGTCCAGAGAGGGATATCTCTATATCAAAAAAGGTTATATGTCTCTGAGGCTCAAATTTAAGATGTTAGGCTAGTTATAGGTGCAGGGTTTGTTTGTTTAATTTTGAGTTTGGTTGTGGGGAACTAGGGAAGAAGGGTTCTGTATAAGACAAGGATGGGCAAAGAGGATTTTAGGAAAAGGAGAGATGATTCAGGAAAACATCAAGACCATTGGGCAACGGAGTCAGGAAAGGGTTTACTTGCTAATTAACATGCAAGCTTTCAATTGGGCTAGTCATCTAAAGCATTGGATCCTAGAATGATAGTGTGGTATGTAACATTAAAGATTGTAAGTGAAAGAAGGAAAACCATCCAATCCTGTCTATAGATCAGGCCAGAGGTCGTTTAACTCCAGACCTGCTTGGACATAATCAGAGGTAACTTGAAGGAGCTTAGAAAGGTTTAATTGAAATGGAAAGATCCTAGTGAGGCAGAGACAGAGTTCTAAACCCCCCATTGTTCTCAACTCATCCAATTAAATCCCAACAAGAACATCTAAGAAACAGATTCATTAATTCATACATCAGCTAGCAGGCAATGTCATCCACTACACTGGTTAAATTAACTAAAACCAATCCTTAGATAACACATTAAGCAGAAAACATTGAAGGCAAGGAGAGCAGAAACATAGGGTACCTAACAAGGGTAAATGGAATGAAACAAAACACAGAGACAGAAAAACGTCACTATAGCTTTAGATCAGGATCCAAAGAAATGTTCTTGTCATATTAAAGAACAACACCAATCATGTACAACGCTGTCGAACAACTTGATATCTAGCCTAAAACACCTTCCTCAACCTATCTTACAATTTTACACAGAGAACTTGTCTCAAGAGAAACAACATGCAATTCACTGATATCCGATCAACAACCTTTACAATATTTTCTCATGAGTTTTATAGCAGAAAGATGAGCAGAGGAGGTAGGTGAAGAACTAAATGAAGCATTAAGATTCAGAAGAGTAATAGGGCCGAGGCCCAGTCTATTTTTAATTCTGTGTATTTATCTATGGCACTCTTTGGTTGCAGTACTCTATAGTACTTTTGGTGAACTAAAAAAAAATAAATCGGTGGCTTGAGTCTGCCATACTGGGTAACTAATGCGTTCTGATAGCGTCAGGACTGCTGTCAGGGCAGAAAATCTCTCCAGAACATAGCATAGAATAAAAACTGCATGGGCGCTTCGTCCTTTCGTGGTGAGAAACATTCTACTGATGTGACAATCACGATGATGTGGTTTTCTGTTTGTTGTACCCTCTGAGTGATCCAACATGCTTTCAAACTAGGGCTTTTCCTCTAAACCTCTAAATTAAGGCTCAAAGATCTTCATTTTCATGCCTTAGACTCCCTGCCACTTCATAAATTTGTTCGTCTGCAAAATCTGAGTTTTAATGGATCCAGAGGGATTTCCAGAGTTTAAAACCCTATTCTCTTAATAAAAATCCTATTAGGGCTCCTTCTCAAGTTATTTCTTCATCAATTCGATCCCTGCACATGGTCTTCTTCGTGATCTCTGTCACTGTAACAAAGACTGTGCATCATGGCAGAATTCTGTCATTTTGTGCCCTGTAAAACACACAATCAAGTTAAGAAAACAACGCATGGGAGGCGGATGCAGTGGGGATAGTGAGAGTGACAACGCAAGATCATGGTGGGAAATGCAACACATAGCGGAAGACTATCGTGGCGAATGGTGGCGGAATGCAAAAATCTTGACACTTTGGCCTTTGACTGGAATATATAAGGGGGAAATGAAAATGCGACGAAAATATATGAACACACGTGGAATGGTGACATGGTGGGGACTAGTCGATGGCAGGGGTAATCAAATCCGGACCGTCCGATCTCAGGAGGGGATCAACGGTTTGAAATGCATCAGAGGGCGATGGACGGTGGGCTAGGTATACGGTTGCCTTGGAATAAATCTCGTGCACCTTTGCGGAGCGCCCACCATTAGATGGGCAATGGTAGATCGAACGGTGCACAGTGATATCGCGTAGGATCCGCGAACGAACAATAACGTGCGATGGAGCGTTGGTTTTGGAACAGTACCCGAGACACGTGTCGATGGATGAATGGAATCACTCCGAAATGAGAAATACTGCCCGACCCACAAACTCGTTGCATTGGATACTGATGGTTTTTGAATAGGGCGTGGGCGGGGACCACCGAGATGGATGTACTATGGGCCATCGGATCAGCGGGTAAATGAACGATAGAGATGCAATGAACGACCAGTGAAAGGTTTTAGTAGTGAACGTTATGGGGATCACAATGACTGTTCGATCTGTTCAGATCGACGGTTGAACCTGCTCCCGATACAAATTCACTATAAGCGCTATCTGCCTTGGCGCTGGGTCATGTGGATGGAAAAGGGTGCAAGGGGCTTGGCCGAAAGGGGCTAGGCCCACATATATGAATCACAAGGTTTTTCGACCTATTTTTAATGAAAATCAAGGCCAGGGAAAGATAACGATAGAGGGAGTAAGGGTTTTTAAAGGTTTTGAGAGGGGAATGAAGATGACTTGGGAGTTTTCAGGGGGGATTTGGGAGTAGAAAAGGGGAACTTTGACAAAATGGGAAAGAGGGATGTATTGGAGAAAACTGCAGGGCCTTTTGGAGCACAATTTTTTACAATCAGTGAGGCTCATTGGCTTGAGAACAGTAGAGGGAAAAAATCAAAGGGCGGAGGGCATGAAAAGGCTTCAAGGATGATGTGTTTTCAGGGGAAATTCATTCCTTGAAGGTTCAAAAAGACAAATTGGCCCCCTGCTTGCTTTTCAAGAAATTTATGGGGGGCTAACAGTGGCTCCACATGGGGATGGCCTCTTCTTGAAGGAGTCAAGAATTCAAAAAATGATATTTTATGTAGGCCATAAGCCTACTGCTTGGCACATCCCTTTCTTCCTCTTTTTGTTTTAGATCAGCTGCCACAACATGATAGATACATTAATCAGCAGAAACACTTCCCAACAATCTACCTACCCTGCCTACAATCCTAGCATTTTCTCTTCTAGGGTGCATTTGAACTAGGAGACCCTTTACATCATTTATTTTTATAAACAGAAAATAAACCTATTCTAAATCTACCCTTATTGCTCCATGAGACCAGATTAGACTGTTGGTCTCATATGTTTCTCTACCTAATCTAATATCTGCTGGGATTAAACTGTCCAACAGATTTCTTCTTTACATTTTACAACAGAAATTTAAAAACAGTCAAACTAGGATTAGACAGTCTAGTTCGCTATAGATCCAAGGCATAAAGACAGTTGCTCATGGATAGAAATTTGTAGGAAAATGAAAACAAAACTTTGAAGGCTTGAAATCTAAAACTCGAAGCACCCTTCTTCCCTTTGTGACTCAGGTTTTGAGCTTGTTAGAGTCACTTTCTTTTCTTCATTTCGGCTCTGATTTTGGGCATGTTAGAGCTGATTCTTCTTTCTTCTTTGCTGGTCTAGTTTTTGGGCATGTTTGAACCAGCTATATTTACTTTCTTTGGCTCAGGTTTTGATCAGATTAGAGCCAATATTTTGCACTTCAGAGTTTCATGTTTTGAGCATGTCTGAACCTCTCCTTTTTATCCTCTTTTTTGTTTTTTTTTTGTTTTTTTTTTGTTTTTTGAACTTCTCTGCTTTTCCTGAAAACAGGACACTGTAGTGGTATGTACAATGGAAACTGGAGACTGGAAATCAGAAGAAGTAGTGTTTGAGCATCCTGCCATTGACAGGACCCCCAAACAGCTCTGTACCATCTAATTCTTGCAGAAAAAACACATTTGGACCCATAGTGGCGTGGGTGATGTATGGACCTTGCCACAAACTGTCAAACTTGCCATGCTTTCCTTTATCCTCTCTCCTTGAGTCCCACTTCAAAACTTTATCTCCGATTTTGAAATCAAAAGCTTTGGTTCTCTTGTCAAACAACTTCTTAATACTTTCCTGAACTTTCACAGCTCTGTTATAGACCTCTTCCCTTGTTTGCTGGAGATGAATTGTTTGACTTATCCTTCTTATCATGCTATCTTCTTCTGTCTGGATCTATTGGAAAATTTTAATCACTGGTACTCCCAGGCTAGTAGGAAACACTACTTATGCTCCATAGACAAGTTGGTATGGTGACATGCCAATGGATTTCTTTGTTGTAAGCCTGTCAGCCCACAAAGCATGCACTAACTTGTTATGCCATGAATTTTTATTTTCTTCTAACAATTTTTTGATGATGGTCACTAGGCTCTTGTTTGATGATTCAACCAAACCATTACCTTGTGGGTAATTATTAGTTGAATGACTGAGTGTTATTTGATACCTATGACAAAAATCAACCATTTTCTTGGATCCAAAAGTAGCAGCATTATTAGTGATTATTTTTCTTGGAAAGCCAAACCGAGAGAGGATGTGGTCTTTTAGGAACCTAATGATGACTGAATCTGTGGCATTCCTAGTAGGTATGGCCTCTATCCATTTAGTGAAATAAACTGTGGCAGTTAAGATCCATTTCTATTGTGCAGAAGAGGCAGGGTGGATTTCTCCTATGAAATCTAGGCTCCATTGCATAAAAGGACCTTCAACGGTGACGGGTTGTAAAGGGAGGGGGAGGAGTTTTCTTTTGCCTTAAAAAATCTAGCATTTGTGATAGGCAATTATCATATTATGGACGTCATTGAAAAGTGTGGGCCAATAGTAGCTAGCTCTGAGTATTTTATTTGCAATGGTTTTCTAGTTTAGGCGTCCTCCACACTCTCATGCATGGAATTCTTGTTTAATCCTCTCAGCTTCAATCTCAGGCAAACATTTAAGCAATAGGCCATTTTTACTTTTCCAGTATAAGCATTCACCTAATATGCAATAGCTTCTTTCTTTTAGTTTGAGGAATCTGGCCTTGGTCTTTGATAGTTCAAGAGGGGCATTGAGGTGTGTAAGCACATACAGAATGTCATAATACCAAGGAGAGATCTGAAATTTCTCTTCAACAGTGGGATCAGGCAATCCCTGCTACTCATCCAAGGCATCTACTAGGTTAATATGAAGGGCCTGTAGATTTGATTCAGCCATTAATTGAGCTAAGCCCTGACCCTTGATCAGTTTGGTGGGTTTTATCTCAAGGTCGTATTCTAGGATCACAGCAATCCATTTGCCCCTCTTCCCATCTGGGTCTTGGGACAATATATCTTTAACTACTATGTTTGGCATGTAGGCTATGGTGTGAGAATGCAGTATGTACACCTTAAAGTCTTTCAAGGCCTTAACCAGAGCGTAGGCCTATTTTTCCATTATGTTGTATTTCAAGGGTACGTCTCTCAGTGCTTTGCTGAAGAAGGCAATGGGCTGTTCCATTCCCTCTGGATTTTTCTATAGTGGAACTGCAACTATTGTATGCTCGGAGGCAAATGAAAATATTAGGAAATATTCTGAGAAATCTGGGCTGATTAGGACAGGGACCTGGGTGAGTGCAAGTTTAACTGATTCAAAATATTTCTTAGCCTCAACAGTCCATTTCACTCCTACACCTTTCTTTAGCATGTTGGTCATATTCCTGAGGTGTTCGGATAGGTTGGGAATGAATCTCCTTAGGAAGTTTATTTTCCCAATAAAGGACTATAACTCTTTGATGTTTCTCGGGTGTGTGATCTGTAGTATTCCCTCAACTCTTTATGGGTCTATCCTAATCCCCTTCTCAGATATGATGTGACCAAGAAGTTTTCCTTCTTGCAGCCCAAATATAGTATTTTTAGGATTCAATGACAGACCAAACCTTTTAATTTTTTCAAACACTCTTCTCAGATGCTCTAGGTGTTCTTCTTCAGTCTTGGAGTAGACTGTAATGTCATCCAGGTAGATGACAATGAAGTGCCCTATTTCATCTAAATAGGCTATGTCCATCGCTCTCTGGAAGGTTGCACCAGCGTTCATCAGTCCAAAAGGAATTTTTACATACATAAAAGTCCCCCATGGAGTGGTGAAGGCTGTCTTGAGCTGGTCTTATGGGAGTACTAAAACTTGGTTGTAACCTGAAAAACCATCTAACAGGGAGATCCTTTTTGAGCCTACTACCTTCTGAAGAATGTGTTTCATTCTTGGCAAAGGATAATTGTATTTGAGTGAGGCTCTGTTAAGATTCTTGAAATCAATACACAGCCTGATCTCACCTATTTTCTTTCTCACGACCACTAGGTTTGAGACCCAATCAGAGAACCTCACAGGAACTATTATGCCTGCCTCATACATCTTCTTAATCTATTTTTCGACTGCAGGTAATTTCTTTGGGTTTATTCTGCAAAGCTTTTGTCTGAAGGGCTTCTGATTTTCTTTCAATGGCATTTTGTGATGTATGATGTTTGTGTCATAGGCCTTTAGGTCCTCATAACTCGAGGCAAACACATCAATGAATTCCTTGAATAGGTCAATGTATTTTTTCTTCATGTTTGCAGGAAGGGATTTAGCCAGTTTGATCATCTTGGGTTATCTTCTGTGCCTATATTGCATTCTTCAACATCAGTGTCTGCATGTTCCATAGTGGGCTTTTTTGCTACATCATCAAAGTTGAAGAGATCTTCTAAAGGTGCTAGACCTTGAGGTATGTTCTTATCTTTATTCTGCAGCACCTCTATTTCCGAATTTTCTGTGTTTTCACATTCTCCGCTTGGATCTCCAATTTGTTTGTTTAAAGTGTTTATTTCTATGTTACAAGGTGGTGTTTCTTAATCTGAGAGTTCTTCACTTAGGCATCTATCATCAGATTTCGAGTCTGAATCAGAAAATTCAAACTCGTTCCTGCTTGTCAGGAAATCTTCAATCTGCTTACCGCCCTCAAAAACCTGCCAATATTTCTCATTATCTGGCACTGCAGGTCTGAATTTGGTCTAAATGATTATTTTTTGGTCATTGGGAGTCTTAGGGTATGAACTAGCTATGCAGGCTAATCCATTTGCAATTACGTTTTGAATCCTAGGGACAAACACTAGTTCGTATTCCACAAAAATTTTCGATATGTCCATAGCATCATTCCTGTATGCTCTCAACCTAGGGTGTTTCACTGTGTATTCACCATTCACCTGTTTGATAACCAACTTAGAGTCTCCACACACAGTTATCCTACGGGCTCCTAATTTTTTCAACAGATTCAAACCTAGGACAAGAACTTCATACTCTGTAATATTATTTGTACATTTTAAATGCAGGTTGACAACATGGCTCTCTACATAGTCACTCTTGGTGTTATGTACCCACACCCCTGCTCCTGTTGTTCTTCTAGTACAGGACCCATCGAAATTGATTTCCCATAGGGGTTAATTTTTCGTTTCATCATCATTTCCTTCCCTACAGTTGGATTCGTCGTTATGTTGTATTACAGGGTCTGCATTAGGCTGCGGGTTGTTTTGTTTTTCAGAATGGGAGTGGAGATCAGAGAGGTGACTGGTTGGCTGATTACATTCTGTTTATGGTTTACTTAGAGTTTCATTCTTACTGCATTGTCCACAGTTTTATTCTTCATTTTTCATTAAGTCTAGAGTAGCCATTATGTTGAAATCTGTGATCTCTGTTTCAATGTTTGTATCTCCGTTTTCTGATTCTCACTCTCCCAAGGATTCATCGTTACAAAAGATAAAGGAGTCTAGATCTGTGTGTATAGAGTAAAGAGGGGAATTTTCAGGCTTTTCAGGGCTACTGACCAGGAATTTCATTTGTGCCTCCCTATACAGTCTTCTAAGTTGGCCAAAAATAGGGATTGTGGCATATGCCCCATCCATCTGCATTGTACCTTGCAGCTTGGCTCCCCACGATCTTGACACTAGCATACCATACTTAGGTGGCACATCTGCAACCACAACATCCATGACCATACTTTTAGCTGGGATCTGGTTCAAGTTCACACGTAATTCTTTAATCAGGCTAAGACATTTTACCCTGCTAGAGTCAAATGAGTACAAATCTTTATAGTGGCGAGTTATCTCTAGGCCTAGTTTTTCCATCACTACCTTAGGCATTAAGTTGTGAGATGCTCTAGAATTGTGCAATTCATTGTGAAGGATCTTATCATGGACATTGAGACTGATAGAGAAAGGGGGTACTACCCCTTCCTGAAACTTTCCCTCAATTTTTGGACTAAATAGAAGTGCAGGTTGATCATCACTCAGGTTGACAGTGTCACTATTTTCACCTAGGTTCAATGCTTTCAAAATTTGGCCTTTATATACACCCTAAGTGGCTAGCTCAGAGAGTGGGGCAAAGATTTTAATTTTCGCAATATCACTTTCCAAATTGAAAGTGGACTAACTCTTTCAAACGCTCAACTCTATTTTGTTAGTCACCACCTTCGTGGCAGTATCAGTGTGCTGATTCTCACTATGTACATGGTTTGGAATTGTTTTATCAGAAGCACTAATTGCTGTGCTAGTGCTACTGGTTGGTTGAGTTTGTTTTTCACTATTTTGGTTGTCCTTTCCTTTTTTTTTCCCAAAACTTTCAACTGCTGATTTGTTACCTTCAGCAGTCACTTTAGAAGGTTTCTCAGGTCTTTTCTTGATGGTAATCTCAGGAGCTTTTGGTTTGGAATTATCTAGGTTCTTTTTGCTCCTAAGTTCATATTGTTCTCTGACCTGCATAATAGCATTTTCAAATCCGAGCCTACAATCCTCAGAGTCTAACCTTTCCTCATCCCAGTATGAGGGCGAGGGTTGCTCATCTTCTGTGGCACAGCTATGGATTGAATTTTCTGTTTCAAACATGTTTATTGTGTTCCCTTCAGACTCTTCTATGATTCCATCATCTTCATCTAGAAAGTTCTCTTGAAATGGGGGAATGACTTGTTAATCTGTTTCTCTTTTTCTGTTGGGAGTGGCATTGTTTCTTCTAAAATTTTGGTTCTAGTTATGGTTTTGGTTTATGTTCTGATTACTAACTGTGACAACCATTTTTTCCATCATTTTTTGCAGCTTTTCCACATTCTTAGATAGACGGTCATAATTTGGATCAGATGTGGAAGCTACATTGTTATCTTTGTATGTTACCCTTTTCTCAGATCTCAATCTTGATTTTTTCTCAATTAAGCTGGCCTCTACACTCACTGCTCCCTTTTGCATGTCTTCCAACGTGCTATAATCCCTCTCCCTAAGCAAGTAAGCTATGTCATCATCAAAGCCTTCTGGGTATTTCACTAGGGCCATACCATGGGGAGGTTTCATATGTGGGGGAAGAGCATTGTAAATTCTGTTAAATCTTGTAGAGTAATCATGGACACTCTCTCCTACATTTCTTTTGAGGTTCATGTACTCTGCTAGGATTTGGCAAGGATTGGCCTTAACTTCCCATTTGTTTATGAAGGTCTGGTATAGAGTAGAGAGATCTTTGATACTATTAGGAGGTAGGCTTTTGAACCATTTCTTCACATCAGCTCCTAAGCTCTGGGCAAAGATTCTCATTTTGATTGTATCATCATCTACTTCCATGTAATCAAAAGAATCTTCCATCCTATCTACATGGTGCTGAGTAGTTTTGGACTCTTTGGCAATGAAGTGTAGGATCTTTGATTGATAATCATTTGGTAAGGGTACTAGAGGTTGGGGTAAAACTAAAGGTGCATACCAGGCTGCCATAATGATGTTCTGGTGGGGTAAAGGGTTAACCTGAGCAGCTGGTATATGGATGACAGGGATAGTAGGACTAGAAGAAGTTCGTTGAGCTGATTTAGGGTGGCAGAGCCCCAAGTTCAGAATGAAATGAATATCAAGAGGTGTAGATGGAGGGGTTTATCTATTTCTAATGTGTTTACCACTGTGGGATGGTGAACTAGGAAACTCAAAGTCTGGCTGGTCTAAATCACTGAATGACCTAGTTCTAGGTAAACTATTTCGAGGGTCTAGGTCAGGAGGTGGGTCTGATAGAGCTATAGCATCTTCTGGTGCAGATTTAGCTCTATAGATGTGGTTGGAAATAGCTGATCTTCTAGGTGTATGTGATTTCTTGAGGATGCTCTCAGGGTTATCAACTATTTCAGGGGGTTTCGGGTTGGGATATGCTCTTGTGTGAATGGTTCTTGAAGCCAGAATGCTGTTTTCCAACAAGGAGCCTAACCCTACTGGTTACTTCTATCGTGGTTGATGTTGTTTTAGAGGCTAGTCTTCCAGTGGAGTCTTATGTGAAAGCAAGATAATTAGTAGACCTACTGATCACCAGTGGAGTCTTCTAACCGTTTAGGAACTATGGAGTCGCCAGGTGGAAGGTTTAGGATACTTCTAGGGGGCACACTGTCCACCACAGTGCCTATGAGATGTCCCTTTTCAAGGATATCTCCACAACACAACAAACTCTAACCAGAGATTGACTAGGAGGGCATTTACCAGATATGTCACCTTTGTAAGAGGATGAGATCTAGAGGCTACCTGGCCCTTTCCAGACTCTGTCTAAGAGTATGGGAGAAAACACAACAGAGGAAGGTTGCTTTGTGAGCAGGAGTTTTTGACTGCCAACCTAACCAGAGATTGTAGGTTTCTGAGGCTCTTATGATGAAGAAAGATGAAAAATACTCAGATAGTCCCTAGCGGAGTCGCCATTATGTTAGGGTTCCCATGTTTTTGCCAGGTTGGCAAGACCAAAAGATGAGACAACATCAGAACCACTTTCAGACCTTAGGATCTAGCCCTCCTAGGTCCAGAGAGGGATCTCTCTATACCAGCAAAGGTTATACATCTTTGAGGCTCAAATTTAAGATGTTAGGCTAGTTATAGGCGCAGGGTTTGTTTGTTTAATTTTGAGTTTGGTTTCTGGGAACTAGGGAAGAAGGGTTCTGTATAAGACAAGGACAGGCAAAGATGATTTTAGGCAAAGGAGAGATGATTCAGGAAAACATAAAGACCATTGGGCAATGGAGTCAGGAAAGGGTTTACTTGCTAATCAACATACAAGCTTTCAATTGGACTACTCATCTAAAGCATTGGATCCTAGAATGATAGTGTGGCATGGAACATTAAAGATTGAAAGTGAAAGAAGGAAAACCATCCAATCCTATCTATATATCAGGCCAGAGGTCATTTAACTCCAGACCTGCTTGTACATAATCAGAGGTAACTTGAGGGAGCTTAGAAAGGTTTAATTGAAATGGAAAGATCCTAGTGAGGTAGAGACAGAGTTCTAAACCCCCCAGTGTTCTCAACTCATCCAATTAAATCCCAACAAGAACATCTAAGAAACAGATTCATTAATTCATACATCAGCTAGCAGGAAATTTCATTCACTACACTGGTTAAATTAACTAAAACCAATCCTTAGATAACACATTAAGCAAAAAACATTGAAGGCAAGGAGAGCAGAAACGTAGGGTACCTAATAAGGGTAAATCCTATGCCAGATTTATGATGCAAGCCAGAAGAAATGGAATGAAATGAAACAAAACACAGAGACATAAAAACATCACTGCAGCTTTAGATCAGGATCCAAAGAAATGTGCTTGTCATATTAAAGAACAACACCAATCAAGTACAACGCTGTCGAACAGCTTGATATCCAGCCTGAAACACCTTCCTTAGCCTATCTTACAATTTTACACAGAGAACTTGTCTCAAGAGAAACATCATGCAATTCATTGATATCTGATCAACAACCTTTACAATATTTTCTCATGAGTTTTATAGTAGAAAGATGAGCAGAGGAGGTAGGTGAAGAACTAAATGAAGCATTAAGATTCAGAAGAGTAATAGGGTCGAGGCCCATTCTATTTTTAATTCTGTGCATTTATCTCTAGCACTCTTTGGCTGCAGTACTCTGTAGTACTTTTGGTGAATTGAACAAAAATAAATTGGTGGCTTGAGTCTGCCATACTAGGTAACTAATGCATTATGATAGCGTCAGGACTGCTGTCAGGGCAGAAAATCTCTCCGGAACACGACATAGAATAAAAACTGCATGGGCACTTCATCCTTTCATGGTGAGAAATATTCTACTGATGTGACAATCATGATGATGTGGTTTTCTATGTGTTGTACCCTCTGAGTGATACAAGATGCTTTCAAACTGGTGCTTTGCCTCTAAACCTCTGAATTGAGGCTCAAAGATCTTCATTTTCGTGCCTTAAACTCTCTGCTGCTTCATAAATGTCTTCATCTGCAAAATCTGAGTTTTAATGGCACCGGAGGGGTTTCCAGAGTTTAAAACCCTGTTCTCTTAATGCAAGTCCTGTCAGGGCTCCTTCTCAAGTTATTTCTTCATCAATTCGATCCCTACACATGGCCGTCTTCATGATCTCTATCACTATAACAGAGACTATGCATCATGGCGGCATTCTGTCATTTCGTACCTTGCAAAACACACAATCAAGTTAAGAAAACAATGCATGGGAGGTGGATGCAATGGGGATAGTGAGAGTGACAACGCAGGATCTTGGTGGGAAATGCAACACACAGTGGAAGATTATCGTGGCGAATGCTGGTGGAATGCAAAAATCTTGACACTTTGGCCTTTGATTGGAATATATAAGGGGGAAATGAAAATGTGACGAAAATATATGAACACACGTGGAATGGTGACATGCCGGGGACTGGTCGATGGCGGGGGTAATCAAATCTGGATCGTCCGATCTCAGGAGGAGATCGACGATTTGAAATGCATCGAAGGGCGATGGATGGTGGGGCAAGGGTACAGTTGCCTTGGAATAAATCTCGTGTAGCTTCGCAGAGCGCCAACCATTGGATGGGTGATGGTAGATTGAACGGTGCACAGTGATATCACGCAGGATCCGCGGACGAACAATAACATGTGATGGAGGGGTGGTTTTGGAACAGTACCCGAGACACGTGCCGATGGATGAGTGGAATCGCTCCGAAATGAGAAATATTGTCTGACCCACAAACGCAGTGCGATGGAGACCACTGGTTTTTGAATAGGGTGTGGGCGGGGACCACCGAGATGGATGTACTGTGGGCCGTCGGATCAGCGGGTAAATGAACGGTGGAGATGCGATGAAAGGGCGGTGAAAGGTTTGATCAGTGAATGTTGTGGGGATCGCAATGACCATTCGATCTATTCAGATCGACGGTTGAACCTGCTCCCGATAAAAATTCACTATAAGCGTTGTTCGCCTTGGCACTTGGTCTTGGCGCTGGGTCATGTGGAGGGAAAAGGGTGCAGGGGGCTTAGCCAAAAGGGGCTAGGCCCACGTATATGAAATACATGGTTTTTCGGCCTATTTTTAATGAAAATCAAGGCCAGGGAAAGATAACGATAGAGGGAGTAAGGTTTTTTAAAGGTTTTGAGAGGGGAATGAAGATGACTTGGGAGTTTTTAGGGGGGATTTGGGAGTAGAAAAGGGGAAAGAGGGATGTAATGGAGAAAAATGCAGGGGTACAAGGGGAAAATGTAAGCCTTTAAGAGCACAATTTTTTATAATCAGTGAGGCTCATTGGCTTGAGAACAACAGAGGGAAAAAATCAAAGGGCGAAGGGCGTGAAAAGGCTTCAAGGATGATGTGTTTTCAGGGGAAATGCATTCCTTGAAGGCTCAAAAAGACAAATCAGCCCCCTGCTTGCTTGTCAAGAAATTTATGGGGGGCTAACATTATACATGGCTGAATATAACATGAAATAGTTGAAAAATATAGAAATATGGCCTTAGGCCTTCTTATTAGACTCTCGGAGGGAAATGAGCGCATCCTCCTCAACGACTAGCATAAAATCAAAGGGTGCAACCCTTCTGCTGCTGCCTCTGCATAAAAGACGCAGTTCACTAAAGGAGACTTCACTGTGGCTGAATGGAGATGAATGGCCTCAAGCCAAATACATAAATGAAGCTCAAATCCTTCCCTCTTGATCCCTTAAGAAAGCTAATCCAAAGAGAGGATGGAATTCCCGCACATGAATTCCTTGCACTAAGTAGTGTAGCAACTCTGGCTAAATAGTTGAAGCATGCAAATGGTCTCAAGACCAAAATAGCTGAATACATTAATGATATCCCTTTGATGCTATGCCTTCCTTTTATCTTTGGTGGGCCTCCTCACCCCGGACCCCACACAATGTTGAGGTGACTTCTTCATGAAGCTTCCTCTTTCAAAACTGTGTTGCCCTAGCTTGCTTCCCTCCTGTTGTGGCTGCGATGTTGACTTGGTCAACTAATCCACCTCCAATGCATCTGTTCACACTATGGATATTCAATCTAGTTTACATGTGTCTTAGGTTGATTCTTGTTCATATTGAACCTATTTTCTTAGGTGATCTCTTCCTCCTCAAGAATTCATGTTGACTTAGTCAAACTTGACTATTTCCTCATCTATTTTTCCATGTTCACACTTGTAAGTGTAAAGTTAAGCTCTTGAAGTGATCCCCTTCCTTATTAAGGTGGAAATTATTCATATTTTTATTTTTCATGGGCTCCCTTACCCATTTATTCTTCTCCTAGGTGAAAGTAGCAAAATCTAATGTTCCAAATTGCTTGTTGCAAAATTGGGAACATTATAGTCCTCCCCTCCCAAATGTTGCTTGTCCTCAAACAACTACAAGGATAGGACTGAAGAGAATTTTCTTCTCCCCTGTAGCACCCTCATAATATGAAGTCTCCCAAGGATCAAGGTGCTACATCATCAATATATCTCCAAGCTTCTCCTCCCAAGTGTGTAAGCTATTTAAATAGCTAACATTTGTGACAATGAAATATCTATGGAAGCAACAATGGGCTATTTGAAGGTCCTCTTGAAGCATGAGGGCTGATGTAAATTGGGAGTCATCATCCCCATTTGAGTCTCTTACTCCCCAAGCTATCAACCAAACAAGATGAGTCACCCTCCATTATGGCAACTCATGAAGGATCTCTTCCACCTTGAGCTCCTGCAAAGAAGGTGGGATGCATAGCTGACAGTGTGGAGGCAAAAGGTACATCTCTCATTGCTTCTCTCTCCACTTATGATACATATGGGGCTGCTGCTGATATATGGCTGAAATATAACGATCTTCAAGAAAGACCCAAGCCACCCCATCAAATCCAACACCCATGAGGTGTCTCCTCCATGAACTCAAACCTCCCAAATGAGTCCTCTCACTTGAAGGCATGATGTATAGCATGGAAATCAAGGTCTACCCACCATTCTTTCTGAAATATGTATCTTTTATAATGTGAAGAATAATCTTGTCATTGGGCCTCCTTACCCCTTGTGCTACTCCTCCAATGGTGCTTCCTACAATCAATGTTTTAGCAACATAATATGGAAGCATAAACATATGAAAACAAGGAGGTAGAACATAGTCCCAAACATGGACCCAACGTAGGGCATTCTTTTCTTTCCTCAATTCATAGTGCAACAAGTGTTTTTTCATCCACTTGTTTGTTTCCACATTCATTTTACAAAATGGAATCATGAAAGCATAATTTGGTGCCAATGATGCACACCAAAAACCATGTGGCATTCCCCCACAATCCACAAATAGAATGGCCATCATAAACACTGCAAATGGCCTCAAGTACATAACAATATAATATGCAAGAAGGAAGGACTCTTCTTGGTATGATATGCTGCTCATATAGATAAGGAAGTGTAAAATACAAAACAAAATTTTACCTCCTCTGTCATGTACTTCGGTCATTGAGCTGAAATGGCTCAAGTGTAAATTATCCCTTGCTGCAGGTGAGTAGGGGAGTGGTTGTGCCAACCTTTTCCTCATATTCTAGGTTGTGCATCTCTCCATATGCTGATATACATTCAATTGAATGCCCTTCCAAGTGAACTCCTCCATTGAAGGATGGGATACATAAAAATGCATGGAAGGAAAGTCCAAAAATGCTGCATGTAGACCTTTTTCCTTGTGCTTGTGAATCCAATCCAAGAAGGTCAAAACATAGTAAGGGATAATCTCATCCATTACTTTATCATTCCCATCTTCTACATGCTTCCATGGTGCATTACTTGTGAAGTGGTTTTGGGAATACTCCCGCAAGCAATCCAAGCTCCTAAGTGATAGCGCTGCTAGCCTTTGGAGTAGGGCTGCTGTCATCTCAAAGCTCAATTCTTTGACATAGATTGTGTGAAAGACTCTCCCAAAAATGTTGTTTTACATGTAGAGATCCTCCCAAGATGGAGGTGTTTCTCTTTTCACTATACTAGTGTCATTCCTTACTCCAGTAGCATCATGCCAAGTGTGAGAGCAAATATGCCCTTGCTCTCTCCTGATCCTCCAAAGCAACAAATGACTTTGCTGCCTTACCATACCTCCATCATACAACCTATGTGGTGAAAACATAATGATCACATAATGCATCCACACTCCTTGCTTCCCCATGATGAAAGTAGCCTGCCAAGTTTTCTTCTCCCACATACCCTTGGAAAAAGGATATGTCTCATGATGGCCAAACTCTCTCAAGAGTAGCCAACGCAGTTTGGCCTCCTGCTTCCCAGTATCATATATTTGCAAGTGGGCCTCCAAATATTTTCTCTCTATCCACATCCTCTTATCCACCATTGAATGCCTTCTACCATTATCCATCTTGGTATCCTTACAAAGAAGATTACCATCCTCCCGTATCAGATTCTTCTCCTTGCATTCCATGGGATGCTGAAATGCAACTCCTTGGAGACCTCCTAGAGAAGATCTCTCATCGATGATCATTTTGAACCCATAAGGATTCAAAGGGGATGAAAGAAAAGCCTCCTTGTTGCTACCCCTTCACAGTGCTGTAACCCTCCTCCAGGGTGTTTTGGCTATCTCATGTCTCAATTCCCGGATGAACATTTGACTCTGCATGAATTTGTTTGGAGCAAAGTTCACTTTATCCTCCAAGGATTCATACTCCAACCTCAAGGGTTGTGTGTAACTCATCAAGGACCCATGAGAATGATGGTTTCTTTGTTTCTTGAACCATTCAAGGTTGCACAGCGCAGTGCAATCTTGCTACTCTACCTTAGAAACAATGTTTGATCCTAGGCCATATGAAAGCATATTTCCACCATTCTTAGAAAGATTTGCTACGATAAATAAAAGTGGAAATATTCCCATACCTTGGTGAGATGTGGGAACCTTTTGTAGAGCTGCAAATGCTCCTCCCTCCAATGTAATGGCTGCCCCAACTACTGATGTAGAAAGTTGCTCTTCCAAGGCTGTGACAACGCTGGTACTTGTCTCTTCCCATGGTGGTGTGGACCCTCTCTCCTCTGATCTCTCTTCATAAAAAGTTATGATCAGCTCTTGAGTGAACTCATAAAATGAATTCACTCTTGTGTGGCTTAAGTGATGGCACCACCAAGTATTGGCTTCACCCTCCAGGTGTAATACTGCAATTTCTGCTACCTCCCTCTCCTCCACTAGATGAAGTAGGAAGAATGCCTCAAGATTTCTTGCCCAAGCTCTTGCTATAGTTGACCCATAAAATTTATACAATAGGAATCTATTTCCTTTGATCTCTTCTTTGGTGCAAGGTCTTCTCTCTTCTCTCAATTGAATAAACTGAGGAAAATATAGGGTCTTTTTGAAAGCCCTAGGTTGGCACTTGTACTCTACCAAATACCCACTAAATATTTCATGCTCTAAGTGGTATCCTTTCTCTTTAATTCATCTATAGGAATAGGAGGCGCATGCATCTTCTTCTACTTCTTGAAACCTTCTAGAGGTCTCACTACAATTCTCTCCTCCTTGAAACCCTTTTGGAGTTTCTATGCATTTCTCTTCTACTTTCTTCTTAGATATGAAAATGGATGAGATTAAGCTCATCATCTCCATCATTTTTTTCTCCTCTTCTTCTTATCTTCTGATTGGATCTGAAATCCACAGGCTGAGCCAAGATGGCAGCTTTGATACCACTGTAATGTTCTAAATCTAGACTCAGCAATGAATAAGATGTATAATAGTCTTTTTATGATGAATAAACTTAAAATATACATAATAAACACATATACATCATTTTTAGCTACATAATCAACTTGTACTTCGGTTCATGATCCATAAAGTGGGGAAAAAGGGGATTTTATGCCCTAAAAGGGTTGTCTTCAGAAATGAGCATGAAAATAAGTAGGTTAAATGGTTGGATATGATAACTTAGGTCATGAGGGACATATTATCCTAATTTCAGCTCAAAATAATGGTTCTAGCTATGTTAAACAGCTCCTCCTTTCCCGACTAGGCTAGAAAACCTTGATTTCCTATGACTTTGCTAAATACAAATTTCTGAATACTGTGAGAGTGTTATTTTCATGGGGGTTTCTATATAAAATGATAAAATAAGTCTGAAATAGAGTTTACATTAATCACAGAGCAAATAAATGGAGATTTAATCACTTATACAATAGAGACAAGACTCCTGGAAAAGGTTTCCGGTAAAATGCATGAATAACAAGCAGTACTATAGAAATAACACAGTTACTACATCTCTATATTATACATGGCTGAATATAACATGAAATAGCTGAAAAATATAGAAATATGGCCCTAAGACTTCTTATTAGACTCCCGGAGGGAAATGAGCACGTCCTCCTCAAAGACTAGCATAAAATCAAAGGGTGCAACCCTGTTGCTGCTACCCTTGCATAAAAGACGCAGTTCACTGAAGGAGACTTCACTGTGGCTAAATGGAGATGAATGGCCTCAAGCCAAATACATAAATGAAGCTCAAATCCTTCCCTCTTGATCCCTTAAGAAAACTGATCCAAAGAGAGGATGGAATTCCCGCACAAGAATTCCTTGCACTAAGTAGTGTAGCAACTCCGGCTAAACAGCTTAAGCATGAAAGTGGTCTCAAGAAAAAAATAGTTAAATACATGAATGATATCCCTTTGATTCTATGCCTTCCTTTTATCTTTGGTGAGCCTCCTCACCCCGGACCCCACACAATGTTGAGGTGACTTCTTCATCAAGCTTCCTCTTTCAAAACTGTGCTGCCCTAGCTAGCTTCTCTCCTCTTGTGGCTGCACTGTTGACTTGGTCAACTAATCGACCTTCAATGCCTATTTTCACACTAGCGATCTTCAATCTAGTTTACATATGTGTCTTAGGTTGATTCTTGTTCATATTGAACTAGTTTGCTTAGGTGATCTCTTCCTCCTCAAGAATGCATGTTGACTTAGTCAAACTCGACTATGTCCTCAACTATTTTGCCCATGTTCACACTTGTAAGTGTAAATTTCATCTCCTGAAGTGATCCCCATCCTTATTAAGGTGGAAATTATTCATATTTTTATTTTTCATGGGCTCCCTTACCCATTTATTCCTCTCCTAGGTGAAAGTAGCAAAATCTAATGTTCCAAATTGCTTGTTGCGAAATTGGGAACATTACATAGGGCCTTAAGAGATGCTCCACTCAAATATAACATCATGGAGAAACAATCCTTAGCCTTGGTCAAAGCATTGAAATACTTTAGAGTCTACATTTTACATTCTCACATCATTGCTTTTGTCCAACACACTATTGTCAAGGATATTCTAAGTCAAGACCCTGATGGAAAAAGGGGAAAATGGATTGCTACCATTCCAGAATATGATTTAGAAATTAGGCCTACCAAACTAATCAAAGGGCAGGGATTAGCAAAACTCATGGCTGAGTCGAACTTCCAAGCATTAGATATGAATATGGTTGATATTTTAGAAGAAATAGAGGAATTCACAGCTCCATTCATTGAGGAAACATTTGTGAATTCACCTTGGTATGCTGATGTCATATATGTGCTACTCTATCTAAATACCCCTCCTTCTCTATCCAAAACTAAAGCTAGATTTTTAAAACAGAAGGGTTTAAATTATTGTATCTTAGATGGGGTTTTATATTGGAAAAATGTTGTTCGTATATTGCTTAAATGTTTTCTTGAGATTGATGCAAGAACAATCATGCATGAGCTGTATGAGGGAGAATGTGGAGGACACCTTTACTGGAATACAACAGCAAATAAAATCCTTAGAGCTGGTTATTATTGGCCCACCATTTTCCCAGCTACTCAAAAACTAGTCATGTATTGCTATAAGTGTCAAATTTTTGATGGCAAGAGAAAGCTCCTACCTTTACCCTTACATCCCATCAGTGTTGAGGCTCCCTTTCAACAATGGGGCTTGGACTTCATTGGGGAAATTCACCCATCTTCATCAGCCCAGCATAAGTGGATCCCCACTGCGACTGATTATTTTACCAAGTGGATAGATGCCATACCTTCTAGGAATGCTACTGACTCTGTCATTATCAGGTTCCTTGAAACCAACATACTATTCATATTTGGTTGTCCAAAAAAAATTATCACAGATAATGCTACTGCCTTCAAATCTAAAAGAATTGTTTACTTCTGTTATAAATACCATATCACATTGTGTCATTCCATTGCCTTATATCCTCAAGGAAATGGATTAGTTGAATCCTCCAACAAAAGCCTTGCCAATATTATCAAAAAATTGTTGGAACAAAATCAGAAAACATGGCATAGTAAGCTTATTCATGCTTTATGGGTTGATAGATTAACCACCAAGAAATATATAAACATGTCTCCCTATCAGCTGGTTTATGGCATGGATGTTGTCTTCCCAACATCTTTAGGATTTCCAATAATGAAACTCCTCCAAGAAGTACAATCTGAAGAAAATGATATGCAGAGAAGAATTGATCAGACCATTCATTTACAACAGGCTAGAGAGGAAGTATATAAAAGAACACAAACAATCCAAGAAGGCATCAAGAAGATATTTGACAAAAGGACTAAAGCAAATGATTTCCAAGTTGGAAATATTGTTCTAAAGTTGGATTCTAGAAGGGAAGAGAAAGGAAAGCATGGAAAATTTGAGAATTTATGGAAAGGGCCATACATCATTCATTCTATTAGGGGGCATAATGCATTCATTTTACAAGAGCTAAATGGAGAAGATTTATTTGGAGGTCTTGTCAATGGCAGGATGCTCAAGCACTATTTCTATCAAGAGTCCTAAATTTCAAAGCTTTTTTTTCATTATATATAACATTGCTTTTCAAAATGGAAAAAAAACACAAAAACAATAGAAAAGAGAAAAATAGGGCAAATAAAAGAAGAAAGGTACAACCCCATACCCAAAAAAGAGAAAATCTGAAAGCATGCAAGTCTAAAATGCCACTACTGATTCGAAGGGATATATTGTTCAGTTATCTATCCTAATCATAGCTGAACATGCTTTAAATTTATGTTGATAAGTTAGTAAAAAATTTGATTGATAAAATCACATAAGACTTAACTTGGTCAAAGAAAGATAGATTAGGAGATAGAGAAAGAATGGTTCAAACAAGCTCAAAATCTGAACCAAGAAAAGGAAAAGGATAGCTCTAAACAGATCAAAACTAGAGATGGGAAAAGAATAGAAGGATGATTCATAATTTTCAGATCTTAAGCCTTCACCATTTTTTTTAATTTTTGCAAATAAAGTTTATGTGTAGCTTGTACATACAGCCACAGACACCATAGCAAATCAGAAAGTTTAATCCTGATTTGACTGCGTTTTAAATTTTTGTTTTGGAAAATAGAGAATTCAGATCTGTCAAACAGCTTAATCTTGACAGATAGTAGCATAGGTAGAAATAAAAATAATTCAACAATTTAATCTGGACTTTTGGAATAAATAAGGATAGGATTAGATAGTTTATTCTTTGTTTTCAAAAATAAAGTGTCAAAGAGTTTTCCAATTCAAGTGCACTCAAGAGAAGAGAAAATGCAAGGACAAGTAGGATTGGGTAGGTAGAGATAATGTTTGAAGAAATTACATGTTGCAGATTGATTGAAAACGAAGAAATCTGCCCAATAGAAAGGCACTGGTCTACTAAAACTCAAAGATCATTTTCTGAGGTTCTAGACACCTTAAAAAGAAAGTTGCCCTCCCCAAGTGGAGCCACTGTTAGCCATCTATAAATTTTTTTATACCTAATAATGGCTAGATTATTCCATGGATTTCCAAAAAATAAACTTTCATGGAAAATATGTGAGTTTTTAGAAATCTCACTACCTTCATTATCCTAGATCTATCAGTTCACTAAAAATCTTCATCCAAGGTTGTCCAAGTTATCCTGTTGATACAAAGAAGTTGTTTCAAATTTTATTCTCCACCACTTTCACCCTCATTTTCCCTCACCCATTTTTCCTCATTTTCACTCATCCTAACTAATCACTTCTTCCTCTAAAAATCCCCATTTTTTCCCTTTGTTTATCCCTCATTTCCCTTAAAAACCCTCTTAAAACCTTATAAAACCCGTTTATATGGTTTGAGACACCCTTTTTTACCCTATCCAAAACCATTAAAAGGCTAAAAAACCCCTCTTTTTAGGCCTTTTCTGCTTATATTAACCCATAAGGTTTTAAGCCCCTTCAGGCTTAAGGTCCTCTGCCCTCATTCTCCATGTGACCCCGCCCTATAACTATGCGCTAAAGCCCTTGGCCCCTCTTAATTGCCACCCCAGTCACCTTACTCCTTTGTGAGACCACCCTTCTCCCGCCTTCACCTAAGTCCCCTCCACTTCATTTTTCTCTTCTGCGCCTTTGTTTATTCCCTCATCAATCCTAGCCATTGATCTATAAGATCTAACAGCCACCGTTATTTCCCATCATTCAACCTCACCAATCAAATAAGCCCGCTCCACGACAAAATAGGATTACGTCAGCCCGAACCCACCATCTCCTCTCGCCGTGCTACTCTTATCCCTCCACGTTCATTCTCAACCCTAGATCTGCAACTTCCATATCTTACGGCCCAGATCCTATTTCACATCCACTTTGCTCCCCCTGCCCCTCCATGCACCTTGAGCGTGAAATGGGCGGTTTTTCAAAAGCCACGTGTCGAGCGTTGATGCATATCATGTTCGATTTGCAGAAAACCACTTACCACTCTCCCTCCACGCGAATACAACCTCTGGTATTCTCCAAAACCACCCTTCCATTTTTTCGAGCCAAAGCGATTTTTAAACCCTGTTTTTGTGGTTCTCACCATAGAAACTCATCACTACATGCACCCCTCGCCTCACTGCTCCTCCTGCCCCCGCATAGCTTTTGCAAGAAGTTTAAACCCACAATGCAGTATTTTGTAACGATTTTAATGTTTATTTTCAGGTTTTAATGGCGGGTTGATACGCAAGCTCTCCCACAGTCAAGAAAAGTGACAAAGAGGAGAGGATGACGATCCTCGAAGGCTCAAAACAATGCAGAAAAGGGATAAGAAAGGGTTTATTCCAAGTTTAAGGAGATGTGTCATGAGCATCGACCATTCATTCAAAACCCCCCAGCACAAAAGGCCACATGTACACTAGCAAAACAGAAGAAACAGTGAATATTAGTGAAGAGTTTCAGAGATTTAAAGATAAAGGGTTAAAATTCAAAGCCTGAAGATAAAAAGACTTAATCCCATAGTGTAATGGTTAAAACACAGTTTATTGATGAGATTAAAGAGAGATTAGGCTAAAAGACAACCTCGAACACATCAACAGGGAGCAGTTATTCCCTCAGAATATCTAAAATCCACTTGTAGCCTATTTTCCACCTACAAAGACCAATCAGCAGTTATTACAACAAAAGAATATAATTTAAACTATCAGAACAATTATTATAAAAATAATGATAAAGCCTTAGAGTCAATATTTTCACCTGTTTTATCCTTAGAAAGTAAAAACATAGTTATTAAATAAAGAAGAAGTTGCACCTATTTCGGCCTTATGCCTTGCATGGTTTTGAAGGCTAGAAATGTATTTACTCTATAATTAATAACCCTCAAACCCTAGATTAGTTCCACCTCCTCATTTGCAGCATAAATATTGCATTGGAACTCATTGTAAAAGTTGGCAGTTGAACTCTTTGAAGTAATACATAGTCTAGCTGAAGATTAAGAAGAAATTGAAGTATTGGAGCTTTTAGATGTTTTGACATGTTTTGATCAAGAGAAGGCTCTATCATTGGATCCCTGAGCTTGCTTGTTGGTGAAGTATTCTAAATATGTCAATGTTTTTCCTGTTTTCCATTTTGTTTCATCATTCTATATTACAGTGGAGTAAAATGTTTAGGCTAAGAAATGTCTCCTAGAAGCAACTTAGACCTGTTTACTCTTCACTGTCTATATGTTTTCTTCTGCTAAGGAATTCTAGAGAATTATTAATTGCTCTCTTGAACCCTTGTGCTTGTTTATTTCAGAAATAGCTCAAACAGTTGGTCTCAAGAATGATTTATGTTTTTCCCTGCTTACTTGTTGCCACTTGAGCACTATTTTTGAAGTCTCCCTTAAAAGTACCATTGTTTATAGTCTTCCAAATAGGTCTGGTTTGATCATACCCTTTTTTCTTGCTAAGATAATTGTTTTGAAGTTCTTTATAATTGTAATCATAGATGTTAAGGCATTCCCTCTTCTATGAATACAGTTATTTGTGAATATTTTATGTTTTCTAAATCCTTGAAGGTGAAATCTTTGGATGAAATAGAGCGTTCCTCGACTCCTAGATTTCATTTGAAAAATATTTCTTAAAGTCATTATTTGCTAAAGTGTGGTTTGTAGAATTTATGGTTAGCCATATCTATTGAATTCCTCTTCATGTTCAGATAATGTTATAAGCCCCTCTATTGAGAAATACATATAATTAAGGATTCTTAATTTCGCTTAGTTCTAATTTTCATTCTAAATCATTAATGTTCATTTCATTCCATCTGCAAAACCTAAAAGATCCACTGGTCAAGTTAGATTCGCCCTTTGATACCCCAAATCCTTTTACTAAGCTTATTAAAAATTCTTCTTGACTCCATTTCCCAATGACTTGGAAATTTCCCCTTTCTATCTGTGTTGCCTAGATTATCTTTCCCAACTAAACAAACAAACAAACTTGCACTTAATAACTAGCCCAAAATCAACTCCTAAAAGCAAACAAGACACATATTTGAAAAAAAATTGAGGGATCCCTCTCTGAGACTAGGAAGGCTAGGTCCTAGAACTCTAAAGATCGGTTTTGATGTTGACTTTTTCATTTGGTTTACCAATCTGCCAAATCACAAGACCAAAACAAGCTACTCGCTGAATGGTTCATTAAGTCCTTGTTATCAAATATAGCTGAGGATGTGGCTAAGGGTGGTGTCATCATAGAAGAGTAAGTTATCGCTCGTTCCCAATATTTAGATTTGATTTACACTCAATGTGGCACACTTTATGAGAAAATTCCTAATGCATCGCGATCTAATTTCAATGTCCTCCTCAATTAAGGGACTCTCATGTCAGAGATGGCTTGATAGGCACTATAAACACACACAACACTACTGCATCTGATCCTACTCTAACTTGCGAAATTAATGTCGTGTCATTCGACAAAGGCAAAAGTGATAAGCAACCAGGAGGTAAGAAAAAGGAGAAATCAAGGAAAAAGAAAACTTCTAACTCACAGGAAATATCATTTGATCAACCGTCTGGACCTCAGAAACCTCATTATCCATGCATAATCTGCAACGAGGAACACTTTGTTAGGGATTGTCCTCACCACGCTGATGTTTTGAAAATTGTTAAAACTTCTAATACGCCAGCTGTGTTGACAGACCCATTTCCAAATCCGGACACTAATATGGTTGCTATGGAAACAAATCCTAGTTCCCAAGTGTTAATGTTATATGTTGCAAAACCTTCAACTGATATTTTGGTGTCTACGTCTAATAAATATTATGGTAGTCAGGCCACTGATCAACCTACTACCTTGACTACGAATCCGTCTACAGAATCAACACCGCCTACTGTTATTCCTGAATTGACAATTAAGCCACCTAAGGGAATAACTCATAAATCGACATATAATCCTCGAGCAACAGCTGCACAAAATTATAATATAGTTGAATATTTGGCTCAATCCCCTTTATCTATGTCTGCTCTTGAGGTATTACAAAATTGTCCCTCCCAAAAATAAGCTTTATTGTCAGCCATTGGTGGAATTGATCTGACTGATTCAAATCTTGTCGTCTTTAATCATATGGGCTATGTACCGCAACTACCAGCAGAATTGGCATTCTCCATCCAAGTAAATGTTCTCAATCACCTTGCTCATCATACTATTATTGATGAGGGAGCATCTACGTGTGTTATGTCTCTAAACTGCTGGAAGTCACTTGGCTCACCGCGATTGTCTCAATCATCAACAACGTTGAAGGCTTTTGACGAACGTACATATAAACCTTGTGGTATTATTAATAACCTAAATATTGAACTAGGGGGAAAAATAGTAAATATTGATGTTAAATTTGTTGACAGACCACTTGACTACAATATTTTACTGCGAAGTCCATGGGTATATGCAATGACTGCCATTGTTTCTACATATTTTAGAATGATTTCCTTTCCACATAAAGGTACTGTCACAGTAATTGATCAAATATCCTTCTTTTCCTTTGCTTCACAGGTAACTGGAAGTGTTCCATATGTTCAGTTACCCCAACTCGAAATTTAGAACATTGGTGTAGGAATCTTAAAGGATTCCACTCTTATGGGAACCTTTTCATTACAGCCGCCCGCGACGTCGGCAGAAATTGAAAGCATAGAGACCTGCTAGATGATCTCTTCCAGTCTATCTAGCTTAACGGAGAATACGGGTGATTCTAAAATTTCTACGTTGGATGAATATTTACCGCCCATCACTATTGAGATGGCATAGCAATCAATCTATTTGGCTTGGGCAAAAAATTTGAAATCAGCGTCGCTGAGTGTTTGGGTTGATCGTTATTTAGATTTTGGTACTCCATCTGATCCATTTTCCTCAAAATTTTTGACATATGAAAATATATTGGAAGCAATGATGGCAGAAGGAGCACCATGGGAAGATTACCATCATCATTCCCATTTTCCTTATTATGACGAAAATAATCTAAGTGAACTATATCATCCATCCATTCAAAAATTATTTTCAAATTCTTTACCAATTAATGCAATCGATTCCAAGTGTAATTTTTCAAATATAGAAGAGGCGATTTCTATTGACATTTTGACCAAACCTGGCGTTGTAGAAAATATTCATGTTGGTGTATCTTGTTCTCCATTAGAACTTGAATCATATCACTCTTTATTTCATGAATTTCATGATGTATTTGCTTGGTCTTATGAGGAAATACTAGGCATAGATACTAGTATTGTTGAGCACACTATTAATATGTATCATGATGTCAAACCGGTGCGTCAACAACTTCGTCTTATTCATCTGAAGAAAGCCACTACCATCAAAGAAGAAGTTGAAATTTTTTTGCATGTTGGTTTCATTTACCCTGTTTCGCTAACTGAGTGGGTTTCCAATATCATTCCTATGATGAAAAAGCAAGGAACCATTAGAGTGTGTGTCGATTATCGAGATGTTAACAATGCTTGTCCAAAAGAAAACTATGCTACACCCTTTATCAATCAGATTATTGATGATTGTGCTGGATGTGAAATTTATTCATTTATGGATGGCTTTTCCGGCTACAATCAAATCAATATCCACACAGATGATCAACATAAGACAACATTTATCTATCCATGGGGCACATTCGCTTATAGGAAACTCCCGTTTGGTGTAAAGAACGTTGGGGAAACCTTTAAGAGGGCAATGGATTATGCTTTCAACGACATCAAGCACATTTTTCAACCATATCTAGATGATTTAACAGCACGTTCATGAAATCGAGTTGATCACACGATGCATTTAAGAGCCATTTTCTTACGTTGCCGACACTAAAAAATACGTCTCAATCCACATAAATGTGTGTTTTGTGTTGGTTCTGGTCAATTTCTTGGATTCGTGTTTTCAAAATAAGGAATTCGAATAGACCCAATGAAGGTTCAGGCAATTCTTGATTTACCTGTGCCCTCAAATTAACTTCAGATACAGAAACTTCAAGGAAAGGCTAACTTCCTAAGGAGGTTCATTCCAAATTACGCCGAAATGGCTAAAGAATTTACTCTATTAATGAAAAAGGAGGTTCCCTTCCATTGGGATCAAGTTGTACAAGATTCTTTTGATGCTGTCAAGGACAGTCTTGTCTCAGTTTCATTAATGTATCCTCCTAATTATCAAAATGATTATTTCCTATATATCGTCGCGGCTGAAATGACCATCGCAATGGTATTGGTCCAAGTAGAAGATGGAATTGAACATCCAATCTATTATTTGAGTCGTAATCTCAATGATACGAAAGTTAAGTATTCTTACATGGAAAAGCTAGCCTTGGCAGCTGTTCAAGCTGTCCAAAGATTTCGCCATTATACCCTGCTCCGAAAAACAACAATAGTTTCGGATTACAACCCCATGAATTACATCTTATCACGTCAATTGTTGGGGGGAAATGTTCAAAATGGATTGTCATTTTGCAGGAATTTGATTTGGAATTCATTAAATCTAAGTCAAATAAGTCTTTAGTTTTGGCTGAGCTTCTCTGTGACCTTCCCTCTGATAGTAATGCAACTACGTCAGAACCATCAATTCTCGACGAGTCTCTGTTTCTGATAGGATCATCTGATCCTTGGTATGGGGATTTCATCATTTATCTCCAAACCCAAACTTTTATACCTAATACCTCTTGCTCTGGCCAGCGACGTATTCAATACCAAGCCAAATATTATCTAATCGTCGGCGATAGAGTTTATCGCCGTGGTGTCGATACCATTTTAAGGTGGTGCCTCACTCATGAGGAGGCTGAAAAAGTGTTAAATTATTGTCATGCTGGGGCTTGTGGTGGACACTTATTTGGATATGATACCACACAAAAGATACTCCGTGCTGGTTAATTTTGGCCTAATATTTTTCGAGATTGTATCGTCGCTGTCAGAAGTTGTCATGCATGCCAGATTTTTTATCGTAAAATCTGCAAACCGCCAGTGCCAATGCATCCTGTTGTCTCTGCTGGACCATTTAAAAAATTGGGTATTGACTTCATGACATGTAACCCTTGTTCGTTGGGGGGGCATGCTTATATTATTGTCGCAATCGACTATTTTACCAAATGGGCCAAAGCGATGCCTACATTTAACAACACAAGACAAACATCTGCATTGTTTTTCTTTAATCATGTTATTGCATGGTTCAGGGTCCCATAGGCTATAGTTACAGATCATGGAAATAAATTTCGCAATCACATGATGTCTGAATTAACTACCAAGTTAGGATTGTCACATGATAATTCTACTCCTTATTATCCACAATCAAATGGACAAGTTGAGGCTATTAATAAAATTCTTAAACGAATGCCTCAACCAATGATAGGAGTCCGTAAAGGAAACTGGAATTTGATCCTATGCTCTGCCTTGTGGGTGTATCGAACCTTAGTGAGAAATGTGACTGGATTTACTCATTCCAATTGGTATACGGACTGGAAGCTATCTTACCAATCCAATGTGAAATATCATCATTAAAACTCACAATAGACTTGTTACCTAACACCTTAGAAGAAGAAGCATGTCTCCTTAATCTCATCCATCTACATGAAACGCGTCGTGAAGCCCAATTGGCCAATGAAGCGCAGAAGAGACGTATAAAGGTGCAATATGACAAAAGTGTCCAGCCTCGCATCTACTCAGAGGGTGACTTGGTCCTTCTTTACGATCAAGAAGATGATGTAATAGGTACAGGAAAGCTTGAGCCTTTATGGCATGGCCCCTATATTGTCAAAAGAATTTTTTCTAAGGGTGCCTATGAGTTAGTTGATTATGATGGAATTCCATTGGCGCAACCTAGAAATGGGTTGTCTCTCAAACATTATTATGCTTAATCATGAGCGTAGTAATATTTTTATTATATTGTATATATGCTGTTGATTTGAATTCACTATCTTAAATTGTTTTTAGATTTTTCTTGACGTTAGTAATCCACTTTACATTTTATCGCAGATGTCTGAATCTTCGGAACCATTTGTTGGATATGCTGATGGTGCTAGTCATAGTACGCAGAATCTATCCTCTGCAACATGGGCCATTTTTGCTCCGAATGGCGAGCTAGTGAGTTTTCAGGGGATGTGTATTGGTAGATTGATGAAAAATATCACTGAGTATCTCGTGTTGATCGAACTTCTCTTTGATGCCATTTCATTTGGCATTAACCGAATAATCATAAGGTTAGACTCACAACTTGTGGTACTACAACTTACTAGTGTTTACACTGTTAGAAATCCAACACTTCTTAGATTGTTCCTAAGAGTTCGACTTTTGGAAATACATTTTGATTTTATTCAATACCAACACATTTCCAGAAATTTGAACACATTAACTGATTCATTAGCTAATCAAGTTTTAGACAGACATTTGCAACATAGGTAAAGTAAACATTCACATCATTGAATAAGGATTGCACAATAAACATAGGAAAAACTCTTAAAACATATAGATAGATAGTTATAGGTTCTTACAAAATTTGTGCCCAAGACACATTGGTCATATGACCTCAAAATGTATGCAAAATGTCATAAGTAAACTAGTGGTTCTCGTGGTAACATGCTATAGATCTAGAAATTCTACGAAGCAACTGCATCCAATGGTTAGGAACCCCAATAGTATGTCGCTGCAGCCGCATGGGAAGCTCTTTGATCTGGCAATCTAGAATTCTGAAGGTCAATCCCTCTATGTGCTTTTGTAGCTTAGAAAGAGTCTTAGCCATATCAAGGTCCTGAAGGGCTGCTCTCCCGACAGCCCTCTCTGCTGGCTCATTTGCTTCATGTACTGTTTTTTCTATTAGTTGAATGCGACCAACATATGCATTACATAAAAAAATTTATTTTAGTTTTGGGAAATCATAAAAAACACAAAAACATTGTATAAACCTTAGAAAAATAAAAAACATGGTCAAAACATTCTCACCTATTGTACCCCATTGAGCGCCTTCTGGTAATACTAGATCTGGATCTCCATGGAAATCAACTCCTGCATATGCATAATCATCGATGGTGATAATCTATCACCGGAACTAGGAGAAGAATGCAATAGAGAACACAACTGTTGACTGTCCTGCATGTCGACCCATGAGTTCAACCCATCTCTGCATCAGAGGATCTCTAGGACTAGCAATATCCAACGTCACATGCTGAGGCTGCATCAATGGAATCTGTTCCAAAGCAAAGGATATGAGGATAGAACCATAACTGAAATTTTTCTTCTTTCCTCCTTTTGCTTTATTCAGTTCTTCCTTTATCTGGGAAAGAATGGCTTTAGACTAGTTGAAGACTGTTGGCTCTAAACACTCTAGCGCATACTGTATATATGATCTGTTCTCTACATGTAGTGTCACGGTGCCAACAAGTTTAGTGATTTTGAAAATGATGGTTCTCAAAGGCAAATCCCTTACTGTCCGGATGTTAATTTTTCCATCTTTTCTAGGTTCTGCCCCTGGATAGAAATATTGCAAAATATAATCCCTCACCTTCTCTCCTCCAATGGTAGACTGTGAGAGCGATATAGGCAAACCTTTGCTTGAGAAACCTGTTAGAAAATACATGTCCTCAATAGTAATAGGAACCACTTGGTTCTTAATATGAAATTCCTCTATCGTCGGATCCCATGCTCAAACCAAGAACTTGAGAAGCTCTATTTGTTGCCTCATTCCTGATAACTTAAAGTACTTTAGAAGTCCACAATCCCTTAGGTATCTTACAGTACTCGGGTCATTCAAGGCAATCATATCTTGTTCTTCATGTTCTCTTTCTCGCCATGTAATCATCATTATTATCTGATGGAAACCTAAAACATAACCAAGAGATCCATTAGAATCCATCCATTGCAAAACACTAGGCAAATTTTGGGCAATATATGAAAACCAAAAACTTTATTTGTGCCCAACGCACTATCAGGCTTGAGACAGTCCATTGAATATGTAGGTACCCTTCACTATACCTGCTATATAGTGCAGTTTTTGATATCCAAGGGTGCGTTGCCCTCTTTTCTGGCATAATTTACCCTAGAGGCCTTAAAACCCTAAAAATTTTCAAAATATGGAAATGAATTGATCACCAATAGAAAGAGGAGGTTCATGGCACTAACCTAGAACAAACGGTGATGAAATCCATCCACAGAAATGACCGTAATCAACGACTGAAGTTCGGGGGCAAAATCAGGTTCAGAGCTCCAAAATGAAAATGGTAACTATGGAATGGTAAAAATGAATAGTGAAACTACTTTTAATAGTCATTTAATTGTTTGCAAGTTAAATCTATTGCTATGAATATAGTTTTATTATGTTTTTATCATGAATCATGTATTTTTAATCAGTTTGATGTTGCTCTAAACAAGAAATACTACATTAACACTTGGGAACTAGGATTTGTTTCTGTAGCAACCACATTATTGTCCGGATTTGGAAATGGGTTTGTTGCAAAACCTTCAACTGATATTTTGGTGTCAACGTGTAATAAATATTATGGTAGTCAGGCCACTGATCAACCTACTACCTCGACTACGAATCCGTCTATGGAATCAGTACTGCCTACTGTTATTCTTGAATTGACAACTAAGCCACCAAAGGGAGTAATTCATAAATCGACATATAATCCTTGAGCAAGAGCTACAAAAAATTATAATATAGTTGAATATTTCACTCAATCCCCTTCATCTATGTCTGCTCTTGAGGTATTACAAAATTGTCCCTCCCAAAAATAAGCTTTATTATCGGTCATTGGTGGAATTGATCCGACTTATTCAAATCTTGTCGTCTTTAATCATACGGGCTATGTACCGCAACTACCAGCAGAATTGGCATTCTCCATCCAAGTAAATGTTCTCAATCACCTTGTTCATCGTACTATTATTGATGAGGGAGCATCTACATGCATTATGTCTCTGAACTGCTGGAAGTCACTTGGCTCACCGCGATTATCTCAATCATCAACAATGTTGAAGGCTTTTGACAGATTTACATATAAAACTTGTGGTATTATTAATAACCTGCATGTTGAACTAGAGGGAAAAACAGTAAATATTGATGTTGAAGTTGTTGATGGACCACTTGACTACAATATTTTACTGAGAAGGCCATGGGTATATGAAATTACTGCCATTGTTTCTACATATTTTAGAATGATTGCCTTTCCACATAAAGGTACTATCACAGTCATTAATCAACTATCCTTCTTTGCCTCAGCTTCGCAGGTAACCAAAACTGTTCCATATATTCACTTACTGCAACTCAAAATTCAGAATATTGGTGTAGGACTCTTAAAGGATTCCACTCTTATGGGAACCTTTGCATTACTGTCACTCGTGACATCGGCAGAAATTGCAAGCATAGAGACCTACTACATGATCTCTTCCACTCTATCTGGCTTAAGGGAGAGTACGGGTGATTCTGAAATTTCTATGTTGGATGAATTTTTACCGCCCAGCTCTATTGAGTTGGCATAGCAATCAATCTATTTGGCTTGGGTGGAAAAATCTGAAATTAGCATCGCCGAGTGTTTGGGTTGATCATTCCTTAGATTTTGGTACTCCATCTGATCAATTTTCCTTAAAAATTTTTAGAGATGAAAATATATTGGAAGCAATGATGGCAGAAGGAGCACCATGGGAAGATTATCATCATTGTTCCCACTTTCCTGATTATGACTAAAATAATCTAAGTGAAATATATCATCCATCCATTCAAAATTTCTTTCTGAATTCTTTACCAATTAATGCAATTGATTCTGAGCGTAATTTGTAAAATATAGAAGAGACGATTTCTATTGACATTTCAACCAAACCTGGCGTTGTAAAAAATATTCATGTTGGTGTATCTTGTTCTTCATTAGAACTTGAATCATATCGCTCTTTATTTCATGAATTTTTTGATGTATTTTCTTGGTTTTACGAGGAAATGCCAGGCATAGATACTAGTATAGTTGAACACATTATTAATATGTATCCTGATGTCAAACCGGTGTGTCAACGGCTTCGTCCTATTCATCCGAAGAAAACTGCTGCCATCAAAGCATAAGTTGAAAAACTTTTGCGTGTTGGTTTCATTTACCCTGTTCCGCTAACTGAGTGGGTTTCCAAAATCGTTCCTGTGATGAAAAAGAAAGGAACCATTAAAGTGTGTGTCGATTATCGGGATGTTAACAATGCTTGTAAAAAAGACATAAGACAAAATTTATCTGTCCCTGGAGCACATTCACTTATACGAAACTCCCGTTTGGTCTAAAGAATGCTGGGGAAACCTTTCAGAGAGAACTAGATTATGCTTTCAACGACATCAAGCACATTTTTCAACCATATCTAGACGATTTAACAACACATTCATGAAATCGGGCTTATCACCCGATGCATTTAAGAGCCATTTTATTACATTGCCGACACTACAAAATACGTCTCAATCCACATAAATGTGTGTTTTGTGTTGGTTTTGGTCAATTGCTTGGATTCGTGGTGTCAAAATAAGTAATTCGAATAGAACCAATGAAGGTTCAGGCAATTCTTGATTTACCTCTGCCATCAAATTTACTTCAGATACAGAAACATCAAGGAAAGGCTAACTTCCTAAGGAGGTTCATTCCAAACTACGCCGAAATGGCTAAATGATTTACTCGAATATTGAAAAAGGAGGTTCCCTTCCATTGGGACCAAGTTGCACAAGCTTCATTTGATGCTGTCAAGGACAGTCTTGTCCGAGAGTCATTAATGTATCCTCCTAATTATCAAAATGATTATTTCCTATATATCGCTGCGGTTGAAATGACCATCGCAATGGTATTGGTCCAAGTAGAAGATGGAATTGAACATCCAATCTATTATTTGAGTCGTAATCTCAATGATACATAAGTTAAGTATTCTTATGTGGAAAAGCTAGCCTTGGTGGCTATTCAAGCTGTCCAAATATTTCGCCATTATATCCTACTTCGAAAAACAACAATAGTTTCAGATTGCAACCCCATGACTTACATCTTATCACGTTAATTGCCGGGGGGAAAATATTCAAAATGGATTGTCATTTTGCAGGAATTTGATTTGGAATTCATTAAATCTAAGTCAAAGAAGTCTTTAGTTTTTGGTGAGCTTCTTTGTGACCTTGCCTATGATAGTAATGCAACTACGTCAGAACCATCAATTCTTGACGAGTTTCTGTTTCTGATCGGATCATCTGATCCTTGGTATGGGGATTTCATAATTTATCTCCAAACCCAAAATTTTCAACCTAATACCTCTCGCTCTAACTAGTGACGTATTCGATACCAAGCCAAATATTATCTGATCGTCGGCAATACACTTTATCGTCGTGGTGTCGATACCATTTTAAGGAGGTGCCTCACTCATGAGGAGGATGAAAAAGTCTTAAATGATTGTGATTCTGGGGCTTGTGGTGGACACTTATCTGGATATGCTACTGCACAGAAGATACTCCATGCTTGTTACTTTTGGCCTTATATTTTTCGAGATTGTATGCTTGCTGTCAGAAGTTGTCATGCATGCCAGATTTTTTATCGTAAAATCCACAAACTGCTAGCACCAATGCATCCTGTTGTCTCTGCTGAACCATTTAAAAAATGGGGCATTGACTTCATGACCTGTAACCCTCATTCGTCTGGGGGGCATGGTTATGTTATTGTCGCAGTCGACTATTTTACCAAATGGGCCGAAGTGATGCCTACATTTAATAACACAGGACAAATAGCTACATTGTTTTTCTTTAATGATGTTATTGCACGGTTTGGGGTCCCACAGGCTATAGTTACAGATCATGGAAGGAAATTTCGCAATCACATGATGTCTGAATTAACTTCCAAGTTAGGATTGTCACATGATAATTCTACTCCTTATTATCCACAATCAAATGGACAAGTTGAGGCTGTTAATAAAATTCTTAAACGAATGCTTCAACGAATGATAGGACTCCATAAAGGAAACTAGAATTTGATCGTATACTCTGCCTTGTGGGCATATCAAACCTCAGTGAGAAATGCGACCGGATTTACTCCATTCCAATCGGTATATGGACTGGAAGCTATCTTACCAATCCAATGTGAAATATCATCATTAAAACTTGCAATAGAATTGTTACTTGACACCTCAAAAGAATAAGCGTGTCTCCTTAATCTCATCCATTTAGATGAAATGCGTCATGAAGCCCAATTGGCCAACAAAGCACAGAAGAGACATATAAAGGCACAATACGACAAAAATGTCCAGCCTCGCATCTATTGAGCAGGTGACTTGGTCCTTCTTTACCATCAAGAAGCTGATGTAATTGGTACAGGAAGATTTGAGCATTTATGGCATGGCCCCTATATTGTCAAAAGACTTCTTGCTAAGGGTGCCTATGAGTTGGTTGATTATGATGGAATTCCATTGGTGCAACCTAGAAATGGGTTGTATCTCAAACATTATTATGCTTAATCATGAGCGTAGTAATATTTTGTATTATATTGTATATATGTTGTTGATTTGCATTCACTATCTTAATTTGTTTTTATATTTTTATTGACGTTAATAATCCACTTTACATTTCATCGTAGATTTCTGAATCTTTAGAACCATTTGTTGGATATGTTGATGGTGCTAGTCATAGTACGCAGAATCTATCCTCTGCAGCATGGGCCATTTTTGCTCTAAATGGAAAGTTAGTGAGTTTTCAAGGGATTTGTATTCGTAGATCGACGAACAATATCGCTGAGTATAGCGTGTTGATCGAACTTCTCTCTGATGCCATTTTATTTGGTATTAAGCAAATAATCATAAGGTTAGACTCATAACTTGTGGTACTACAACTTACTAGTGTTTACACTGTTAGAAATCCAACACTTCTTAGATTGTTCCTAAGAGTTCGAATTTTGGAAATACATTTTGATTTTATTCAATATCAACACATTTCTAGAAATTTGAACCCGTTAACTTATTCATTAGCTAATCAAGTTTTAGACAGACATTTGCAACATAGGTAAAGTAAACATTCACATCATTGAATAAGGATTGCACAATAAACATAGGAAAAAATCTGAAAACACATAGATATATAGTTATAGGTTTTTACAAAATTTGTGCCCAAGACACATTTGTCATCTGACCTTAAAATGTATGTAAAATGTCATAAGTAAACTAGTGGTGCTCATGGTAACATGCTATAGATCTAGAAATCCTACGAAACAACTGCATCCAATGGTTAGGAACCCCAATAGTATGTTGCTGGAGTTGCATGGGAATCTCTTCGATCCGAAAATCCAGAATTCAAAAGGTCAATCCCTCTATGTGCTGTGGTAGCTCAGACAGAGTCTCATCTATATCAAGGTCCTAAAGGACTGCTCTCCCGACAGCCCTCTCTGTTGGCTCATTTGCTTCATGTATTGGTTCTTCTACTGGTTGAACGCGACCAACATCTACATTACATCAACCATTTAGTTTAGTTTTGGGAAATCATCAAAAACAAAAAAAAAATGTATAAACCTTAGGAAAATCAAAAACATGGTCAAAACATTCTTACCTATTACACCCCATTGAGCGCCTTTTGGTAATACTAGATCTAGATCTCGATGGAAATCAACGCCTGCGTATGCATAATCATCGATGGTTATAATCTGTCGCCGGAACTAGGAGAAGAATGCAGTAGAGAACAAAACTATCGATAGTCCTTCATGTCGACAAATGAGTTCAACCGATATCTGCATCTGAGGATCTCTAGGACTAGCAATATCCAGCATCACACGCTGAGGCTGCATCAATGGAATCCATTCCAAAGCAAAAGATATGAGGATAGAACCATAACTGAAAATTTTCTTCTTTCCTCCTTTTGCTTTATTCATTTGTTCCTTTATATGTTCGCTACATGTAGTGTCACAGTGCTAGAAAGTTTAGCGATTGTGAAAAGAATGGTTCTCAAAGGAAAATCTCTAACTGTCCAGATGTTAGTTTTTCCATCTTTGCTAGGTTCTGCCCCTGGATAGAAATACTATAGAATATGATCCCTCACTGTCTCTCCTCCAACGGTAGACCCTGAGAGTGATATGGGAAAACCTCTCTTCGACAAACCTGTGAGAAAATAAACGTCCTCAATAGTAATAGGAACCACTTGGTTCTTAATATGAAATGTCTCTATCGTCGGATCCCATGCTTTAACCAAGAACTCGAGAAGCTCTATTTGTTGCCTCATTCCTGATAACTTGAAGTACTTTAGAAGTCCACAATCCCTTAGGGCTCTTACAGTTCTGGGTCATTCAAGGCAATCATATCTTGTTCTTCATGTTCTCTTTCTCACCATGTAATCGTCATTATTATCCGATGGAAACCTGAAACATAACCAAGAGATCCATTAGAATCCATCCATTGTAAAAAACTAGGCAAATTTTGGGCAATACATGAAAACCAAAAACTTTATTTGCGCCCAACGCACCCCCAGGCTTGAGATAGTGTGTTGGATATGCAGGTACCCTTCACTGTACCTGCTATACAACACAATTTTCAATATCCAAGGGTGCATTGTCCTCTTTTCTGGCAGAATTTACCCTAGAGGCCTCAAAACCCTAAAAATTTGAGAAAAATGGAAATGAATTGATTACCAATAGAAAGAGGAGGTTCATGGCACTAACCTAGAACAAAGGGTGACGAAATCCATCCACACAAATGACTACAATCAATGACTGAAGTTCAGGTGCAAAATCAGGTTCAAGGCTCCAAAATGCAAATGGTAACTATGGAATGGTAAAAATGAATAATTAAACTACTTTTAATAGTCATTTAATTGTTTGCAAGTTAAATTTATTGCTATGACTATAGTTTTATTATGTTTTTATCATGAAATGGGTATTTTTAATCCGTTTGATGTTGCTCTGAACAGGAAATACAACTGACGAAGAGATCAGTCATGCAGATTTATTAAAGAATGACTTGACCACAAAGCATGCTTTTTCTCCTTATTTTTTTGAGCTTTGTTAAAAACGAAAAAGGATTTGAAGCGCACTTTTATCTCTTTTTTGAGCTTCGATAACAGCAAAAAAGGAAAACCTGGAGTCTTCTTTCAGCTCTTTTCAGACTCGGATAATGTCAAAATATTATCGAGCACTTGTCTTTTAAGGCTCGTTAAAGTAAATTAATTGATATCTACTCAGTATAATTTTAATCCTTTTCCAGACTGAGATAGATTATTTACGATAAAGGAATACCTTGGTTAAACATGACCAAAGAGGTTCTCTTAGGTATTATTTTACACTTTTTCGGATCTGAGGGACAAACTTACGAAAAATTAATTATGGAATTCTCTTTCTTCCTCTTTTTCAGACTCTCTAAATATAAAAAAGGATCGGTCTATCATAATCGTTAAGCTCGTTAAAACATAAAATAGCGACGGGCTTGTCGATCATGCAAAGTGTTAGGAATCTGTAATCAGCAATATTGGCAAAGACCGATCATAGAAACAACATTGTTTCAACCACTTTGGGATTCTAGGATCTAGCCCTCCTGAATCCAGAGAGGGATCTCTCCAATAAGTGCAAAGATGGATTTGTCTTTGAAGTTTTGGGTAATGATATTAGGCTAGCTATGAAGGCGGAGGGTTTTTTTTTGTTTTTGGATGGTTGAGCATGATTGCTGTTTGAGGTGGAAAGTTCTAAGTGAAAAGAGTTTCAAAGGTGAGAAGTTGCAAGCAAATAGAACAAGTTGTGGCCAAGAAGATAGATAATTGCAGGTTTTAGTCCATTGGGCTATGGAGTCATAATAGGGTTTAATTGAAACAGAAAGAGGCAAGAGTGGTCCATGGGGCAATTCATCTATGTCTAAGGATCTCTTGAAAGTTTTATTTATGGAATGAAATGATACAATACGAAGGGGAATTTAAATAGATGAAGAACAAAGAGTAGCCTAAGATCTGGTAAGTACTTTTAAACTAGACAACCTTTGATACACTTTCAATAGAAAACATATAAAAACATAGGGAAACACAAATGATAACAATGGATGGTCTAAGATCTGGTAAGTACTTCTAAACTATCCAGCTTTTAACACATTCCAAGGGAAACATTCAGGCAGTCTTTGGGGATAAAACTAGGACCACGACACACCATATCTTCCTTAGTTCATCTCTACTTAACATGAAATGAAAGTAACATCCAAGAAAAATATTCAGCTAAAACAATAAGATGAGGGAACGCCAACATTCCTATGCTTAAACTGAATTAAATCATTCCTAAATAACACAGACTGGAAGAAAACATTCAGATAAAGATTTTCAGTCAAAGTAGGGTACTGATATACAGTAGGTCCTAACTCTATGCATGTTGTTCTTTATAAGAGAAGATGAACACAGTTAAAATAGAAACAAAATAACGAGTCACAATGAGAAAAACATCACCGTCAACATAGACCAGGATCCCATAAATCATCTTGTATTGATGCTCTAAACCGGTTACAACTTTAAGTCCAATACTTTAGTTTAGCAATCATCTACACATCTTAGCCTAACTTATCTATCACAAGCAGAGCTCCAAGGGCCAGTGAACACTATTTACAAGTAGAAGTCTCAAGCTCAATTACATTTCAATGTTCAGCAGCCAACTCAACCAACCCCTCTCTCATCTTCTGCAGTAGTATTTATAGAAGAATGAGGAGGTGAGATCTGATAAAAGATCTCTAAAGATAATTAATACAGACTTACTAGCTTCTCAGCCTTTGAGGGGCTCAATGAAAAAGCTTACATAGGTGTTTTGTCTGTATTAATGTTTTACATCAAGATTTAAGCTCGGTGGGAACTCTTATTAACTTTTGAGGCTCAGTGTTGTGTTAAAGTAACTCTGCTGATATTTTGTCATTAAGTTTATTTGCAAAATTAACTTCTCTGGCTGTGCTGAGGAAAATACCTGATCTTGATCAATAACTTCAGCCTCTTTTTGAATGCTTTGAGGCACAGGTGGCACTGTGGTAGCTGGGAGGAATCAATTTGCCTCAGATGTGGCAGTGGAGGCTTTCTGTCTGATGAACATTAAGATTTACCTTTAAACTATGTTTTAATAGGGGGATTAGGATTTTGATAATCCATCTTAGCCATAATCCCCACAGATCTGTCTTCAATCTCATGTTCTAGTGTGTTCCTGTCTTCGACACTGATATTCTTTGATTTGTGCTTGATTCGTTGTGTTTGTTAGTGTGCAGGGCTGTGCAGGGATCGAATGGCATCAAGGCCTCATAAATCATTGATGAAACGTGGATTTTAAACCCTGTGAATGATTCTCTTTGATGAATCGAAGGGAGGAGGATCGTCACCCTTAGCCTTTGAATTTTCTTCAGCATGGCGGAAAAACCATTTAAACCCTGCAAAATACAAAAAACATTATGAAATCTTGCATATATAGGTTTACTGCTTTGGAAGGACATATGGGGAGAGCATGGCTGTTGGATGGCATCATCCAACGGTCAATATTGATCATAAGAATTCAAAGGGAAGGCGGAAGAAGAATTTAAATCGGAGCCGTCGATCGCACAAAAATCGACGGTCGGGAGCGAAGTTGAATAAATAACGTGAAGGGGTCACATTATTTGGAAAAAATAAAATAAAAAGCTGAGAAGAAGGTTTAAAACCTTGTTTTAGTGAAAAATGGTTGAAAAATGAGTTTGGGGATCGGGACACACGTGGGCCGTCGGATGATATCGGCCCATGGGATCAACTGTGGAGATCGGATACCCACAAACCTTATAAAACATGCTCGGACTTCAAAAAAGGTTAATCAAGTCATGCTGTATAAAGCCCCCTGGGTCTAGATTTTTTGACTGTGCGGGAAACAATAAAGATCTGCCCCAATTAAAATCTGCCGTGTGGATGTTGATGTGGCGTCGGGGCGATGGAGTGTGGGCCATCGATCTGTAGATCAGATCGACGATGGAGATGTTTTAAATAACCGTGCCGTACCATGCTCATCTTACGAGCTTTTTTAGAGTGCGATCATCGTCCGATGAGCTGGCCTCAGATCGGACGGTGCACGCCAATATCGTGCCAGGCCAATATCCGATCTTTAATGCACAATGAGGGTAGTATTTCAAAAGGGCTGGAGGCCACGTGTCGACCGGTGGTGCTGATCGCTGCCAAACAGAAAAAACCGCCTCCCTTTCAAAAGCGATGCGATGAATCCCCCCCAGTTTTGAATAGTTAATGATCGAAAACATTTAAAACTCCAAAAATTAATATAACAAAGGTTTAAGCTTTGGGGCGGAAAATATATTTGCAATACGGCTCGGTGCCCATCTGCGAGGCTGTGGGTTATATGGAAAGTAATATGACCGAGGGTTATAAGGCGTGGGGCTAATCGGCATCAGAGCTTTTAACATGGCAAAAGAATTGTGCGCTCAGCTCTCTGCGATGCGATAACTGCTCAAATGGTTTAGCCCCTGGCTCCAGCACCAGGGCATGTGTAGTGGAAATGGTTAAGGACTTAGCCCAAGGGGACTTAAACCTTTACACAAAAATATGTATTTTTATGAAGTTTTCAATGTTTTTCAAGGGTTGTGAGAGTTTCGATAAGGCACAGAAAGGGTCTTAAACCTTATCAAAGGGGTTTTGATGGAGGGGAAGGATAAAACTATGAAAATGAAGGATTTTGATGAGAATGAAAGGGGTACAAAATGAGGTTAGTTGTTTAATGGAGGAAGGGGAAAAAGGGATTTTGCAGCAGTCTCTCATGAAATCAACATAATTCCAGAGTATAAAATGGGAAAAGTAGGGAAGATTTTGGACAGAGGCATGAGGCCTTCAAGAGTCTTCAAGAGCCAACACTTTTTGCAATAAAATTTATTGCTTGAAGGCTCCAAAAATGATTTAGCCACCTTTTGGTATAACAAATTTTGTAGGTGGCTAACAGTGGCTCCACTTGGGGATGGTGCCTTCTTGAAGGCATCAAGAACTTCAGACTTGCTTTCTCTGGGAAGCTGACCTGTGCCTCATCCATTGGGCTACTCTTCCTTTGTTGGGATGATCTTGCTCTGAAAATATATTAGCAGCCATAAAAACAATGGATCTTTCATCAACAAGCTCTCTACCTACCCAATCCTACAGATCTAACATTTTTTCTTCTTTAGAGTGCACTTGGATTGGCAAACTCTTTTACAACATTTTATTCTTTTGAAAGCAGGAAATCTAATCTATTTATACTCCTTATTTCTCCATGGACTTAGATTAAACAGTTGAGCCCATATGATTCTCTACCTAATCTACTATCTGTTGGGATTAAACTGTCCAACAGATTTTATTCACTAAATTATACAACAAAAATTTAAAAACAGCCAAGTCAAGATTAAGTTGTTTGACTTGCTGTGATCTATGGCATAAAAACAAGCTGCACATAGACATTATTTTGCACAAAATTTAAAACAAAATGGAAGGCTTGAGATCTGAAATTTCAAAGCATTTCCTTCATCTTTTCTTTAGCTCTGGTTTGACTTTTTTTTTGAGCTGTCTTTCCTTTGTTAAATGGTTCAGATTTTGAACTAACTGGAACCAGATTTACATCTTTCTTGACTCAGAATTTGAAACAGATTTGAGTCATTCTCTTTGTAAACTTAGGTTCAGATTTTGAGCATTTTTGAACCTTTAATTTCTATCCTAATCTATCTACTGATAAGCCAAGATTAAATAGTTTGGAAAATCGAATTCACTATCCTATCAGCAGAAAATTTAAAACTAATTGGTCAAGATTAGGCTGTTTGACTAACTAGAAGTGTGTTTTTTAGGAGTGGCATTAATCTTGCACACTTTCAGATTTGTTTCTCTTTTTGGTATGGGGCTATACTTTTTGTTTTTACAATCTGCCCTCTTTTCTTTCTTTCTTTGTTTTTGTGTTTTTCATTTTTATAACTTTGAATGCAATTATGGGTGGAGTATTTATAATGATAAAAAGATAAAAAGGCTTTCAGAACATAACAATGTATCAAGAGAAGTAATGCTTGAGCATCCTGCCATTGACGGGATCCCCAAACAATCCTGCTCCATTCAACTCTTTCAAGAAATAGGCATTGTTACCAGCGGCTGAATGAATAGAGTAAGGGCTAAGCCATAAGTTGTCAAATTTTCCATGATTTCCCTTGTCTTCCCTCCTTAATTCCCACTTCAAAACTTTGTCCCCAATATTGAAATTACTGGCCTTTGTTCTTCTATTAAAAAGATTTTTAATGATGTCCTTCTTCTACAATGCTTTGTTATAAACCTCCTTTCTGGTTTGTTGAATATGAATGATCTGATTTATTCTTCTGATGATGTCATTATCTTCAGTTTGCAACTCTTGAATCAACTTCATCACTAGTACACAAAGGTTGTTTGGAAAAATTACATCAGTACCATACACAAGTTGGAAAGGTGACATGCCAATAGATTTCTTCAAGGTCAATCTGTCAACCCAAAGTGCATGAACTAGCTTTGTGTGCCAAGACTTTTTTTTGTCCTCCAACAATTTCTTGATTATGTTCACTAAACTCTTGTTTGAGGATTCCGCAAGTCCATTACCTTGAGGGTAATAGGCCGTGGAATGCCCCAATGTTATCTGATATCTGGGACAGAATTCAAGCATCTTATTTGATCCAAATGTTGTTGCATTATCAGTGATGATTTTGGTAGGACAGCCAAATCTAGAGAGAATATTATTCTTTATGAATTTTATAATAACGGAATCATTAGCTTGCCTACAAGGTATGGCTCCTATCCACTTAGTGAAATAGTCTATGGCAGTGAGAATCCATCTATGCTGAGCAGAAGATGGTGGGTGGATTTATCCTATGAAGTCAAGTCCCCACTATTGAAAAGGAGCTTCAACAGTGATTGGATGCAGAGGTAGGGGTAGCAGTTTTCTTGTGCCTTCAAAAATTTGACATTTATGACAGGCAATTAATCATCTTGTGTATATCAGGAAAAAGAGTAGGCCAATAGAAACTAGCCCTCAAAATTTTGTTGGCTGTTGTCTTCCAGTACAAATGACCTCCACACTCTCCTTCATGGAACTTGTGATTAACCTTCTCTGCATCAAACTCAGGCAAACATTTAAGCAATACACCACTTGCATTTTTCCAATAAAGACATCTATCTATAATGCAATAGTTTACAGCTTTTAACTTTAGGAACCTTTCCTTTGTTTTTGTCAAACCAAGAGGTGTATTTAAATTAAGCAAAACATAAATAATATCAGCATACCAAGAGGAATTCATGAAATAGTCTTCAACAATAGGAGTTGAGATTCCTTCTTGGTTATCCAAAGCGTCAATCATATTTATATCAAGAACTTCAAAATTGGATTCGGCCATTAATCTAGCTAGACCTTGGCCTTTGATCAACTTAGTGGGTTTTATCTCTAAATCATATTTAAGGATAACAGCAATCCACTTACCTCTCTTACCATCTGGGTCCTGTGTTACAATGTCTTTAACAACTGAATTTGGGACAAAGGCAATGATGTGTTAGTGCAAGATGTACACTTTGAAGTCTTTCAAAGCTTTAATCAAAGCAAAAGCTTGCTTCTCCATAATGTTATACTTCAGAGGGGCATGCCTCAATGCCTTGCTAAAGAATGCAATAGGCTGCTCTTGTCCTTGTGGACTTTTCTGTAACAGGACAACAGCTATAGTATGTTCTGATGCAAACGAAAAAATATAAAAATCTTTTGAAAAATCAGGACTTATTAGAACCGGTGTTTTGGTCAATGCTTGTTTCACTAGCTCAAAGGACTTCTTTGCTTCAAAGGTCCATTTTACCCCTTGCTCCTTCTTCAACATGTTTGTTATATTTCTAAGGATCTCAGCCAAGTTGGGGATGAACCTTCTCAAAAAGTTAATCTTTCCAATGAGAGATTGCAACTCCTTGATGTTTTGAGGATGAGAGATTTGCAATATGGCCTCAATCCTTTTTGGATCTATCTTAATACCCTCTTTTGAAATGATGTCCCCAAGAAGTTTACCTTCTTGGAGCCCAAATAATGTCTTCTTAGGGTTTAAAGATATCCCAAAATTTTTGCATTTCTCGAAAACCTTTCTTAAATGTGTTAAGTTCTCTTCATCTGTTTTTGAAAACATCATAACATCATCAAGGTATATAATGATGAAGAAGCCCAGTTCTTCTGAGAATGCTATGTCCATGGCTCTTTGAGAAGTTGCTCCAGCATTCATTAGACCAAAGGGAATTTTCACATACATGAAAGTGCCCCATGGTGTAGTAAAGGCTGCCTTTAATTGATCAACAGGGTAAACTAAGATCTGATTGTACCCTGAGTAGCGATCAAGCAAAGAAATTCTTCTAGACCCTACCACCCTTTGTAAAATATGATCCATATTAGGTAAAGGGTAGTTTTATTTTAATGAAGCTTTGTTTAAGTCTCTAAAGTCTATAAAAAGCTTGATTTCTCCAGTTTTCTTCCTAACTGACACCAAATTTGACACCCACTCAGAATATCTAATAGGGACAATAATACCAATATCGTACATTTTCATGATCTCCTACTGAACCAAGGGCAACTGGACAGGGTTTATTCTGTGCAGTTTCGGTTTGAATGGTTTTTGGCTTTCTTTGAGAGGAATTTTGTGCTGTATTATTTCAGTGTCATAGGATTTCAGATCTTCGTAACTCCATGCAAAAACATCAGAAAATTCTTTAAACAGCTCTATGTATTTGCGTTTAATGTGAACTGGTAAAGTCTTAGACAATTTAATCATTTTTTGTTTAAATTCACTACTTATATTACACTCTTCCACTTCAGTCTCTACAGGTTCCAGTTTTGGCTTCCTAGCCACATTGTTAAAATCAAGCAACTCTTCTAAAGGTGCCAAACCCTTAGGCAAACTTTCATCTTTAGAGTGCAGAGTTTCTAACTCCTCTGTTTCTAACTCTGCATTCAGCTCTGTTTTGTTTTCAAGTTTGCTAGAAAGAAGATTAATATTGGCAAGTTCAGGAGACGGTTCTTCTTCACCAAGAAAATTTTCTTCACCGCAGTCTGTATTATAATCTGAGTCTGAATTGTGTAGTTCGAATTCATTTATGAATTTCATGAAGTATTCTATTTTTTTGTCCCCATCGAACACTTGCCAGTATTTTTCGTTATGAGGTACGGCTGGTCTGAATTTTATTTGAGTTGTATAGTCATTGGTTTCATATGGCGTTAAACATGTTCTAGCTGCAAAGGCTAAATTGTGGGCCACAATATTTCTTTTTCTCGAGACAAAAATTATTTTGGACTCCTCAAATGTTTTTGAAAGATCCATGACATCATTTTGGTAGGCCCTAAGTCTATGATGGTTTGCGTTATACTCCCCATTGACTTGTCTAATGACTAACTTTGAATCCCCATATACATTGATTCTTTTGGCTCCTAACTTTTTGAACAAACGTCAGCCTAAGAGAAGGGATTCATATTCCGCTATGTTGTTAGAACACTGAAAATTCAATTTGCAGGAAATGCTTTCTGTGTGGTTTCTTTCAATGTTGCAGATCTAGACACATGCACCAACATTGTTCTTAGTGCAGGATCTGTCAAAATATATACTCCACAGAGGACTATTTTTGGTTTCTGTTTGGTGATCGTCCTCTTCAACTAAAATGCTTTCTGATTGTTGTTGAATATCAGCACTTAGTTGGATTTGTTTCAAATCCTCAAGTTTTTCGTTGTGTTTAGGGTTATTTTCTTGACTGTCAAGGTTTAAGAGCAATGGACAAATGAGTTGTAGCTCGAGACCTGTGTTTTGTTTTCTAATATTTTCAAATGCAGCAAACTGTTTAGACACTCTTGCGTTATCTTCTTCCTCCTCTCTATCTGTCATTAAATCAGACAAGGTCACTTGTTCAGTGAAAGTTTCATCATTTAAAAGGATAAATGAATCCAAGCCTGTGTTTACAGAATAAAGGGGAGAGTTATGTGGTCTGTCCTGACTTGTAACTGTGTATTGCATATGAGACTCCCTGTAAAGTCTTCTAGTTTGATTGAAAACAGGGATGGTCACATAGGTCATGTCCATTTGCATAGTCCCTTGTAACTTAGCCCCCCAAGATCTTGATAATAACATTCCATATTTTGGGGGCACATCAACCACAACAATATCCATTGCTAAGCATTTGGCTGGAAGCTGGGCTAAGTTAACGTAGAGGTCTTTGATTAATCCTAAACATTTTACTCTGCTTGAGTCAAAGGAGTAAAGGTCTTTGTAAGGTTTGGTGATTTCTAGACCAAGGCTCTCCATTACGGCTTTAGGCATTAAATTATGAGAATCCCCGGAATCATGCATAGCGTTGTGCAAAATTTTGTCATGAACATTTAAACTCACATAAAAGGGAGGTACAGGTCCTTCTTGATATCTACCTTCAAATTTAGGACCAAAAATAAGCTCTGGCTGGTCATCATTAAGATTGAATATGTCATTATTCTCTTCAATGTTCAAAGCCTTCAAAATTTGGGTCCTATATACATTCTGGGCAGCTAACTCAGTAAGGGGAACATAGATTTTAATTTTTGAAATTTCCTGCTCTAGGCTTAAAGGAATTTTTTTCTTTGAAGAACTTGTCTCAGCCTTATTAGCTGTCACTCTATCAGCAACATCAACTTGCTGATTTGTTCTATTTACATTTGACAAAAAAAATTTCACAGGAGTACTAGCTGAAGTGTTAGTACTACTAATGTCCGCACTCTATTTTTCATTGTTTTGAGTGCCTTCCTCTTTACCTTTATCAGAATTAACAGCCACTCTTTTGTCCTTCTGTTTGACAAATTTAGGCTTGGTTGTAGTGTTGTTTTGTGAATATTTTTCAGAGGTTTTGGTGTTGGGAGTTTGCTAATTGGTTTTGCTTCTAAGGTCATATTCTTTTTGAGACTCTATGATGACATTTTCCATGTCTTGATAATAACTTTCATCATCATCTCTTTTTTCATCATTAGGTGTATAAAGACCTTGTTTTCTATCGTAATGAATCTCGAAGTCATCATCATCTACCCCCAGCATGTTGACATCCTCTTCCTCTGTTATCTCATCTGTTTCCTCAACCTCACTTACATAGTTTTGATGAAAGGGAGGAGTGATCTATTGATCATCTTCCCTGAGTCTGTTTGGAGGTTGGTTCCTTCTAAATTTCTAATTCTGGTTCTAGTTTCTGTTTTGAGGAGCAGTTTGGTTTTGACTGGCTTGTGCTCTCTCAAGGATGCTCATTTTATTTATCATATCTTCCATAATTCTCTCCATTTTTGAGTTGGGAGTAGAGGGTGTAGATTCCTCTCTAAAGGAAACCCTCTTCTCATTCTTCATTCTTGGTCTCTTCTCCATCAATTTGACTTCCACAAAAAGAGCACCTTTTTGCATCTCTTCAAGAGTTGCAGGATCTCTTTCCCTCAGCTGATAGGCCATCTAAGGTTCAAACCCTTCAGGAAACTTGTTTAAAGTTGAGCCTTGTGGAGGTTTTAGATCTGGGAAAAGTGCATTATATACACTGTTAAATCTGGTACAATAAGCTTGTACACTTTCCCCAGTGTTTCTATGGAGGTTCTTGTAATCAGAAAGGACTTGGAGAGGATTCTTCTTTACTTCCCATTTGTTTAAGAATGTCTGATGGAAAGCTTGGAGATCATTGATACTATTGGGGGTTAAGCCTTTAAACCATTTTCTTACTTCTCCCCCTATGCTCTGAGCAAATAATCTAAGCTTGATAGAATCATCATCAATTTCATTTCTGTCAAAGTAGTCATTCATCTTATCCACATGTTGTGATGCAGTTGTATCATTACTAGCATCATACAATGGAATTTTGGATTGATAGTTCTGTGGAAGATTGACTAATGGTAGAGGAAGGACTAAGGGAGCATACCATGTTGCCATGATATATGGTGGGGGTGGATTCACAAGATGTGGATTAATAAAAGGAAAAGTGGGTTGGAATGGAGTGGTTTGAATAGTGGATGTAGGGTGAGCAGAAGTGGATGGACCAGGAGTAGATTGCTGAGTTGATCTTGGATGAGAGACACCTAAGTTGTGAAGGAAATGTAAATCAGGAGGTGTTTTTTCCCTACTAACAGGATGTTCACTTGTTTCAGGAGATGAAAGTGAAGACTCAGAATCTAACTGATCTAAATCATCAAGAGACCTAGTTCTAAAGGGATTTACTAAGTCAACTTGTGAATGTTGTAGAGCTGAAAGATTTTCAGGAACTAAATTATCTCTCAAGGGTGATCTAAAGACAGTTTTAATCCTAGGAGACTTCCTAAGGATACTTTCTGGGTTATCAACTATCTCAGGTGGATCAAGGTCAGGATAGGCTCTAGTGTGAATCTTTCTAGGAGCCACTATGCTGTGTTTTTTCAGACCCAAATAAACAAGAAAAGTTCAAGTAGGTATGACAGTCTTTAAAAGGTTAACTAATCTGTTTACACTGATTCCAATCCTACCATCCTCTAACTGAGTTTGAATGATATTACAATGATAAGGGTTCTTCCCAGTGGAGTCTCCAAGTGGAATTTTTTAGCTCCTAAGGAGGTAAAAGGTTTTATGGTCCACCACCATGTTTTATTGGATACCAATCTGAAATATTTTTCTGGTTTTCTGAGTTATTTTTTAGTTGTGTGGTTTCTAAGAATGTCCTAACTCTGTTTCAAAACTTAGCTAAGGTTCTGAGACAGAGACAGTCTACTCTTATGGCTAATCCAGCTGGTCTTTCAAGGTTAGATAAAGTCTTATGAGAATCCCAGGGTTTACCTAGTTTGTCACTGATTCAAACAAGTTTTACCATGATTACCATTTCTTAGTAGTGCTTTGAAAACCTGCTTCTACTCACAAGGATTTATGAAGTTTTTAAGCGAACCTAAGGTGGAAATTCAACTTCGGTCCCCAGTGGAGTCTCTAGAAATGTTAGGAATCTGTAATCAGCAATATTGGCAAAGTTCGATCATAGAAACAACATCGTTTCAACAACTTTGGGATTCTAGGATCTAGCCTTCCTGAATCCGGAGAGGGATCTCTCCAATAAGTGAAAATATGGATTTGTCTTTGAATTTTTGGGTAATGATATTTGGCTACATATGAAGGCCAAGGGTTTGTTTTTGTTTTTGGATGGTTGAGCATGATTACTGTTTGAGGTGGAAATTTCTAAGTGCAAAGAGTTTCAAAGGTGAGAAGTTTCAAGCAAATAGAACATGTTGTGGCCAGGAAGATAGATAATTGCAGGTTTTAGTCCATTGGGCTATGGAGTCATAATAGGGTTTAATTGAAATAGTAAGAGGCAAGAGTGGTCCATGGGGCAAGTCATCTATGTCTAAGGATCTCTTGAAAGTTTTATTTATGGAATGAAATGATACAATAAGAAGGGGGATTTAAACAGTTGAAGAACAAAGAGAAGCCTAAGATCTGGTAAGTACTTTTAAACTAGCTAGCCTTTGATACACTTTCAATAGAAAACATATAAAAACATAAGGAAACATAGATGATAACAAAGGATGGTCTAAGATCTGGTAAGTACTTATAAACTAGCCAGCTTTTAACACATTCCAAGGGAAACATTCAGACAGTCTTTGGGGATAAAAATAGGACCAGGGCACACCATATCTTCCTTAGTTCATCTCTACTTAACATGAAATGAAATTAACATCCAAGAAAAATATTCAGCTAAAACAATAAGACAAGGGAACGCTAACATTCCTATGCATAAACTGAATTAAATCATTCCTAAATAACACATATTGGAAGAAAACATTTAGATAAAGATTTTTAGTTAGAGATGGGCACTGATATACAGTAGGTCCTAACTCTATGCATGTTTTTCTTTATAAGAGAAGATGAACACAGTGAAAACAGTAACAAAATAACGGGTCATAATGAGAAAAATATCATCGTCAACATAGACCAGGATCCCATAAATCAACTTGTATTGATGCTCCAAACCAGTTACAGCTTTAAGTCCAATACTTTAGTTTAGCAATCATCTACACATCTCAGCCTAACTTATCTATCACAAGCAGAGCTCCAAGGGCTAGTGAACACTATTTACAAGTAGAAGTCTCAAGCTCAATTACATTTCAATGTTCAGCAGCCAACTCAACCAACCCCTCTCTCATCTTCTACAGTAGTATTTACAGAAGAATGAGGAGGTGATATTTGATAAAATATCTCTAAAGATAATTAATACAGACTTAATCGCTTCTCGGCCTTTGAGGGGCTCGATGAAAAAGCTTACATAGTTTTTTTGTCTGTATTAATGTTTTACATCAAGATTTAAGCTCGGTGGGAACTCTTATTGACTTTTGAGGCTCAGTGTTGTGTTAAAGTAACTCTGCTGATATTTTGTCATTAATTTTATTTGCGTAATTAACATCTTTGGCTGTGCTGAGGCAAATACCTGATCTTGATCAATAACTTTGGCCTCTGTTTGAATGCTTTGAGGCACAGGTGGCACTGTGGTAGCTGGGAGGAATCAATTTTCCTCAGATGTGGCGGTGGAGGCTTTCTGTCTGATGAACCTTTAAGATTTACCTTTAAAATATGTTTTAATAGGGGGATTAGGCTTTTGATAATCCATATTAGCCATAATCCCCACAGATCCATCTTCAATCTCATGTTCTGGTGTGTCCCCGTCTTCGACATTGATATTCTTTGATTTGTGCTTGATTCGCTGTGTTTGTTAGTGTGCAGGGCTGCACAGGGATTGAATGGCATCAATGCCTCATGAATCATTGATGAAATGTGGAGTTTAAACCCTGCAAATGATTCTCTTTGATGAATTGAAGGCAGGAGGATCGTCACCCTCAGCCTTTGAATTTTCTTCAGCATGGCAGAAAAATCATTTAAACCCTGCAAAATACAAAAAACATTATGAAATCTTGCATATATAGGTTTACTGCTTTGGAAGGACATGTGGGGAGCGTGTGACCATTAGATGGCATCATCCAATGGTCGAGACTGATCAGAAGAAGTCAAAGGGAAGGCGAAAGAAGAATTTGAATCAGAGCCGTCGATCGCGCAAAAATCGACGGTCGGGAGCAAAGGTGAATAAATAACGTGAAGGGGTCACATTATTTGGAAAAAATAAAATAAAAAACTGAGAAAAAGGTTTAAAACCTTTTTTTGGCGAAAAATGGTTGAAAAATGAGTTTGGGGATCGGGACACACGTGGGCCGTCGGATGAGATCGGCCCACGCAATCAACGATGGAGATCAGATACCGACAAACCTTATAAAAAATGCTCGGACTTCAAAAAAGGTTAATCAAATCATGCTGTATAAAGTCCCCCGGGTCTGGATTTGCTGACTGTCAGAGAAACAATAAATATCTGCCCCAATTAAAATCTGTCGTGTGGATGTTGATGTGGCACCGGGGCGATGGAGTGTGGGTCGTCGATCTGTAGATCAGATCGACAGCGGAGATGTTTTAAATAACCACGCCGTACCACGCTCATCTTACGGGCTTCTTCAGAGTGCGATCACCGTCTGATGAGCTAGACTCAAATCAGACAGCGCACGCCAATATCGCATCAGGCCGATATCCGATCTTTAATGTGCGATGAGGGTGGTATTTCAAAAGGGCTTAAGGCCACGTGTCAACCGGTGGCGCTGATCGTTGCCAAACGGAAAAAATTGCCTCCCTCTCAAAAGCGGTGCAATGAATCCCACCCGGTTTTGAATATTTAATGATCGAAAACATTTGAAACCCAAAAAATTAATATAACAAAGGTTTAAGCTTTGGGGGAAGAAAATATATTTGCAATACGGCTCGGTGCCCATCCGTGGGGCCGTGGGTTATATGGAAAGTAATATGACCGGGGGTTATAATGCGTGGGGCTAATCGGCATTGGAGCTTTTAACATGGTAGAAGATTTGTGCGCTCGGCTCTCTACGATTCGATAGGTGCTCAAATGGTTTAGCGCCTGGATCTAGCACTAGGGTATGTGTAGTGGAAATGGTTAAGGACTTAGCCCAAGGGGGCTTAAACCTTTACACAGAAATATGTATTTTTATGAGGTTTTCAATGTTTTTCAAGGGTTGTGAGAGTTTCGATAAGGCACAGAAAGGGTCTTAAACCTTATCAAAGGGGTTTTGATGGAGGGGAAGGATAAAACTATGAAAATGAAGGATTTTGATGAGAATGAAAGGGGTAGAAAATGAGGTTAGTTGTTTAATGGAGGAAGGGGAAAAAGGGATTTTGCAGTAGTCTCTCATGAAATCAACAGAATTCCAGAGTATAAAATGGGAACAGTAGGGAAGATTTTGGATAGAGGAATGAGGCCTGTTATTGCCTAAATCTACCTCAAGCTGAAAGAAGGCAGAGTTCAGGGTAACATCAAACCACGCTCAGTCTGGTAGCTAGCCCTACCAGATCAGGAGAGGGCTCTCTCCAGGTCAATCTCAACAAAGATAATCAATGAGGCTTGAGATGACTTGAAATAAAAGCTAATTTTAGGCTAGGTATATAAGTAAAGGATTTTGATTATGATTTTGGGGGTTTTTGTTGGAAACAAAGGGAAAGGCAGTTTTGGATCCGAGGATAAGGCCTAGTTTTTGCAGAGTTCTGAATGGGGCAAGGAAGGAAATTATTTTGATGCTTTGGATTGAATGAATGGATAGCTTAGACCGGTGAGGAGCTGAAGAGGGAAATAGGCTTTCAAGAATCCTCTTCAAACAGATGAAAACATGGAAAATTAAACAAAACTGAAGGCAAAGCAAAGCAAGCTAATGAATTCCACCTTTATCACTCATTTGTTTAATTTAAGAAGAAAGGAGAAAGGAAATGATACACTTAAAACATCAGTGAACTTACAATTACATAGAGAAAAACACCAGAAAAACATAGAGCCACATGGATCCCAAAGAGTGCTGCAAACCCTGGTCTATTCCTTTGCCAAAAGTGCAGAAATGAAATGTACAATGAAGTGCCAAGCAATCGCAAGTGTCCAACCTTGAAAATGACTAAAGAACTACATGATATATTCAAGCCTAACTCATTCCCATGCCTCCAGGGGTCAAGCTCATAATTATAGGAGTTGTTTCAACCATATATAAACTAGGAACTGGAAAATAGGCAATGAAACAACTTGCCTCTATATGATAGGAAACTGATTCATTCACTTACATTTCACTTTTTGGTGAATGAATCTACTGGAATGAGTAAAAATGTGCCAAAATTACATCAAATTCATGAAATTACATCAAGTTACACCAAGAGTTACATGAAAAAGTCAAACTAGCCAAAACTAGGCGAAAATCTGAGCTGCTGAGTGAAAAATAGGTCAAATTTCCCTATGTGCCACGCCCGAAAACTCTATGCGTAGCACAACTTTGAGGCTGATTGTGAGAGCCTTCCCGAAGTCCAAATTGAGTGCAGGATAGCTCGTTGGAAAGCCCTACCTGTCTACTTTCCAACCCAAGTGGAATTTTTGGATTTGGTTTCCATTTTCCACTCCATAAATCAAATCTCCCAACACTGCTTCCTGTGTGTGCAAAAAGTGGCAAAAAGGCGATTTTTAGGGTGTTTTTGACCCTTTAGGCAACCCAAAACTTGTCAAAATCCTTAGGTAATCCATAGGCATGCATAAATTTTGATGAAAAATCTAGAAATGTAATTTTTTCCTCCAGAAGAGCTGCAAATTATAAGCACGCGCCAAGTGGCGCTACACGTCGGGCAGGAAAATCTGTGTTTAGGCCCCAAAAATTCAAAATTGACAGAAATTTTCCCAAATTTCTTGAAATTTGGGATGAATTTCTACCATCAAGCACTATGTTGGGCCAAAGAAGCTTCAGCCAAAATTTGGAGTCTATCATGCCTTTTGCGACGCTTTAGTGCCCTCCTTAGCCTTGCCTTCAGGATTTTAATCCTCGCCTTGCAAACATGATTTCGCGCCCAATAATGGTTCTTCATGTGCCTGAGAATGTTATTTTCCTTGTTTTCCTTCTCCAACAGCTTCTCGAGATGAATATTGACCCTCTCAAGCCAAGTCTCTCTATCAACCTCGATCTCCCGCTCAATGGGTGTCATCTCGGTTTGGCTTCTTCGGGCAGCTTGCCGATTCTCACAGATGTTTTGCAACTCCGTGATTGTTTGCTGATCTTCTAAATGTTTGTTTCGCTACTCCAAGTATTTTATGATCCATTGGGCTCTTTGCAATTTGATGGTCAATGTGTCGATCTCAGCTTTCTGCTCTTGAATGATCTCTCTCAACTTTGAGCTTGGAGAGCTCAAATCCTCATCAATCGATATGAAATCAGTATCCTGGCCTCCTGAAGGGCCCTTATCCTGCATGGGCCTCTTACCTCTATCATGTACCTGTACCTGTGCTGTTGATGACGACAACGAGACCCCTTCCACCCCAGGTGGAGATAGTACTCGTCGAGCTGCTGCAAATAATACTCTGGTGCCTCTTTGATAAGTGACATAAGTCGGCACACTAGTAGTCTCTGTCTCGTGACCTTGAGGTTGATGTGAAGGTTCACCTGGCTCATGAAAAACCTCCAAAGAAACCTGAGGGGTTGTGAAGAAGTCATGGGAAATGAAATCCTCCCATGAAATACCCTGCAATCCAAGCTGATGTACAACCACGATCTTGATGAGTGCATAGTGATAAATATTGTTGTACTGCTGTTCGGGAGTCTTCTTCTGCACAAGAGTGGTCATTCTCTCGATGTTCTGGCAAACGAAATAAGGAATTTTCATCATCCTCACTCTAGTGAAATGCATCAATAACCTGATGTGATAGGCATAGAGGCGTGAAAACCGACCCTCACAACTAAAGTATCTAATAATAAGTTTCATCAAAGGCGCATAGGATTCCTTCAGGAACCAGAATGGGAACACCCTGCTAAGCTGTCTCACATAGCTAGGCCTAATGTATGGTTCATAATGCACTCTGTCCACCTGTTATCTTTTGTTCCATTTCTCACCCACATTCGGTATTCCAGTTGCTTGAGAGATGGTTTCCAGTGTCAAAGTGAAATTTACACCAGCAAGATTTACCTGACCATCATGCAAATGTAACACAAACAACCGAGCTAACTCCTGATGATGATGAATCCTAGCAATCATCTCACAATACTGATAGCATGACTGCTCTCAAAAACATGCCATGGCAAGTGGGCAAGCCTGCAATTGAGTCAATGAGGTGGGCTCTTCTCTCACATGTTTGCCACCTTTACGAGGCCTTCTCGGTGCATGTAGCTCAGTGGTAGAATCACTATCTCTGTCATATGATGTATCAGTGTCTGTCTCCATGGTGTTTCAAGGGCTATGTTTGGCTTGTATGAGATGAAAATGAGAATTTGGTGCTTTGTTTTAGTTGCCAAATGTGTGTCAAAGGGGGGGTACTGTAGGAGATATAGGGCAATGGGGACAATGGGGTTTAACCAAATGATAGTTTGCCTTTTGAAAATTTGACAAACTTAGGGACAAGGGACAACCACTGAATTTTTGGGATTCTTGGGGTTTGGGAATTTTTATAAGTGAGGAGGGAAAGTGAGAATGATAGGAAATGAAAGGATTTAGGGATAGGGATAATGGGAATGAGTGATTTGGGATATAAGGGAATAGGGGAGGACTGTAATGATAATATTAACAGTGAGAGGGAGGGATAGCCAAAAGGGGAATGAAGTATTTGGCACCAAAATTACTTTTAAAACACCAATTTTAAAACCCTAAGGAGGCACTTCAACGAGATGATAGGGTTTATGTTTTTGGCATTCAAACTCTTATATTCCCTCTTTCAAACAACACCAAACACTCATTAATGGCAATTGCAAGATGACTTGAACTTACTTGGAGCAGAGGAGACAGTTTCGTTTTGAAATTTGAGAGAGATGGCAAAAAAATTTGTGTTTCGGCCCTGTGCACCACGACAGTGGCCTAGTGCGCCGTGACAGTTATGTGTGCCACGCCAGTTCAACTTTGCATGGTGAAAAATGGTCCTATGCACCGCGACCATTGTGTCCGCCGCGCAGGTTTCCCACTGCGTCGCGACGGTAAACTCACCAATAGTTCGGCCTTCCAAACACTTGTTTTGCTCTTCCACAATTTCTCTCGGCTCTTTGATGACTTTGCTTGCAAATGGATTGTTTGAAACACCAAAAATATCTTTTATGCCATAGACTTCGATTTTTGATTTGAAAAAACCCACTTTCTAATGTTGCAGACTTTGACACTTTTTACATAAACTCTGTTTTTGTTTCCTTTTTGATTTTTTGAGCTGAATGATGAATCTCTTGTCTGTCTTTGCAAGGATAGCTGGCATGGGGTTTGGAAAAGGCAACCAGGGCTGTGCCTGAAGAACTTTACAACTGAAAAAACTTTGAAAATTATAATTGCATTTATTACAAAGATGAAATAGACGATTTTTCTTCAAAACAGAGTTTTGAAGAAAAATCATTATCAAGCATTATGATGACGAAAATTTTTGCACTGAAACCTTATTTGAAGTTTCCTCATGTGCCTGCTGGCATTATTAATCATTTTTAAGACTAAATTAACGAAACCCTAGACCTAATGAGATTAAAAATCCTAAAATGACTCTTTGGCAAACATGACTGTAAATGACTTCAAAATTGATTTTGATGAACAGACCTAGGCTAGCAGGTACAAGACATGAGGGATATGAGTGACAAGACCCTTCCATCAAATGATCCATGCTCCTAATGGAATGCAGCTGACTGAACTGAATGAGACACCTAAAATGAAATGCAACAAGAGAAATTTTGATCTTTGACGGAGGGATGAAGATACCGACTCTAACATTAACTCCAATGGGGATGGTAGCTCCTTGGAGGTGCCAAGAACTACAGATTTTTGGGACAGTAGGCAGTGCCTTCGTCCATTGGGCTATGGAGTCCACAACTTTGACAAATCGACACAAGACTCTTGACTCAATTTATTAACTGAAAATTTGACTCAAACTGACTCAATTTTGAAACCAAAATGACTGAAGGACATGACTCGACAAACTCAAACCAAAGATGAAATCATTCTTCAGAGTTATAGCCTTCACCTCAGGCCCCAAACTGAAGAAAAGATCACAGCACACACTTGCAATGAAACTGAAATAAACTGGTATGTACAGTGACAATGTAAACAGCAGAAAACGTCTCAGAAATGATACCGCTTGAGCAGCCGACCATTGATCGGCCCTCCTAGACAATATTCCCTGTTCATCTCTTTCAGAAGAAAAGCATTATGACCTCGATATGCAGAAATTTTAAAGGGTCCTTTCCAGAGATTTTCGAACTTACCATGCTTACCCTTTTCCTCGTTTCTTGCATCCCATTTCAGCACCACTTCTTCCAATTGAAATTTGTCTGCCTTTGCTTTTCTGTCATATATTTTCTTAATTCTCTCGCAGCTTGAACATGTTTTGGAAAATTTCTTCTCTCGTCTGTTGCAAATGGATCATTTGATTTATTCTTCTTTGCATATGATCATCTTCACTGCCAGCTTCCTGTAGAAGTTTGACCACTGGAACTGCGAGAGAGGTAGGAAGCACCGTATCAACTCCATAAACTAACTCAAAAGGGGACATACCAATGGATTTCTTCTGACTCACTCGATCTACCCAAAGTGCATTGACCAATTTCTTATGCCAACTTTTCTTGTTTATTTCCAGCAACTTTTTAATGATGTTGACCAAAGATTTGTTGGAATACTCCGCCAATCCATTGCCTTGTGGATGATAAGCAGTTGAGTGTCCCAAAGTGATTTTATACTTGTCACAAAACTCAATCATCCTCTTTGATTTGAAATTTGTTGCGTTATCAGTGATTAACTTATTCGGGCAACCAAAACGAGACAAAATATTATTCTCAAAGAATGAAATTATTACCGAATCTGTAGCTTACCTGGTGGGAATTGCTTCAATCCATTTCGTGAAATAATTTGCTGCTGTGAGGATCCACTTGTGCTGAGTTGAAGAAGCGGGATGGATTTCGCCAATGAAATCCAATCCCCACTGCTGAAAAGGAGCTCTTACCTCAATGGGCTTAAGCGGCAAAGGCTGCAATTTCTGCCTCCCTTCAAAAATCTGACATTCATGACAGCTTTTGACAATCTTATACACATTAGCAAAAAGTGTCGGCCAATAATATCCCGCTCTCAAAATCTTGTTGGCAGTTGTTTTCCAAAAAAGGTGACCCCCGCAATATCCCTTATAAAAATCCTCCATAACCTGCTTTGCTTCTTCCTCAACCAAACAATTCAGCAAAACACCACCAGGATCTTTCCAATAGAGTGAATTATTCAATATACAAAACTTAGCAGCCTTCAATTTCAGAGTTCTACTTTTGTTTCTAGCCATGCCGGGCAGTGGTGACAAATTTTGGAGCACATATACAATATCTGAATACCAAGGAGAAAACACAAAGATTTCTGATACTTGAACTGATGAACTTTCCTCATTTTCCTCGGACATAGCAGCAATGAGATTAATGTCCAAGGCATGCAAATTCGATTCAGTCATTAGCTTAGCCAGCCCTTGTCCTTTGATAAGCTTTGTAGGCTTTATCTCCGCATCATACTCCAACAAGGTAGCAATCCATTTGCCCCGTCTCCCTTCTGGATCTGTTTGCACTAAAACATCCTTAATAGCAGCGTTAGGAACATAAGCAAGAATATGAGAATGCAGAATATATACTCGGAAATATTTCAATGCTTTCATAAGAGCAAGAGCTTGCTTTTCAATTATGTTATATTTCAAGGCTGCATCTCTTATGGTACGACTGAAAAAAGCAATTGGTTTTTCATGCTGATCTCTTTTTTGCATTAATACTGCTGCCATAGTATGCTCTTAAGCAAATGAAAACAAAATAAAATCCTGAGTATAATCCGGGCTGATCAAAACCGGGGCTAACGAAAGAGCCAATTTTACTAGATTGAAAGACTTTACAGCCTCCTCAGTCTACTTCACTACGCTATCTTTCTTAAGCATGTTTGTAATCTCTCTTAGATGTTCAGCAAGATTAGGCACAAAGCGGCGTAAGAAATTCATCTTACCATTGAAGGATTGAATCTCCTTTTTTTTCCGGGGAAGATAAATTTGTTGAATAGCTTCTACTCGAGCTGGGTCAATACGAATGCCATATTTTGAGATAATATGACCAAGAATTTTTCCCTCATCCATGGCAAACAAACTCTTATTCGGATTGAGTGACACACCATACTTTCTACATCGCTGAAAAACAATCTTCAAATGGTAAATGTGCTCTTCATCAGAATTGGAAAAGACTGTCAAATCATCAAGATACACAACTAGAAAAACATCTTTCTCATTTGCAAATGCCATATCCATTGTGCGCTGAAATGTCGCACCAGCATTCTTCAAACCGAAATGCATTTTAGCGTAATGGAAAGTTCCCCACGGAATGGTGAATGCTGTTTTGTCTCTATCATCTTCATGGACCAGAATTTGGTTATACCCAGAATAACCATCGAGTAGTGACATACGAGATGCTCCAACTACTTGCTGAAGTATGTGATCCATTTTGGGCAATGGATAATTGTCTTTCAAAGAAACCTTGTTCAGATTCCTAAAATCAATGCACAAACGAATCTCACCTGTCTTCTTGCGGGCGGGCACCAAATTGGAAATCCAATCTGAAAATCTTATAAGAACAATGATACCAGCCTTTTATAATCGATTCACTTCCTTTTCAATTGAGGGCAGCAACTTCAGATTTATCCTTCTCAACTTCTGCCTGAAGGGCTTTTGATTTGGCTTAATCGAAATGGTGTGCTGAATTATATTGGTATCATACGTCTTCAAATCTGAATAGTCCCAAGAAAATACATCAGCAAAAGAAGACAATAAATTAACATATTTTGATTTTACCTCTGGTGGCAATGCTTTGGACAATTTCACCATCTTTGGATTCTCAGCTGATCCAATGTTCACATCTTCAACTCCCTTTTCGGTTGGCCGCAAGGTTGGTTTTCTAGCTACGTCATCTTGATCAAAAAGCTCTTCTAAAGGTATCAAACCTTTAGGAATGACATTATCTTTCAGCTACAAAACTTCCATCTGATTTATTTGCACATCAACCTCACCATCATCATGCTCCATGTCAATTGAAGTCTCTTTAAATTTGCCTTTGTTTTGCAGAAATTCATCAACTTCATCATCATCTTGAAATACTTGCCAATACCTCTGATTGTCCGGGACAGTTGGACGATGCTTCACGTGAATTTCAAATTTGTTACTTGAGTTCATCGGAATATTAAAATTACTTACTGTCTTTGCAAGTGTATCTGCAATACCATTCTGAATACGAGGGATACAAGTCAAATTATAGTCTGAAAACAATCTCAAGATATCAAGAACTGCATTTCGATAAGCCCGCATTCGAGGATGCTTAGCTTGGTATTCACCTTTCACTTGCTTAATTACCAACTCGGAGTCTCCATAGACTTCAATCCTCTTAGCATTCAACTTTCTAAGAATTTTCAGACCAGCAATCAAAGCTTCGTATTCTACCTCATTATTCGAACAATCAAAAGCTAATTTATAAGAATAGACCCTTACATTACTTGGTACCTTGTTTGGGGCGGAAAAAGGGCTCCATACCCAAATGCAAATTCCAGCACCATCACTTCCTACTGCACCATTGAAATCCATGGTCCACAAACCATCTTCATCTTCTTCCAAGTGTTGAAATTATGTTTGCTCTGTTATTTATGCTTGTTGTCCATCAAATTTTTGCTACTGTCGGAAGGCTGATTGCTCAGCGGAACCTTCAAGTTCTTGTCTTTCTTTCTTCAAAACTTCTCTAAAATTCTTAGTGATTTCTGGAATGTCCTCTGCTTCAACTAACTGACTATTTACATCATTGAAACTATCTGAATACAAAACAAATGACTCTAAATCAGTATGTACATAAATTGATTGGATGATTTACCAGTTTGTCCTTGTTGGTGATCATATACTTCATCTTTTGCTCCCGATATAATCTTCTCATCTGACCAAACACAGGAATGGTAGCATAGGAGAAATCAAGCTGCAATGTTCCCTTCAGTTTCTCTCCCCAAGATCTGGAAAGAAGCATGCCAAATCTAGGAGGAATATCCGCCACAACCACATCCATCAAAACATTCTTAGTCAGAATCTGATCTAAACTAACCACCAAATATTTGATAAGCCCAATGCATCTTACTCTACTGGAATCGAAAGAATAAATATCATGATATTTCCTAGTGATGTCCAATCCCAATTTCTCCATGATAGCTCTCGGCATGAGATTATGAGATGCTTCGGAATCAAACATGGCATTATGTAACACAAAATCATGCAATCTAAGACTGATGTAAAAAGGAGGCACATCACTATCTGGACACTCACCATCCAATGCTGGTCCAAATATCAATTCAGGTTGATCATCTTCCACATTCACCATATCATACATTGGATCGAAATTCAGAATTTTAGATACCTGACCCTTATAACTATTATTTTTCATCAATTCAGTCAAAGGAATGGAAACCTTTAACTTAGAAATTTCAGTCTCTAAGTTAAAAACTGAGGTTTTTTCTACCTCTTTGGCTGAAACATCCTTCTTTTCAGCTTTCTCCCTCGATACAATTGGCTGATTAGATCTTTCATTTGCTGATGGATACTTGCTAGTAGTGGGATCAGCTACCTCTTTTCCCTTCTTTTGTGCAACAGATGAATCATTCTTTGGTGTTGAAACTTTCTTTCTCTTTTGGATTGGTTTGATAGGCACATCTCTATTTCTAAGTGAATATTGACGTTGTTGGCCGGATAAAGCATTCATATAACCTCTCTGATACTCATCCGACTCTTCTTCAAGAGCTGTCTCATTTGCCAAGATAAAATCCTCATCTTTTTGTACGGTTGAACTTTTGGAATATTCCTCATCTTCAGTGATAAAGGTTGGCATATCATCAGGTGTAAAGAAGTGATTTTCTTCTCCTATTACATTGTCTTCATCATCTGATTCCTGACCAACAAAATTCTATTGTAAAGGTGTTTTTACCTGTTGTTGTGCTGGCGGTTCTTGTGCTCGCTGCTCTCGTTGTTTGATCCTGAATTGTGGTTGCTGCTGGCCCCAGAAGTTAGGATTTCTGATCTGGGGTTCAGGCTTATCAAGTGTCAATATTTCAATCATATTTTCCACCTTGCGAAGTACTTGATCTGAAGTAGAAGCCTCTTCCTTTATTACGACTTTCTTTTCTGCTCTCAATCTAACTCTCTTTTCATTCAAATTAGCTTCAACACTGACTGCAATTTTTTGCATGTCTTCCAAAGTGGTTGGATTTCTTTCTCTTAATTGATAGGCCATGTTTGGATCGAAACCATCTGGAAACTTAAGCAAAGCCGACCTCCTAGATGGCCTTAAATCATCAGGAATTGCATTGTAAACCACATTGAATCTAATCAAATAATCTTGGACAGACTCACCAACATTCCGCTTGATCTTGGTATATTTAGAAGTGATCTGAAGAGGATATTTCTTTACTTCCCACCGATCCAAGAATTTTCTCTGAAGCTCAGCCAATGTAGCAATAATTCTAGCCTGCAAAGCTCTGAACCACTTTCTTACTTCACCTCCAAAGGTTTGCACAAATAATCTCATGGTCACATTTTCTGCATCAATTTCATGAAGGTCAAAGAATTCTACCATTCTATCCACATGTTGTTGAGCAGGAACACTTTTAGGAGTACCATCAAATAATGGAATCTTACTTTGATAATCAGCAGGCATGTCATCCAAGTTTTGAGGGAACACAAGGGGTGCAAATCGAGCAGCCATTACTCTGGGTGGATTTATAACCGGTCTTGGAGATATAGGAGGAGTAGGAGAAATAGATGTATGAGGTGTATGTGGTGTGGATGGAGGTGATACTATTGTAGAATTTTGATCAGGGATAGAAGGTTGTACGAGAATGGTAGGAATGAAAGGAGGCTCGATATGAACTTGTGAACCATATGTAACTGCTGATGGCCCAAGTGTTTCGGATGTAGACTCTATAAATTCAGGAATGTTTGTTGCTACAATGGATTATTGAATATTCAAAATGTAACTCTCAATGGATCTATTAGCCCGTTCAATTTCAAGATACTTAATAAATTATGTATTTATGACAGTAGAACCAATAACACTTTTAGACTTAATCTCAAACAACGACAACTCAAATTGTTCGTCAAAATCTAGATCTTCAAGATATTCAAACACAGCGAGACATGAATGAGATTTGAATAGAGGAATCACAGGACTTTCTCGACGAAGGATTCTTGAAATCAAATTGGGATTTTCATACACTGGAGGCGGATCGGGATCCAGATTTGCTCTAGTATGTCTTTTGGAAGCCAGTGTGTTGAATTATTTTCAAAATCAAAGGGACAAAACCAACTTGTTCAGCCTATCAAATTCTAGACTCATCATCCAAAGTCTAGAATGATCTGATTTACTGGGGAAATTTACAAGTCAAATGTCACATTTACAAGCTAGACCGAAGATTGACTGAAGTAGTGTTTATCTACTTTCGCTAATGCAAAGCAAGAGCGTTTCGAAGGATACCTGGCATAACTTCAAGCTCCGTCTATAGCTTATAAAACAAATAACACCAACAAGAAAACCATTTTTATTTCCCAGTATGGTCGCCACTATGTTATTGCCTAAATCTACCTCGGGCTGAAAGAAGGCAGAGTTCAAGGTAACATCAAACCACACTCAGTCTTGTAGCTAGCCCTACCAGATCAAGAGAGGGCTCTTTCTGGGTCAATCTCAGCAAAGATAATTAATAAGGCTTGAGATGACTTGAAATAAAAGCTAATTTTAGGCTAGGTATATAAGTAAAGGAGTTTTATTATGATTCTGGGGGTTTTTGTTGGAAATAAAGGGAAAGGCAGTTTTGGATCTGGGGATAAGGCCTAGTTTTTGCAAAGTTCTGAATGGGGCAAGGAAGGCAATTGTTTTGATGCTTTGGATTGAATGAATGGATAGCTTAGACTGGTGATGAGTTGAAGAGGGCAAGAGGCTTTCAAGAATCCTCTTCAAACAGATGAAAACATGGAAAATTAAACAAAACTGAAGGCAGAGAAAAGCTAGCTAATGAATTCCACCTTTATCACTCATTTGTTTAATTTAAGAAGAAATGAGAAATGAAATGATACACTTAAAACATCAGTGAACTTACAATTACATAGAGAAAAACACCATCAAAACACAGAGCCACATGGATCCCAAAGAGTGCTGCAAACCCTGGTCTATTCCTTTGCCAAAAGTGCATAGATGAAATGTACAATGAAGTGCTAAGTAATCCCAAGTGTCCAACCCTGAAAATGACTGAAGAACTACATGATATAGACAAGCCTAACTCATTCCCATGCCTATAGGGGTCAAGCTCATCATTCTAGGAGCTTTTTCAACCATATCTAAACTAGGAACTGGAAAATAGGAAATGAAACAACTTGCCTCTATATGATAGGAAACTGATTCATTCACTTACATTTCACTTTTTGGTGAATGAATCTACTAGAATGAGTAAAAATGTGCCAAAATTACATCAAAGTCATGAAATTACATCAAGTTACATCAAGAGTTACATGAAAAAGTCAAACTAGCCAAAACTAGGCGAAAATCTAAGCTGCTGAGTGAAAAATAGGTCAAATTTCCCTATGCGCCGCACCTGAAAACTCTATGCGTAGCACAACTTTGAGGTTGATTTTGAGGGCCTTCCCGAAGTCCAAATTGAGTGAAGGATAGCTCGTTAGAAATCCCTACCTGTCTACTTTCCAAACCAAGTGGAATTTCTGGATTTGGTTTCCATTTTCCACTCACAAAATCAAATCTCCCAACATTGCTTCCTGTGTGTGCAAAAAGTGGCAGAAAGGCCATTTTTAGGGTGTTTTTTACCCTTTAGGCAACCAAAAACTTGTCAAAATCCTTAGGTAATCCATAGGCATGCATAATTTTTTATGAAAAATCTAGAAATGTAAATTTTTCCTCCAGAAGAGCTGCTAATTATAAGCGCGCGCCAAGTGGCGCTACGCGTCGGGCAGGAAAATCTGTGTTTAGGCCCAAAAATTCAAAATTGACAAAAAATTTCCAAAATTTCTTGAAATTTTGGATGAATTTCCACCATCAAGAACTATGCTGGGCCAAAGAATCTTTGGCCAAAATTTGGAGTCTATCATGCCTTTTGCGATGCCCTCCTTAGCCTTGCCTTCAGGGTTTTAATCCTCGCCTTGCAAACATGATTTCGCGCCCAATAATGATTCTTCATGTGCCTGAGCATGTTCTTTTCCTTTTTTTCCTTCTCCAACAGCTTCTCGAGATGAATATTGACCCTCTCAAGCCAAGTCTCTTTATCAGCCTTGATCTCTCGCTCAATGGGTGTCATCTCGGTTTGGCTTCTTCGGGCAGCTTGCCGGTTCTCACAGATGTTTTGAAACGCCATGATTGTTTGCTGATCTTCTAACTATTTGTTCTACTACTCCAAGTAGTTTATGATCCATTGGGAACTTTTCAATTTTACAGTCAATGTGTCGATCTCAGCTTTCTGCTCCTGAATGATCTCTCTCAACTTTGAGCTTGGAGAGCTCAAATCCTCATCAATCAATATGAAATCAATATCCTGGCCTACTGAAGGGCCCTCATCCTACATGGGCCTCTTACCTCTGTCCTGTACCTGTACCTGTGCTGTTGATGATGACAACGAGACCCCTTCCACCCCGAGTGGAGATAGTACTCGTCGGGCTGCTGCAAATAATACTTTGGTGCCTCTTTGATAAGTGACATAAGTCGGCACACTAGTAGTCTCTATCTCGTGACCTTCATGTTGATGTGAAGGTTCACCTGGCTCATGAAAAAACTCCAGAGGAACCTGAGGGGCTGTGAAGAATTAATGGGAAATGAAATCCTCCCATGAAATACCCTGCAATCCAAGTTGATGTACAACCATGATCTTGATGAGTGCATAATGATAAATATTTTTGTACTGCTGCTCGGGAGTCTTCTTCTGCACAAGAGTGGTCATTCTCTCGATGTTCCGGCACATGAAATAAGGAATGTTCATCATCCTCGCTCTAGTGAAATGCATCAATAACCTGATGTGATAGGCATAGAGGCGTGAAAACCGGCCCTCACAACTGAAGTATCTGATAATAAGTTTCATCAAAGGCGCATAGGATTCCTTCAGGAACCGGAATGGGAACACCCTGCTGAGTTGTCTCACATAGCTAGGCCTAATGTATGGTTCATAATGCACTCTATCCACCTATTGTATTTTGTTCCACTGTTCACCCACATTCGGTATTCTAGTTTCTTGAGAGATGGTTTCCAGTGTCAAAGTGAAATTTACACCAGCAAGAGTTACCTGACCATCATGCAAATGTAACACAAACAATCGAGCTAACTCCTGATGATGATGAATCCTAGCAATCATCTCACAATACTGATAGCATGACTGCTCTTGAAAACATGCGATGGCAAGTGGGCAAGCCTGCAATTGAGCCAATGAGGTGGGCTCTTCTCTCACATGTTTGCCACCTTTACGAGGCCTTCTCGGTGCATGTAGCTCAGTGGTAGAATCACTATCTCTGTCATATGATGTATTAGTGTCTATCTCCATGGTGTTTCAAGGTCTATGTTTGGCTTGTATGAGATGAAAATGAGAATTTGGTGCTTTTTTTTAGTTGTCAAATGCGTGTCAAAGTGGAGGGATTGTAGGAGATATAGAGCAGTGGGGAAAATGGGGTTTAACCAAATGATAATTTTCCTTTTGAAAATTTGACAAACTTAAGGACAAGGGACAGCCACTGAATTTTTGGGATTCTTGGGGTTTGGGAATTTTTATAAGTGAGATGGGAAAGGGAGAATGATAGGAAATGAAAGGATTTAGGGATAGGGACAATGGGAATGAGTGACTTTGGATATAAGGGAATAGGGGAGGACTGTAATAATAATATTAACAGTGAGAGGGAGGGATAACCAAAAGGGGAATGAAGTATTTGGCACAAAAATTACTTTTAAAACACCAATTTTAAAACCCTAAGGAGGCACTTCAACAAGATGATAGGGTTTATGGTTTTCGCATTCAAACTCTTATATTCCCTCTTTCAAACAACACCAAACATTGATTAATGGCAATTGCAAGATGACTTGAACTTACTTGGAGCAGAGGAGACCATTTCGTTTTGAAATTTGAGAGAGATGGCAACAAATTTTGTGTTTCGGCCCTGTGCGCCGCGACAGTGGCCCAATGCGCCGTGACAGTTATGTGCGCCGCGCCAGTTCAACTTTGCACGGTGAAAAACGGTCCTATGCGCCGCGACCGTTGTGTGCACCGCGCAGGTTGCCCAATGCGTCGCGACGGTAAACTCACCAACAGTTTGGCCTTCCAAACACTTGTTTCGCTCTTCCACAATTTCTCTTGGCTCTTTGATGACTTTGCTTGCAAATGGATTGTTTGAAACACCAAAAATATATTTTATGCCATAAACTTTGATTTTTTATTTGAAAAAACCCACTTTCTAATGTTGCAGACTTTGACACTTTTTACATAAACTTTGCTTTTGTTTCCTTTTTTATTTTTTGAGCTGAATGATGAATCTCTTGTCTGTCTTTGCAGGGATATATGGCATGGGGTTTGGAAAAGGTGACCAAGGTTGTGCCTAAAGAACTTTACAACTGAAAAAACTTTGAAAATTACAATTGCATTTATTACAAAGATGAAATAGACGATTTTTCTAAAATCATTATCAAGCATTATGATGATGAAAATTTTTGCACTGAAACCTTATTTGAAGTTTCCTCATGTGCCTGCTGGCATTATTAAGCATTTTGAAGACAAAATTAACGAAACCCTAGACCTAATGAGATTAAAAACCCTAAAATGACTCTTTGGCAAACATGACTGTAAATTACTTCAAAATCGATTTTGATGAACATACCTAGGCTAGCAGGTACAATACATGAGGGATATGAGTGACAAGACCCTTCCGTCAGATGATCCATGCTCCTAATGGAATGCAGCTGACTGAACTGAATGAGACACCTAAAATGAAATGCAACAAGAGAAATTTTGATCTCTGACGGAGGGATGAAGATATTGACTCTAACAAGGCCTTCAAGATTCTTCAAGAGCGAACACTTTTTGCAATAAAATTAGTTCCTTGAAGGCTCCAAAAATTATTTAGCCACCTTTTGGTATAACAAATTTTATAGGTGGCTAACATACAGTAACCCCCACACTTCCCAGCTCATCCCTGACGTGGAAAAACTTCGTGAGGTACTTGGGTATACTGTCGCCTTTCTCCATTTTTATATTCCTGAGTTTATCCTTGAGTGCCAACTTCCTCTGGTCGCTCTTGCTTTGGAACAAGTCTGTCAAAGCTTTCCACATCAAGAATGGAGAAGCTTTACCATGAAGGCTGGACACTATGTGATCCTTCACATCTTCCAACATAACCCTCAGATTTCAAGAAAATGCCTTCTTTTATGACAATAGCAGTGTATATCTACTAGAAGGTGTTTTGAATTTCTCGTACTATGAACTCCTTCACCCATCGTCCTCCAAAGACGCCCATCCCGTTCTTCATGAAATATATAATTTGATGCTGCCCTCAAGGGCATACTCCAATCGCAATCCGTTGAAAGACATCTCAACTTTGACACCAAGAAAACACTGCCGCAAATTTGAATTCCACCAGCACAAAACTCAACCGCTTCAATAATTTTCAATTGCTCCAATGATCAATATAGCTCTGATACGATGTAAAAATTCTATAACTGATATGTTATATATCCAATATTCTCCTGATCACACACTATTCGACTTCATGCACAATACAAAATCTCTTCTACCATTGATCATTAATTGCAGAAATACAATCAATCGCATGCACACATTAAAACCATAAACATTCACACATATGAACACAATATTTTATGGGAAAGTTTAAAGCTGAAAACCCCCAACTATCTGTATATTATATGTCATAGAGATCATGTAACAATCATCATACAAAGCTCCTCACAAGCTCTCAGTACAATCTCCAATTGCTACACACTAATCAGGTCCGATCTAGAAAATCCTATGCACCGATTCGCTTTTACCCGCTTAGCTCGCCTCTACCGCAATCACCGCTAAAGAATGGCTCAATGAACTCGAATTGTCCAAATTTTTACTACGCAATCCTCATTGGCATCTCCACCAATGTGTGGTGCAAACTCATGCACCAGTATAGTCACAACTGATAGTCACACTGCTCTTTCACCTATCTCTTCACTAGTCTCCACTGAAACTGTCCATGCACTGAAGTTAACTGATGTATTCTTTAGTTGATTAATGAGTTAATAATTAGTGAATTAATTAATAATTAATTCACAACACTCTCACTAGTGTATCAATCAGTTAGACTAGATACAACTAGCTCAACTATGTTTAACTAGAAACATCGCATCACAATCCCACTAATTACCACGGAACTCGTCACATGATTTAATCGAAGTCTCCATGGCTTCCACTTAATCCTCAAAAGAACTGAGTTTTGTTGTTCTCAGGCCACATTTGTGTACTTAACTCCAGGTGCTCTTAGCGAATAAGATATTGGGTGAGAACTAAATATTATTAAGAAAGCTAATATTGAGGAGTATCTATTTTTAGACCGGAAAATTAAAAATAGATTCCGCCTAATATACGAAAATAGTTCCATCTATTTTTCCAACTCACTCAAACCATCCACAACAGCATCCCGCAATCAAGCAGAATATAGACGTACACGTCTTAAAAACAGACACAACAGACATAGTCTAAAAATAGATTGTGCGCCAAAAATAGCCTACGGGCCCACTTAGTGAAGGCAACTTCTTTCCACTAAGCTCATTATCTTGTTGCAATCTCAACATATAGGTGTATGCTCTGACTTCCTTTATTGATGAAATGGTTGTGTTATTTCATGTTTCATGTGTGATTTACCTCTACTAAAAACTCTTACCTACCTCAGCTTCCATGTCAAGAGAAATTACCACTGAACTACTGAATTTGTTGACTCCATAAGCCCAATGATTGCACACTTGTACTCTTTTCAACCTACACACATCACAATCAAGTTATTTTCCTAGTAGAGTTAGCCATCTAGTTTCATCATTATCAAATATCATTAACCCTTTTGAGAGAGCCCTCTCAGACTGAAGTGGCTAAGCTTCAGCTACAAGTTGGTTTGAAATAGTTACATGAAGTTTTCTGATTAGCAGCTAATCAAGTGCAATTTTTTGATAAAATTTTGGTGCATCTGCCGAGAGCCTGAAGATTTTATTTTCCCAAAATTTTGAAGTTGAACTTCTGAAGGTAGCAAGAGCTCAGAAAGTTGTTCGAGGTTGCATCTACCTTGGTGACTCCATTCAAAATTCATATGATCAAAGGTGGCTTCGAGAAGGAGATACACGAGGATTAATCCTGACCCAGATCCACCTACCATTGTGGACAATCCAAACACCATCTCCATAGGCAGTCAAGGCATTTCTGCAATATCGAGTACTCCATTACATACAAAATCCTTGCCCTCTAAAGTTTTAAGAAGTCATGAAGATAAAATATTTGATGATAAAATTCAGGAAGTCTTGTTTAGGTCTGAAAGTGAAAAAGAATTGGCTGAAATTGTCTTAGACCTACATAGAATGTTGAGAATGCAGCAAGATGATGGAGCTTGGTGAAATGAAGTCGCCTTCACCAAGTGGGCCCGCAGGCGAATTCTGGCGCAAAGTCTATTTTTAGACTATGTCTATTTTTAGACATATGGAGCATGGTTCGGGGATTCCAGTTTGAGATTCTTGGAGCATTGGTCATGTTGGTAAAAATAGATGAGACTCTATTTTTTTAGGTCAAAGAGGTCGAAGGCTATTTTTAGACTGCCTCTCCTAAAAATAGGGAAGTCAAATATTATTTACCCTTAATAATATTTGGACTCTAAACAACAGTTTACTCTCTTGGAGCACTTCAGTTCGAGCTACAGAAGTGGCTCATGTATCTGACAGAGGAATCACGTGGTTCCCAAGGGTTTGATGGCATCATGCATGGTTGACTTCAGTTAGGACTTCAGTGGCAGAAGTTTGGTGGAGTTAATGAGACAGCTAGTGGAGTTGTGTTCTGTTTATTTTAGTTGAACTAGTTGAGATTAGTTTAACTAGCTAATCAATTAGTTATGAGTGGAGTGAATTAAATATTATTTAATTCATTAATTAGTAACTCGTTATTCAACTCAAGAACACATCAGTTCACTACAGTGCATGATCAGTTCAGTGGAGACCAGTGAAAGAGGTAGATGAAAGGGTGGAGTTAGCTATCAGTTGTGACTATACTATTGCTATTTGCAACACACATATAGGAGGAGTAAGCCCATGAGGATTGCGCAATTCAGGCTGGTGGCTTATCTATATAAAGAGGCCATCCCATAGCATTGAAACACGCAATAGAGGCAAGGCAATTAGTGGTGAGTTTTGAACCAGTAACATGTTCAAAACCAAGCTAGTTTGTGTGTAACTTCATGAGAAAGTACTGAGTACTTGTGAGGAGTATTGTACTATGATTGTTACATGATTTCTCCATTATAATATACAAAATAGCTGCGGGGTTTCAGCTATAGGCTTTCCCCATACATACTGAGTTAATGTGTGATCGATTTGATGTGTTATCGCTTGATTTTATTTCCGCATGTGTGATGATCTGAGTTGATTGAGTGGAAGAGATTATGTGTTGTGTATGAAGTTCAAATAGTATGTGACCAGGATAGTCTCGGTGGATAATTAATCATTATTCAGAAAATTTCTACATAGAAGAGGTATTGATACCTCAGCCTTAGTAAATCAAAAAGATAAAGAAGAGTTTTGGGAAGCAGTCACTTCAGAGTTACTGTTAGAGAAATAATTTTTTGATAGGTTGAAGGAACTATACCCATTTGAAATTTTGTTAAGAAGTAAAATTGGTGTTCCTCTTCCTGAATGGTGTTCAATTGTGACTGTACAACCAAGACCAAACAGTCCTCCTCCTAACAGTTCCTCTTCCTCTATTGTTGTTTTCCATAAAACTACCACAGTCCCAGTCATCATGGCTGGAAATGTGCCACCTCCACCTGTTGCACTTGCTAGGTATGCCCCTCTTACCCTTCCAGCTATCCTAAATGCCCTTCGTAGAAAATATTCTGCTAGAATCAAAACTTGGGGAAGTGATGAAGAGATTACATCTGAAGAGCATGTAGATCAATTCAATGACTTTATAGACAGGGAGGAGGTTGACCATGAGGATGTCAAGATGAGATTGCTTGCTCAGAGCTTCACTAGTGAAGTTAGGAATTGGTTCAAAGCCCTTACTCCTAGAAGCCTACATAATTAGAAACCATTTGAAGATATCTTCTTGAGGAAGTGGGGAAATAGAACCAACCTTGTACAAGCCCTCACTGAGTATAATAGTTTAAAGAGAGTTGTTGACGAAGTTGTTCAAAACTTTTCAAAGAGATTTAACAAAGTGTATTTGACTCTATCCCTGCTCATCTAAAACCTCCACCTAAAGTAGCTTAGCTAAGATATGTTGAAGCTTTTGATTATGAATTTTCTATCTTGCTAAGAGAAAGAGAATCCCCTTCACTTGCTGAAATGAAAAATGATGCAGTGAAGGTGGAGGTCAATATGATAGCAGCAAAAAAGTCCATGATGGGAAAGGCTAAGTTGAAAGAGGAAGATAAGCCTTCCACGTCATATGAAAAAATTTATTCCATGATGAATACAATGGAAAAAATGATGGATAGGCTTGCCCTTGGGAATAACTATACTCCTCCTACACAACATGAAACTCAGTTTAGAAATCCTCAATTCAGAAGACCTTAAAACCAGCAAAGACTAAGCAAAAAAAGAAATCAGCCACCTGACCCTCAAGTAAGGCCTCCTTTTAAGCAAAAATCAGTTGATGAAGAAGATCTACATGAAATACAAGAGGACTCAATTCATTGCTTAGATGAAAACATGTCAGGGATGTTTTTAACTAAGGAGGAACATGATGAGTCAGATCATGAAGTAAAAAAGGGTGAGGAACCATCTGATTGTCGTAAAGGGTATCAACATGAAATATTTGTGATGCAAAAAAAGTACAACCTCAGAAACAGAAATGTGCCAATTACTGCAAACAAAACACAGCCTAATAAAGATGCCCCTAAGGCTGCTGAAGTTAGGAAAGATATACCACCTCCTCCTCCTGCTAAAGAAACTGAAAAATATGTTTATGTTTTAAGTTTGGAGAGTGAAATCTCTAAGATCAAAATCCCAGTACCTTTTGGAGAAATTCTTAAGGTGAATGAATATAGAATTCAGATTCTAAAAATGTTGAATTCCCAACCAAGAGCTGTTGATATCCTAAATGTTCAAGAGGATCATCCAACCATATAATTAGGTCCAAGATTAGAGGATGAGCAGAATGAAGAGGTGCCTCATTTTTATGTCAGCCTTAGTATTCATGACATGACATTGCATAATGCCATGTTGGATTTAGCAGCCTCTCATAATCTTATGCCCAAAGTAATCATGGAAAGGATGGTATTGGAAATTACTAGACCATATAAGGATTTGTTTTCCTTCGATTCAAAAAGATTTCAGTGAATTGGTTTAATAAAATATGTTGTTGTTAGTCTTACGTAAGTCCCTGCCAAGACAGTGGTCGTGGACATTGTGGTATCAGACATTCCACCTAATTTTGGTATGTTGTTATCAATGTCATGGGCCGCGAAAATCAAAGGCACAATGCAGATGGACCTAACTTATGCTACCATTCATGTTTTTGGTGAGTAAAGGAGACTTTATAGAGAAACAAGGATGGCTTACATGGTAATTAGTAAATATAAACCTCAGAAATTTCCAATAAATGCTGTTGATACTGAACTTGGATCTACTATTCTTTTAAATGAATTGACTGATGAAGCAAAGGATGAAAAGAAAGCAGAAAATCAGCAGACATAAAATTAGCAAACATCAAATCAGCAAATCAGTGAGGAGAAGGCGGAAGGTTGGTGGTTGTTACACTTTGATGAATCATCAAGAAGAGAGGGGGCAGGAGCAGGAATTTGGATCACAACTCTAGAAGATGAAAGCAATTTCTTCTCTTACAAACTAAATTTTGATTGCACAAATAACATGGCTAAGTATGAATCTTTAATTTTGGGCTTAGAAATTTTGAAAAGAATGGGTGCCCGAAATATTTCTGTTTGTGTAGATTCTGAATTATTTATTAAGAAAGTTGAGGGTGTGTATCAAACTAAGGATGTGAGAATGAGGGCATATAGAAATTTGGTCATGGAGATGTTGGAGAATTTCCAAGAATATTCATTTATTGTGAAGACTAGGGACCAAACCTCGGTAGTTGACTCTCTAGCTGTCTCTGCAAGTATGTTTATCATTCCACTGAAAGATATGAGGTTGAATTTAGCCATAGACCTGTTATCCCTGATAACATTATCCATTGGCAAGTTTTTTAGGATGACCAGAAAGTCAAAAACTTTATAGAGCTGAAAGAAGTGTTTGAAAGTACTCATGTAGATCAGCAAAACATGCTTGCTAAATCAAAGGGAAATTCTGAAATATTACAGCTGAAGAATAAATTTATACCCAAAGGTCTCATACCCCTTGAGAAGCTTTTTGATCAGAATGATGTGTTCAAATCTCCTAGGATACAAGCTGATGATGAAGAGGTAGAGAATTGTAACCTTGGTACAGTAGCAATGCCAAAAATGATTAAGCTTTCAAAGTTCCTTTAAGTTGGCATGAAACAAAAATATATTGAGATGATGAAAAGGTTCATATATGTTTTTTCTTAGAGTTATGTTGATTTGAAGAAGTATGATCCTATTATCATTCAGCATACCATTCCCATTTAAGAAAATCAAAATCCTTTCAAGCAGAAGCTGAGGAGGATAATCCACTTCTCATGCCTCTGATTGAGAAGGAAATCAAGAAACTCTTTGATGCCAAAATTATTATTCCAAAAAGATTCTCAAAGTGGCTTGAAAACTTGGTTCTAGTCAGGAAAAAGAGTGGAGAAATCAAAATATGCATTGACTTCAGAAACTTGAATAAAGCCTCTCTGAAGGACAACTACCCTCTCCCAAAGATGGACCAAATTTTGCAGAACATTGTTGGTTCCCAAAGGATTTCTATGCTTGATGGTTTTTCAAGGTACAATCAAATACTTGTGCATCCAGAAGATTGTGAGAAAACAACCTTTACCACACCATGGGGCACATTCATGTATGCAAAAATGCCCTTTGGTCTAATGAATGCTGGAGCTACCTTTCAAAGAGAAATGAGAATTGTCTTTGCTGAGGAGAAGGACAAGATGGTGGTTGTCTATATGGATGGCATAACAATCTTCTCAATGAGAGAAGAAGATCACTTGAAGCATCTAGAAAAGATTATGCTAAAGTGTAGAAGGCTTGGTATTTCTCTTAATCCCACTAAAATCATTTTTGCTCTAACTTCAGGGAAGTTACTTGGGCATATTATCTCTAAATATGCGATTAAGATTGATCCAAACAGGGTTAGTGCAATTCAGAAAGTGGATCTGCCTAGAAGCAGAAAGGATATTTAGTCTTTCCTTGGAAAGGTAAATTTTGTGAGGAGGTTTATTCCAAATTTTGTTGAGATTGTAAAATATATAACAAAGATGTTGAATAAATGAGCTGACATCTAGTGGATAGCAGAATCAAAGCACTCATTTGAAGAGATTAAGAAGTCACTCACTCAAGCACTAGTGTTGATCAACCTATATTTTTCAAAAGAATTTATGGCTTTTACATTTGCATCAGAAAATATAATTGCTGGAGTTTTGTTGCAAAAAAGACAACAAGGTACTGAGCAGCCCATTTCATATTTTAGTAGGACATTAGCTAACTCAGAGCTGAAGTAAAACATCTTAGAGAAGCAAGTTTATGCCTTGGTCAAGGCCATCAAAGATTTCATTATTTACATTTTGCATTCTCATGTTATAGCTTTTGTTCCTAATGTTGTTGTGAAAGACATTCTAACTCAAGCTGATCCTGATGGTAAGAGAGGGAAATGGATTGCTAACTTGCTGGAATATGATATAGAGATCAAGCCCACAAAATTGGTCAAAGGTCAAGGCCTAGGAAAGTTGATGGAATAGTCAAACTTTGACTATCTTGACATGAACTTAACTGTAGAAATTTCAGATGAAGATGAAGAGTTGATTCCCATTGAAGAAAAGTACATCATTTCAGATTGGTACAAAGACCTTTTTTTTGTCTTACATCATCATAGAGCACCTTCTGAGTTGACAAAGTCCAAGGTAAGATTTGTGAATTTAAAGTCTTTGAGGTTCTGCATCATTGATAAAAATCTGTATTAGAAAGATACCGGTGGTATTCTCTTGAATTGTTTGTTGGAAGAGAAGGTTGAAAAAGTGACTGAGGAGTTTCACAAAGAGATTGTGGAGGTCATCATTATTGGAAGGCTACAACAAATAAGATTCTCAGAGCAGGGTATTATTGGCCTACAATGTTTAAATATGTCTACAAAAAAACTATTGCCTGCCATGAATGCTAGATTTTTGATGGTAAGAATAAGCTTTTACCTTTACCCTTGATGCCTATCTATGTTGAGGCACCATTTCAACAATGGGGCTAGATTTCATTGGTGAAATTCATCCATCATCTTCAAATCAGCATCGTTGGATTCTGACAATAACTGATTATTTCACCAAGTGGATTGAAGCAATCCCAACTAGGCAAGAAAATGATTCAGTTATCATTTCATTTTTGGAAAATAATATATTGTCCAAGTTTGGCTACCCTATAAGGATCGTCACTGATAATGCACAAGCATTCAAATCTAAGAAGTTGATTAGTTTTTTCATCAATATCACATTTCACTTGGGCATTCTAGTGCATATTATCCACAAGGTAATGGTGTTGTTGAATCTTCTAACAAGAGCATTGTGAGGATTATTAAGAAAGTGTTGTAGGAAAATAATAATTCATGGCATTTAAAGTTGAAGTATGCTCTGTGGGTTGATAGAGTGTGCACAAAGAGATCAATTAGAACTTCACCTTATGAGTTAGTATATGGAGCTTAAGCCATCTTTCCTACATCCTTGGGAGTGCCTGTCAGGACGCTGCTGCAAGGGTTGGAGGAGGAACCAAATGCAATTCAGCGGAGGATTAATTAGTTGATAGCTTTACAAGAGAAAAGGGAGGACATCTATAACAGTAATCAGCAATCTCAAAACAAAATCAAGAAGACATTTGACAGGAAGGTCAAGGAAGAAAACTTTCAAATCCAAGATGTGGTTTTGAAATGGGAGACCAAGATTGAAGAAAAGGGAAAACATGGTAAGTTTGAGAACATTTGGAAAGGTCCATTCAAAGTAGCTGCATTTCATGGGAACAACACTTACATTTTGCAAGAGATGGATGGACAACCATGTGTTGGAGGACCTTTCAATGGCAGGTTTTTAAGGCTCTATTCCTCTTAAATTTTGTTGATCATTCATTCCATTGTATATATTCCATTTTATATGTTTTTATGCTAATAAAGACAAGCTGATCATCAAGCTTGAGCCTGAGGTGAAGGCCATTAGAGTTTGAAGGAAATCTTGGCAAATTTCAAAGTTTTTTTTTTTGTTTTCAAAAATATGGATAGCAGCACTAGAACTACAGGTTCTTTGGTGTACCATAGGGGCACACCATCCCAAGTGGAGCCATTTTTATCACTCAGGAAAAAATTAAAAATTAAAAATTAAAAAATTAAAAATTAAAAAATTAAAAATAAATAAATTAAAATTAAAAAATTAAAAAATAAATAAATAAATAATAAAATAAAATTAAATAATAAATAATAAATAAATAAAAAATGAAGCATTATTTGACAAAGTTCTAGAGGTTCATGTGTCAAAGGTAGGGTTATAGGATTCATTTTTCATTACTTAGTGAAGGAAAATTTTCAATTTTTCTTATTTAGTCTATCCTAAGGTCTAAACCCACACTCATTCAAATCCCCTCATGTCACATCAATCATAATTTTTTGACATTTTTTCATTTCCCAAGGTTATAGCACCGAAAGAGTCATTTTAGCCAAGAAGCCACACTTTCATAGCAAAATACATAGAGAAATTGCACTTTTTGCTACGAAACTGCTAATACTTTCGTAGCGAAAATGCCCAAAAATCCACTAGGAATGCTACGAAAGTAAGGTTTCCTGTTTTTCTTGTCAAATTAGATGTTAGGTGTCTAGAAAATGATTTGAAAAGGATAAGTTAGATGTCATTCAAGTCAGTTAGGGTAAATATAAAGGTACATATTCACGTCTGAAGTCATCATCTCCATTTTAAGCATGTATGAGTCATCATTATGATATGAGCGATCATCGAACTTCAAAATCTTTCCAAATTGATTCATTTTTTGCTCTCCATTTCTTCTTTGCGTGTTATTGATCTCTAGAGAGTTATTTCATTGACCTAAAGTTGTGGCTAGTATTTTCAAAGGTTTGCAGATATCACTGATCAAGCGAGGCAGAGAAGACATTAAAGAACCATGGCTGCAAGAAGGAAGACAAATAAAAGTGGCCATTGTCTTAGATATGAGCCATCAGATATGAACCTGATAAATGAAGATCCATCAGCCGTAGAAGTCTTCAGAAGGACGAGATGTTTACAGTTTTGTGAAAGACTACAAGGCTGCCATGTACAAGTTTCTAAGGAATTTGCCCTAAACTTCAATGGAACAGCTACAAAAGTGGGAATGTTGAATCTCACCATAACACCAGAGATCATTGCAGCAACAACATGGATTCCAAGAGGACAAAAAAAATGGTTCAAAGGGTTCAAATTCAACAAGAAGGAATGCAAAGAGTTTATCAAGCCATAAAAAAGTGAAGTTGACCTTACAAATGCCATTCCAAGGAGCTGCATGAAGGACAATTTCTCGAATCTACTGCTTATTATCCATAAATATTTCACTTGTGAAGGAAGATATCATAAATTTTATTCTTACCACTTCAAGCTTCTCCTACACTTTGTTGGTAAGATATCAATTGATCTGCCTTCTATTTACACAGAAGTTTAGCGAAAATGGTAGATAAAGTTCAAGAAAAATCTAAGGGAAGTGAAACCTCACTTTTTCATCATGGCTTAATAAAATTGGACGTTTTAGATGAGTTACAAAGACTAGGCAAAGACTGGTCTTCATTTCTTTTTTTTAGTGGTTTTGAAATGTTTTATTACCCCTAAAAGAACTCCTAAACCTAGAGGGATACCATCACCTTTAGTAGCATAACAGAGTGAACCAGTAGGGGTAGAGCAAAGTGAACCAATCATGATGGAAACAGAGCAGTTGCAGAGATTTGATACACCCATTGTTCCACCTGCAAAACAAAGGTCAATAATGAGAAAACCTGCAAAACAAGAACCAACTGTGAGTAAACAAGGTGGAAAAAGGATTACAAGTAGTCAAACAGTGGCTAAAGGCCATTTAGAAGACATACTACATGCTACTGATATTTAAGAGACTCCTATAGTTCAGGCTGAGGATATTGATGAAGGTGGACATAAACTCAAGAAAGCTAAATCTACAAAGAAGCTAGAATTTGAAGGTGAGGATGCAGGTTTTATGTTTCAGGCTAGGAAGCCCATGACAAGACATGCTAGAAAATTGTTGGAAAGCAGTAAAGAGGCTCATCCAACCACTGGCATATTCCAGCCACCACAAGATATTATTGATCTTTCATCACCTACAGAAAAAGATCCAGTCTACAAGCCAAAGAAAGGAAAGGAGAAAGTCATTGAAAAAACAAAGTTGGAACTCCTTGAAGGACAGTTGAGGTTAGCTAATCATGAAATTGCAATTATGAAGAAGGAGGCAAGGAAACATAATGTCCAAAAGGTTCAGTTTGAAAAGATGAAAGAGGTTTGGGAAGAGCAAGTTGATACTGCATCAAAGACGCTAAACAACACAGAACAATTAATCAAATGTACTATGCCATTGAGGAAAGAGGTGAAACATGTCAGAAGAATGAACTTGTACTTGAAATATGCCAACAGAAAGCTAAGGGATCAACTTTAACAACTAAAATTGATCCATGAGGAGCTGGAGAAGAAAGGTCTAAAAATGACAGTAGTTAAGGAGCCAATAGCTCAACTCATCATTGTTGAGGTATAAAAGGTATTTTTTTAACACCTATTTATCCTACATTAATTATCAATCCGGGAACGACTTTTTATTTCAAGAGTGTACTCAGTCTGAGGCGGAAATTTATCCAAGAGCAATGTTGTGTGAGATGTAGTACAGTATTCTAAATACAAAAGTAAACAAATGCTTGGAATAGAAATCTAATTACAATAACATAAATTCAAATGCTCTAAAACTTAACTATTCACTCATCAAACATCAATCGAGGATACAGTAGTAATAACTCATTCCTCTATAAATTGATGCAATTAAAATCAAACTGGAACAAGACAATCAATCTGGGAACGAGGAAGCAATAACCAATGTTCTCTCCAGTTGACAGTCCTTCTCTCAAGCAATCAAAGGGAAATAAAAATTGAACTAACTGTTGTTGAAAGTAAACAAAGAGGAACTCTTATTAGAAGCAAGAATTAGAAATGAAAAGAAATTTGTAATTGAATGGCTATGTGCATAAAGAACAAACTGTAACAATGTAAATAAACAATCTTTCTGCAATCTGAAGCTAATGAATCGGAAGTGATCAACAGCAAAAATTAACTTAAAACAGCAATTATATTAAACACCAAGCCCACAGCAAACTTTTTTAAACAGTAATCGACATGAACAGCAGCAAATGGAGTTAAATATTGAACAGCAAAGCTTTAGTAAACAATAACAAGCTGAATAATATGGGAATTAAGATCCTTGTTGAAATGGAACAGCAATGCAATTCATTAACGTAACACACCAAGATCCATAAGAAATTAAACAACAAACCGATTAACTTGCAAACTGTAATAAAAGAAAATATGAACTATCTCACAACAATAATGAAAAGATAGAGATACAAATAGCGGATCGATCCACCAGGGTTGGGCCCTCAACCACCGGTGAAACGCAGCTAGGTTTTACTTTAGAGCTTAAGAAATGGAACAAAAACGCGTCTCTGTATTAATCAAACATGAATAACTTTTACATCAGTTGCTCTTTGATCACGAGAGTCAAGGAATTACAGTGTTACAAAAGGAATTCAATAATCATCCATTGTTTTCTACATAATACATGCTCTTCTTTTATAATCAGAAAGAGGAGAAATTAAATAGTAAATATGATATCTCATAACAATATTGGATTTTTCCCAACAACTTGATCAACCAGAAAATATATTTCCATCAATCTTTCAACAAGAGCAAGGCGAATTTGGCTTTGCAACTAAGATTTGGAGGACGGTCGCAACAAAAAATCTGAGAAAATCGTGCTCAAAGAACCCTGTGTTTCTCTCAATACAGGCCGAATTTGGGCAAATAGTTCTTCAATTAAGTTAATTTGGTCTATTCTGGATAAAACCCATGTTCCGGATTTTCTAGATTCTTCTTCATTTTCCCAGAATCTCAACTGCAAAATTGTCACTTCTTATTCCAGCGAATTTCTGAGTTGGAATATTTGATGATGATTTGGAGATCAAATCTGCAATCTGGAAAATATCTTGGAGGTTAAAATGGTGAGTGATGTTACAAAATATATTAATAAACCATCTTTGATAAAATTATGCATAATAATCATCAATTTATTAAAAATAAAGGAGAAGAAATAATATTCATTCATAAGAGCATAAATCATTATAAAATGGATTTATATAATAAAGTATAATCAATGACATGATAAAGAAGAGTAAAAATGGATTAAATAAGTGTTAAAAAGTGGTTGTATTCACGGCCCAACATACCCCCAAACTGAATATATTGCATGTTCTCATGCAACCCAGAACTGAATATATTGTATGTCCTCATGCAACCCAAAGACAAAACCCATGTGTTAACCAAGCAAAGAAAATTGTTCATCCCAACTCATGAAATGGATGGAACAAATGCATGTTTCCTAAAATAATGAATATTCAATTTTAGCAATAGAGGCATAACAATTTTCACAGTTTACGTTCAACTATATATATATGAAGTTGCAGAAAAATGTGACATAAATAACAACAACTTTCATTAATCATTTTCTCAAAAATTAGAACGTTTTGATGCACGGATCATGAGATATAAACAAAATGGTTGTAGGTGATAGTGCATAATTTTCGAAATTTTATGAACTAATTTAGCGTGAAATTATCTGGGTTTGTGTATTTTAATGATACCTCTTTGTTATCCAAAAATCACAAGAATTCAGTTCATAGTTTTAAAGATATATGCAAATCAATTTCTGCACTGTATAAAAATGAAATTGTATGCCTTAAATGAGAAAGAAAGTAGAAAACATCCATCATGTATAGTAATTCCACTCCCCCCCCCCCAAACAGAAGAATTAGCATGTCCTCATGCGATGTTGTTATGAACCCAATTCATAACTTAGGTGATAAATATAGTCATTAATGGAATAAATACAAATAAATGTAATTACTAGTTAATACATTAGGATTATGTTAAATAGTCATTATGTTAATGAAAAGGAATGTCTAAAAGACATGCCCATTTGTGAAAAGGTACCTGCATGGGTATAAAAGCGGGACCTCATTGTAATCATTCAATCATGTCATATATCATATCAATAAATATTTATTATTATAAATACATCTTGTGTATTTTTATAATTAAAGTTGCTTTTGCTATCAAAGTCAACAAGCATACAAGTCTTACTACTATAGTATTCAAATCTACAACTTCCGTTGCTACAGATGCTAGAAAAAAAAGAGAGGTGGTTGCTACAATCTGTTGAAATCGATGCTTGGTATAAAATAACATGGAATAAGGGAGGTGTTGAAAATGAATAAGAATATCAATGGATGATAAAGAATATTACTGACATGGTCATAAGAAAGAAATGAAGGAAATCAACACTCCATCAAACCAAAAGATGAGACGTGTCTAAAAAAATGGGAAGTGGTAAAGATGTGGAATGAATGATGATAAATAATGCTCAATGGATTTTCATGAAATTCTCCTAAATTCATAATAAATCAGAAAATTATGTTATTTTACCTCAAGTGTTACCTTCGAAAAAATGTGGAAGGAAATGTAGATACTGGCCTTTGTTGAAGCTGATATAGGCTGAGCGAATACTGAAAGTGATGCAAAAGGTGGAAGCCATGCAAGTGCATCATGTCTGAAGAATTGTGTGCATTCGCGAGCCTTTGTTGTTAGTTGCAATAGTGTGGTCGTGCTGCGAATAGAATTTCCCCTCATATTTGTTGTTCTCCTATAAACAAATCACAATTTTGTATGCAATTTTCTTAAATCCACGGTTTTAGTTTTGAATGGCAACAGATAAGATGCATGCAAAAAGTTCAATCAGTAAAAATTCTGTAGAAATGCAATATGAATATTGTGGCAAAATGGAAGCATACTACACAGCAATTATACAACATGGAAAGACATACATACTTATGATATGATCAACAAATTATCACATTACTGAAATCAATGCATATTTTAAAATCGTGAGTAAATATGGAAATGTTTATGTAATGATTCGAAAATAAGGGAAAAGGACAACTGATGAAAAAAAATACTTATGCGGTCATTATCCACATAAAACATTATGATCGATTTATAAATAAATTCATGCATAAGAGGTTCCAAACAAAGGGTTTAGGGGCATAATCTCATTTGATATTAGATAAAGATATAATAAAAGGGTTTACCATTACTATTGATTTGTGAAAAGTATGACTCCAATACCATCAACAGAGCTCTGTTGCCCACAGGTGTCTATAACCTTGACAAAGTTTCTTTCTCACCCTTAGAACCATTATCATTTATTTATGCCTAGGGAAGTGTTGTGTGATGTCATGATGGAGGCCATTGTGCTGGGTTGGGAACCAGATGAATCACAATGCCATTCACCAGGAAGGAGTGAAAGGTATGTAGGCCGGCTCGTCATGAGACCTCTTGTTCCAAGGACTTTTTATTTTTCTGAGTTGTCCATTGGATCATATCCCTCGTGTGGTAGCCATAATGGGAATGCCACTTCACTGCTCCCTTATGATCATGGTAGGTTGGCTCTTGATGAGACCCCCTGTCCTTCATCTACCATATCATAGAATTATTAGTAATCATATAGATATTTTTTTCTTTTTTTTTAATGTAGCACTTCCCTATGTATGTATAGAGGATGGCTCAACACTCCTTAAGAGTAGGAATGGTGGAAGAAGTCTGAACATCTCAATAGAGAAAATATTCCCTTATTCTTATTTAATAAATAAAAATCAAAGAGAGTTATGAAGATTTAGGGAAGAACCAACATGATAAAGATAATTGATCATATTAATTTTAGTGAAAATAAAGACAGCAAAGTGATATAGATGGTTGTGTCCTTTCCTTTTTCTTATCACTACAAGACAATTTCTTAAAAATGAAAATTTCTCTTGATTTGCTGATTCCAGTAACCTCTAATTTGTGTATCCTTCCATAAATTGTATGTTTTTATTTTAAAAAGTCATGAAAATTCAAAAAAAAACCTCAAAAAGTTATTCACAAACAAGAAAAATGCACTCAAAAAGTGTTGTTCCTTTGGAAAGGAACAGCAAAAACAATCTGCGAAAATTTTGTTCCTTTGGAAAGGAACAACAAGAACAGTCGGTGTTGTTCCTTTTGAAAGGAACAGCAAAACTGTTGTTCCTTTTAAAACGAACAACAAAAACGAGCGGTGTTGTTCCTTTTGAAAAGGAATAGCAAAAACATGCAGCAAAAATGTTGTTCTTTTTTAAAGGAACAACAAAACTAATCAGCGAAAATGTTGTTCCTTTTGGAAGGAACAACAAAAATAAAAACACAAACACATTGTTTCTTAAGAGAAACGACTGTTGTTCCTTAAGAGGAACAACAAACATATATAAGCACGCAAAGATGCTGTAGGGAACAACAAAGGAAAAAAATGGAGAAAAGAACAAAGCTAATGTGCGATCCATTGTCAAGAAAATACAATCAAATAGAAAGGAAAATTTATGTACAGGTTTCAAGAAAAAATAATTTTTTTACAGAATTGGTGCTGCCAAATAATTGTCTTCTACAACTGAAACTTGCATGGTGGGGTCCTTATTGTTAAATTGCCACTGGAGAGAAAATTATAATTTGAAGAGATTAACACATAAATCTTGAAATGGAAACCAATTCTTCATTTCTTCTTGTTATGAATATGTTACCTAATGAACTAGATGAAATGCCCTTGTTTTACTAAAATTTCTCTCAAGAATCGCTCGTCCATAAATTGACCTTCTTTGTTCTCCTAAGACCTGCAAAAAACGAGTGTCTACCTGCAATAGAACATTAAATCATGGAGAAAGAGAGGTGTACGGACTCCCTATTATGCAAAAAAAATAACAAGTAGTTACTCTGTAGAACAAATGCACGGAAAAATAAAACAAATTTTATTTGTCACCTGCGGGAGAGCAGTGGTCGACTATACTAACCAGCAGTGTTTTAATCATACCTTCTTTGTTTTTCGTCCGATTTGAGTGATTTCAAAGCCAAATGAGAGCTAATTCAAACTTTTATCTCCAATAGAAACATGTTTTAAAAATTCCATGTAATGGTATGTTAAATTTGCTTAGAACGACCTGCATAATAGAGTCATTTTCGAGTTTCTATCTCAGACCAACAGTTGATATTTCAAGCATAAATTTTTCGTTTAATGGCAGATTAAACCGATTCAAATTGGAGATTAAATTATATTCATTTATTGATCTCCAATAGAAACATATTTTAAAGACAAGAATAATTGATGGGTCAAATACGTTAATGAACAGCAGAGAAAACAGAGTTTCAAGAGTGCTGATTTATGATAGGCAGTCAATATTTTGGTTATAAATTCCTCATGCGATATCGAAATTGAGTGATTCAAATTGGGTTGTAAACTATATTCATATATTAATATACCATAGAAATGAGTTTTAAAAATATAGTCATTTAGGCCTCCAAAAACTGACTGTCCCAACTCTGTTCTTGAGATGCCTACTAGACACCCTGTCAATGTTTTAGTTCTAACTTTTTCGTTTCAAATCCAAATTGAGTGATTCAAATTGGGTTGGAAATTAGACATCAAGGGATACTTAGGATAGAAACAAGTTTTAAAAATATTCACTTTTGGTCCCCCAAAACATGACTGTCCCAACTGTGTTTTCAGAAATTTCATCAAGCTCACAAACCAAAAAATATGATATTCAAGAAATTTTTCCATATTGGTGATAAAAATGGATATCAGTGTTTGTAAAATTTTTATTTTCAATATAATGCATCTACATACACAAATAAATTAAAATATTTATCACCGATGTTGATTTCCACAGCGTGTTGCAACAAAAACAACTATTTTTACAAAAATAAAATAATAAAAAAATGTGTTTACTTCCTTATTTATTTTATTTTCTCCACTAATCTACTCTCTTTTTTAAATCGAATATGCTTATGTGTAAGAGTATTCCCTGGCAACGGCGTCAAAATGTTGAGGTATAAAAGGTATCTTTTAACACCTATTTATCCTACATTAATTATCAATCTGGGAACAAATTTTATTTCAAGAGTGTACTCAGTCTGAGGCGGCAATTTATCCAAGAGCAATGCTATGTGAGATGTAGTACAGTATTCTAAATAAAAAAATAAACAAATTCTTGGAAGAGAAATCTAATTACAATAACATAAATTCAAATGCTCTGAAACTTAATTATTCACTCAGCAAACATCAATCGAGGATACATTAGCAATAACTCATTCCTCTAGAAATTGATGCAATTAAAAACAAACTAGAACAAGACAATCAATTTGGGAACGAGGAAGAAATAACCAATGTTCTCTACAGTTGACAGTCCTTCTTTCAACATTATTGAATTCCATCAATCTTTCAACAAGAGCAAGGCAAATTTGGCTTTACAACTGAGATTTGGAAGACGACCGCAACAACAAATCTGAGAAAATCGTGCTCAAAGAACCCTGCGTTTCTCTCAATACAGGCCGAATTTGGGCAAACCATTTTATAATAAAGTTAATTTGGTTCGTTCTGGACAAAACCCATGTTCCATATTTTCCAGATACTTCTTCATTTGCCTAGAATCTCAACCGCAAAATTGTCACTTCTTATTCCAGCGAATTTCTGAGTTGGAATATTTGATGATGATTTGGAGATCAAATCTGCAATCTGGAAAATATCTTGGAGGCTAAAATGGTGACTGATGTTACAAAATATATTAATAAACCATCATTGATAAAATTATGCATAATAATTATCAATTTATCAAAAATAAAGGAGAAGAAATAATATTCATTCATAAGAGCATAAATCATTATAAAATGGATTTATATGATAAAGTATAATCAATGACATGATAAAGAAAAGTAAAAATGGATGAAATAAGTGTTAAAGAGTGGTCGTATTCACGGCCCAACAATCATCAATGAAGAAGAAACACCTCAAGACTCCTATTTTGAGCTATTTTATGTTTTGAAAGGTCAATGGCATGTTGGAAACAAATTTTATACAACTAGAAAGTACATTTTTGAAACTAAGCAAAAATCTGGAATTAAAACAATTTTCCACAGTTTCGTAGCGTTTCGCAGGCTTGAAGCCAGGAAAATGCTACGAAACCACCTGTAGCTTTCTTTTTGCATTTAAAACCACTTTGGGTAGCTTCCAAGGAGAGGAAATGATATAGAGGATGTGTCTGGGCATGATGAACACAATGCAAAAGGAAAGAGGCAGAAAATTTGATTGTAAAGGTCATTTTTTGTATGCTATGAAACTGTCATACTTTTGTGGAGTGCTGTTTTGAAGTTTTCTGAGCAGTTTTTTGGGCAGTTTTGGACAGGTGGACACTTTCAAAGGGTCAAGCGACTTTGCCAGCAGTCATCCAAGACTTGAATACCATGAAATAAAGACAATCCATCAGCTAAATCATGCGTTGAAGATAAGGACCTGTTTTCCTGAAAAATAGGGTTTGTTTCCAGATTTTGAGGAGGATAATCAAGATGTCAAGTAGTGATGAGTTCTGTAATAGCTCATTCGAACATATGAAGCATGAGTTTTTAGATGTGTAATTGTTTTAGGAGATAAGGTAGTTGATGTAATAATTAACAGTTTGAGTCCTATTAGGAAAAAGATTGTTTTGTAGTGTAGTTTTCATTTTCTCATTAAAGCACATGTTTTCTTGTTATGCAACGTGTCATTAGGAAAATTTTGATGAATCTAGCCAAGAGGCAGATCATCTCTCATATAACAATGTCTATTAAAGGGTCTATTAATTTGGAGATTTTTTGGCAATACTGCAGCTTTATGTAATTGGACTGATTTCAGTAATACAAAGGACTTTTTCTTGACTAACCTGCGATTCTCATGGAGTTTTTGGTGCTTATTTGATCTATATTTTCTGTGTACCATTTGTAGTGGTTTTCATCTTTAATACTCATAATTCATAGGTGTATGCTCTGACTTCCTTTATTGATGAAATGGCTGTGTTATTTCATGTTTCATGTGTGATTTACCTCTGCTAAAAACTCTTACCTTCCTCAGCATCCATGTCAAGAGAACTTACCACTGAACTACTCAATTTGTTGACTCCATAAGCCCAATGATTTTTGTTGAGGAGGTAAATCCCCTCTGCGGACAGAGGCAATCCCTACTAGCCCAGTAGGGGTCTAGCAACAATCATCAAATGCTACAACGCAAGTTCCTAATTGCGAATAAATAGACCAACGATGGAGGCCTACCTGGAGTCCTATGCTATGATCCGTAGAAAATATAGCGTTCTCGTTCCTCAGCCTCGGCAGATCACGATCCCCATGATCTCCGTGAATGGACACCTGCACATGCAAGAAACAACACGAATACAAGCATAAAATCCAGAATACGCAACTATATATCAGTCACAAAGAATATAACTCATTATTATCATAAGTGAAAAACAGAGTGGAACCATAACCGATAGTCATTCATTAATAAACAATCGAAAGAGAGTACAACCAATGTTTTGACGCCGCGGTCTCCTTCGGAAGGGTCTCTAGTCGTTCACGTCTCGCAAAGCTCGCCAGGGAAGGGACAAGCCTCTCTAGAGTCTCTCGATGATAGTCTCCTTACTTGAGTCGGCCTTAAGGGAAGAAAGAGGGCTCTTACAGCATAAAGGCTCTTGGGAATTTGGAGATTCAAAGCTTAGGCACTTCAAGACTAGCTTGCCATGGAACTGAGCAGGCTTTTATAGATGGGGAAGGAGGGAGTTGGGATCCCTATTATTGTGGGATTGGCCCTATCAACAAGGAAGGTTCCATGGGAGGTGGAAAAACCACTTCCCTTCCATAGAACTCCCGTAGCCAAACCTCCAACTCAAGATAGGCAATGGTTCTAAGTTTGTTGAAACTCAACTTCCGCCATCTTTATTTAAAAAAAAATTCTTAAATTGGCTGGCGCGACCACTGCTCTGGGACAGAGCGCTAGGTGGCGCGACCTCTTTGCAGGATTTCCCCCATTGGCGCGAGTGCTGAACTGTCTGCCTGCGCCAATGCAAAAAGAGATGTTTTTCATGATTTTTATAAGGAGATGTCTTAAGGGCAATTAAAGCTCATGCTTAGAGGAATGCTTTGATGATGGTTTCAAGGCATGACAATGTTCACAGGTCACAAAATGGGTCCTCCATTGTGCGGGATGGGGAATGGTAGGGACGGTGACAAATTACTGTGTAACAGATGCCCCCTAAAGTATGAGGCCCGAGAGAGAGAGGGGTGAAATGCTTTACGAGAACGTGTCCAACTGAAGCTCCGCCGTCGGAAAACCTGCGTAGAGAAATACAACTGATATCTCAAGTACACGATGTATATGCGGTATGGGCACAGCCATCCGAAACAGAGTACACTATAGTCCAGATCCAGGGTATGGGCACAGCCATCCAGCGAGGATCAATAAATAGACTCAGGTATGGTCGCAGCCATCCAATCAGTGAGTCATGTACATAATGATAATAATCCACAATATCGCAGCCTGGATTACAACAGACATAATCCAGGGTCTTGCACTCCATCTCGTCCCGAACAAAGTACAAGTTCAAGCATGCGAATATGTGAGCTAAAGTCGAACATGCAAGAACATCGTCTGATTACCAACCAATGATGAAAGTTGTTAACAGACGCGAGAGGAACCACCAATAATGACAATGGCCCTCAAGGTACTACAAGTACAATCTACGGCGTGTGAATCAATGAGCTGGCGTCGAACACCCGTAGAATCACTCGATCGGAGGCCAATGATGAAAACCTCTCGTCGAATGCGACGAACCTGCCATTGAGGCATTCAGGCTCCAAGGTACTATAAAGGAGTCTCTAGATCAACTCCCTGGATAATGAGCTGAAGTCGACAGGAAGTGACCTTGATTGAAGGTGGGCCATAATGTTTCCCACATCATCGACACGAGACAGAGGAACGTGATGTTTTTGCTGTGAATCAGGATCATATGAGAATCAGAGGAAGGTTGATATTTTCAGAGGTCAACTTCTCTTGAACATATAACGGCACAAATAGTGGTTTTGGCAGTATTTGACATCAACGGATCAGAAGTCATGGTGACGAGGCAATGAGAAAAGGAGAGGTCAAAAAGGATTATCCAAACCCACGGAGGCAAGTAAAACAACGAGATGAGATGTCCCCAACCTGACACGAATGCAGACAAGTGCCATGTTCAAGAGCGACATACTGCCGACGACACTGATGACGGTTCCATTTTTCCCCACCATTTCTGGCGAGTACCCCAATTATTTTTTATAACAAGCTTGAAGTGGATAGCATATGCTTGTAATATAAGTCTGCCCTTCGGGTGAATCCATCCTAGTACATTTAACGAGCCCTAGAAAGGAGGAACTCGGAGAACGTCATTTCGACTAGATCCGATGTCATCAGGGTTTAACGAGTCTGACAACGGAAGAACTCGGCGTCTTTTCATGTTTAGAGAGTTTGAAAAGACAGCAGAAAAGTAAAATCCAAAGGTCCCTTTTCGTAAATAGTTCCTCAGATCCGAAAAGGTAGAAAACAATATATGAGGAAATCTCCTAGTCGCGATAGGCTAGGGTATTCCTTTTTCGTAATCAATCCATCCCAGCCCGAAAAAGGGGTAAACGTATACTGGGTAGATGTCGATTCATGTCCATTTTAATGAGATCAAAACAACAAGGGCCTCGGCAATATTTTCATGTTTAGAGAGTCAGAAAAGAGTTGAAAGATGACTCCAAAGTGACTTTTTCGTGTATTTACCGAGTCCGAAAAAGTATAAAATACAACTCGTTTTCACCGTTAAAGTCGTAAAAAAACCTGTTGCTGCGCATACCAAGCAAGCGTAAAACCCATTTTCGACATAACATATTAAAATATTTGATAAAAATGACTTTTAAAACCTATCCTCTGTCGAAAAAGTTATAAATATGCCAAAATGGTAAAAACAAAATTACATTTACTATTTACCTTGGTAAAAAGTAGCAGTGGTCCATTTGGAGTGCAAACTTCTGACAGCGATTGCGACAGATCCGGTTGACCATTCAGATTTTCATCTGCTACAGGTAAGAGGTGCTTCCCTGTACTTCATTTCAATCCATTTTTTGATAGTTTTCCCTCATGTATCAGACTCTTGTGGCAACTTTTTGGATTTTTAGGGTTGCGCTCATTGGCACGGGTATCGGGCACGGACCCGCGCCAATGGGCTTTTCCATGCAAAGGGCTCGCGCCACGTGGCGCGACTGTTGGCAAAACAGCCGCGCCAGCGGCCGAACCCAAATTTCTGCCTAAAAAATCAAAATTTTAATCATTTTAAATGAAATTTGAAGCCTACCAGAGATCTAATTAAGGGTTTATGACCATGTGGATGCAGGAAATCAAGAAAAATGGTGATTGAGTGGAAAGAAAGAGAGCATGGAGAAGAGGATGAACAGGCCATAGAAAGTGAGGCTTGCATGAATGCCCTCAAAAACTGTGGGCTAAATAAGTTCTTCCTTACACCCTGTTTACGAGCTCAACCCAAGCTCCTCCAGTATCTAATTAGTATTTGGGACGAACAGGAACAAGTGTTCAAGTTGCGAGACCAGGTATTGGAACTGGAGGTCTCCGATGTGTATTTCATAATCAGACTATCTCGCAGAGGTCCGGTACCCATCCTGACTGGGAGCAGACCATCCGGCGAGAAGATGGAAGAAGTGATGGCACGAGCGTGCCCAAGAGCACAAATGGGATCAGGGAGCAAAAAGGTGGATATCCACACTATCCCCGATCTGGCATTGAGAGTTGTTCTACATACCATCATGCGGGCTGCAGGGTCGCAAGCACCGCACGAGGCCACAAAGGCCCAACTCTTGCTGGCCGCAGAGTGCATGAGTCCCATATTGTTTGACTAGGCTACAGCAGTAACAATAAACATGAAGAGACAGCTCACAAAATGCAAGCAAGCCAAACTGAAACAGTTTGGCTATGGTTCCATCCTGGTATCGTTTATTCTGGAATGATTACCAATCTTCCAAGGCCAAGGGGCCATAGTGGTAGAGTTGATTCCACGAGAGCCAAGAATGGCTCATTGGGCAGCACTAATGCCCAGAGCTGGAGGCAGCCAACAGATGTCCTGGAGGCCAAAGTTTTTTAGGTGGTTACGGTGCTAGTTGATTGTAGTGGAGGACTGGCCATATGAAGGAACTGATTTCACTGGAGACCCAGATCTCCCACTGCCAGAAGGAGATGACTGGGACAAGGAGTTGGGTATGACCTCATCTTTTCGATTTTTATGATTTATGATTGTTTGTTAATACACATTCGTCCTAACACATTTTATATATGTATGCAAATGTGGGCCCTGAGAGACCAACCGGGATGTCTCCAATTGCGCGGAGGACTCTTCTCGCCCCTGATCCTCAGGCAGAGGGTGCAGGAGGGGAAGAGTTGATCCAGAATCTCGAGGGCATTGCCCGAGGGATCCCGGACTATGCTCGGCCGGCGGATGTACCAATGGCGTACCAGCGTCATACGGTGGGAGTTCCAAGTCGGATCCACCGACTCCTGAGACGCTTAGTGCGTGCAGTTACATGTTATCATGAGCACCATGTGGATTAGCTCTTAGGGCTTTGACTACACATATTTTTTGAGAGACATATCGTCTCCGGATGTACTTAAGACGATTATGTATATTTTGATTTTATGTGACACACTCTATGTAAACATATCGATATCTATATATATATGCATATCTATTTCTAGATGGATCTTTCTTTACATGTGATGATGATTTACAAATTGCGAAAATGTCTGTCTAATACCAAATTAGCTACTGCATCTGTTAATGTATTCAAATGCCTGGGTATATGTTGATATGTAATGTAGTCAAAATTCCTTTCCAGTAATCAAATACACAGATACAGACGTAAAATGGACAGGTTTCTTACCGAATAGTGTCCGTTCAGCTGTAACACTACAAGTTGTGAATCTAGATACACGATCAATTCACGGATACCAAGGTTTACTGCCTCGGTTAATAATTCTAACACAGCACTATATTCCGCGATGTTGTTCGTAGTACACCCTAGACACACACCCTGCAGGTTGACCAACTCACCAGCAGGATCATAGATTACCCAGGCTGCTGAAGACAGATTCCTGGTACTGCGGGACGCACCATCCGCGAAACCAACAAATGGATGAATAGACATCTGCACAACCAGGAAGACCCAATCAGCAGAAAGATGTTTACAAGGCACACCACACCATACATGCACACAAATGAAAAAACACACACCTATGTACACACACCACACCAACAAATCACTTCAAGCATAGTACTTTTTGAGGTACAACCCATTTCTGGGCTGTGCCAGCGGAACTCCCTCAGAATCTATAAGCTCATAAGCCCTGTTTTTCAAAACGCATTTTACTATATAGGGCCCATGCCACATAGGTTGGAACTTACCGGCTCCAAGCTTGTCATGTGCTTGATCGTACAGGAGGACGAGGTCTCCTTTAATAAAGGAACGGGGGGAAACAGATTGATCAAAATGAGTTTTGATCCTCTTCTTTTGTGCTTCAATAACCAAAGAAGCCAGACGATGGGTTTCATCTAACCGTTCCAGATATAGAAGACGTTCTTCCTCAGTAGAAGTATTAGGTAGAAGTTCCACAGCTAATTTCAAAGAAGGAATCTCGCATTCAACCGGAAGAGTTGCTTCCAGACCATACACCAATTGAAATGGTGTGAACCCAGTTGCACTCTTTGCATATGTTCGCTATGCCCAGAGAGCTGAGAACAGTTGGAGATGCCAATTGGATTTGTGAATACCAACTGTTCGTTGAAGCATAGTGACCAGAACCTTGTTCACTTCTTTAACCTGACCATTCGCCTGAGGGTAATATGGTGTTGAGCTGTCGTGACGCAAGCCCAACTTTGAAGTCATCTCAGCCATCATATAATCTTGGAAATGAGTACCGTGATCGGTGACGATGGCCTGAGGAACCCCAAACCGTGCAATAACGTGGTTGAATATAAATTGAGCAGTCGTTTTCCCATCAGCAGCTAGTGTAGGCATCGCCTTGGCCCACTTGGTGAAGTAGTCGACGGCGACAATTATATACGCATGCCCCCCGGCCGAGCGAGGTTTACACGTCATAAAATCCACGCCCCATTTCGCAAAAGGGCCGACAGTAATAACAAGATGCAAGGGGAGAGGCGGCGCGCGCATCTTGCGCTGAAATATCTAGCACGCATGACATTTATGGACTGCCATTATACAGTCTTTGAATATAGAAGGCCATAAATAACCTGCTCGCAGAATTTTCTGGGCAGTAGCATACCCGGACATATGTCCACCACAGGCGCCACTGTGGCAGTCATTTAGGACCTTTTCAACCTCTTCCAAGGTTAGGCACCGCCGGAGCACCGAATCTACTCCAATGCGGTATAAGGTATCTCCTACTATACGGTAAGGCTAGGACTGGTGCCGAATCCGATGGTGGGCAGCTTTATCCAACTCAGACCAAAATGTCGAGGTCTGAAGATACACAATTATATCACCGTACCAAGGGTCACGAGTACTGATGAGGAAAAGGGTTTCGTTCGATATATGATCTTCAGAGTGTGAGGGAGCGGAGTCTATAGGGAGAGAGCATATAAGATCCGCGAAAACCAGTGATTTAGTTGACTTAGCGGTAGTGAACTCTAAGTCAAACTCCTGCAGGATAACAATCCATTTGGAGTACTTTCCCCCTAGTAATTGTCGAGAAAGAATATACGTCATAAGGTTGCAGTATGAAACCACTATTATTGTACGCAAAAGGATGTAATGGCGAAAGCGCTGCACAGCGTGTACTGCTACTAATGCCAACTTCTCGACGTGAGCATAACGCGTTTCTGGATCGAGAAGGTTCCGTGACAGATAATAAACAACATGTTCATTACCGTCATCGTCATCCTACACCAAGACCATGGCTATGGTGCTAAATGCGGCGGCGAGATATAAAGTGAAGTCGCGGTGGTAGTCCAGAGGACGAAGCAACGGAGCATTGACAAGTAATATCTTCAGCTTTTCAAAGGATTGTTGAGCGATTTCATCCCAGTGGAAGGGAACGTTCTGCTTTAATAAACGTGTGAATCCTTTGGCCACCTCGGCATAATTCGGGATAAAGCGTCGAAGAAAGTTTGCTTTCCCTTGCAAACTCTGTAACTGATATAGGGAGGAGGGTGATGGGAGATTAATGATGGCCTCGAACTTTAAAGGGTCAAGGCGAATTCCGTCTTTCAAGACTATGAATCCTAAAAGACGGCCAGAATCAACGCAGAAGACGCATTTATGAGGATTAAGCCTAATATTGTAGCGCCTGCAACGAAGAAAGATCTGGCAGAGATGTTCAGGATGGTCCTCTCGCTTAGCCGAATGAGCTGGAAAGTCGTCCAGATAAGGCTGAACGATATGGCGAATGCCATGAAAAGCGTAGGACATCGCACGCTGAAAAGTGGCTCCAGTGTTCTTCAAGCCGAACGGGAGCTTTTTGTAAGCGAATGTACCCCACGGACAGATGAATGTCGTCTTGTGTTGATCCTCAGGTGCAATATTGATCTGATTATACCCTGAGAAACCATCCATCAAGGAATAAATCTCACTTCCGGCACATTCGTCAATGATCTGGTCTATGAACGGAGTGGGATAATTATCCTTGGGACAGGCGCGATTGATGTCGCGATAGTCAACACAGACTCTAATCGTACCCTGCTTTTTATCGACAGGGACAATGTTAAAAACCCATTCTGTGAGGGGGATGGGATAAATAAAGCCCACATTCAGAAGTTTTTCAACTTCTGCCTTGATTGCGGCGGCTTTCTGAGGATGCATGGGGCCTCAGCGTTGGCGCACAGGTTTCGCACCAGGATAGGTTGGAATCTCATGCACTACGATACTGGGATCAATCCCCGGCATTTCCTCGTAGGACCACGCGAAGACATCTCTGAATTATTTAAAAATCTCAGTATAGACTTGAATCTCATCGGGAGAACAAGTCACACCCACATGAATATTCTCAACGATCCCCGGTTTAACGGAGATGTTGATCGGGATGGTTTGAGTGATGTTACTCAGGTTTCCCTCCGAAAAAAATTTGTGCGTCAGAATGGGCGTTTGAAGAGGAGGGGTAGGAACCTGAGATGCATAATGCTCCAGAAAGTCAGTCATTGCCCCCAAGCTAGGCATAAAAGAGAAGCGATGATGTCCATCGCCCCAAGGCAGCTCCTCAAGAGACATAGTTTCAATGATGGCTTCATCGGAAGGAAAGGTCTCTTTGAGAGGATCGGGTGAATCAGCCTGACCAAGCCAGGGGAATTGAGAGTAGACGTCAAGAGCCATGCTCAACGGAGCATGCTGAGGAGGTGGAGGATCAGATGCGGCAACAATTTCACAGTAGCTGATCTCTACTGGAGTCAAGGGCATTGATTCTCCAAACTCAAACACCTACTCAGGCGTAGGAATAAGCCAGGGGTCATCGGACCTGGACATCATGTTAACTTGAGCGGTGTGCGGTGGCAGTGCGGGAAAAATACCCATGAGGACCGGGTCTTTGAAGAGACCAGGTCCCACACTGTCTGGGGGATTTGGAATCTGATCCACGTATGGTACGTTGTTCTTAGAGGTAGAGGTGAAAAATGACAACTGATCCACCGTGACAATTTTTCCCTCGTGAGGGAACTTAAGGAGTCGAAAGATGGTGGATGGCACGCAGAGCATGGCATCAGTCTAGCTGCGGCCAAGAAGTATATTGTAGTTGAGTTTGGCATCAACAATTTCTACTTCCACGTTGACAGTTTTCCCCTGTAAAGTAATCGCTAGACTCTCAAGAACACCCAGGGGTTTGGATTCCCGAACATCAAATGCCTCGAGGGCATTGGGAGAAGACGCGAGGGCTGGAGAGCCAATGGCCTTCCAGCAAGCGGATGACATAACGTAGGTAGAAGCACCTTCATCCACCACGGCCCTATGAATGTTCAGACTGTTAATCCCGACTTGAATAACAAGAGCTATTTGATGCGGAAGTCGGGGAGCGAAATTCTCTAAATCGAAGGTGAGAAGACTCGAGTCGGCGGGATCAATGCCACTGATCGCAAACAGTAAATCCTTCCGTTGCGAAGGACAAATTTGAAGAACTTCTAGTGCAAACATAGCAGAGGGTGCTTGTACCAAATCTTCCACAATGCTGTAGTGTTGAGCGGCACGAGCATTCGGATTATAAGAAGATCTTCGTAAGACACCTTTAGAAGGTGGCTTCACAATGGGTTCAGGAGTAGGCTTCTCGATTTCCAATGAGCCAGAGACAGGTGGGGGAGGCGGTCCATCCATGACTGCCTTTCCGGATGCCTGCCGCGGTTCGTTGTAATCCTTCGACCGCGTAGCGACAGAGATAAGTGCGGCAACCTTCATCATGAAAACTTGAGACCCAAACGGTGCAGATGGTGACGGCTGTTCGACCATCTGGGTCTGCTGAGATGGGAATGGCTCTTTTAGAACAGCCGGAGTCCCTTTAGATCCCTTGAGAAGTTGACTAACCTCGGATCGTCGTGGACAATCCTTAGTATAATAGTCCCCTTCACAAATGAGGCAAGGGTACTTCGGTTTACGCTGAGAGCCATCCTCAGTGCGAGATTTAGATTCTGGCTTTGGGGCATCAGATTTAGATTTTCCTTTGCCCTTCTTTTTCCCCTTGGAAGTTTGCTCCGTAGGATTGGCCTGGACGGCATTCACTTCCGCGGTTTTGCCAGAATCAGAGGGGGCGGGATTAGCAGGAGCATTGTTGGAAGAATTAAACTTCTGCTTCCCATTCGAAGATTTCTTCGAATTCTGAGAGACAAAACCAATGACACCATCCACTGTAGGGGTAGGCAGAGCCTTAGAGGTTCCGGACCGCGGGGCATTAGGCAAGATATCATAAAGCGTGCCGGACTGAGAATATACAAGATCCAGATATTGGGCACGTGCAATGGCTTGTTCCTCTGTCACACACCCTCCCATCGCAATATCTTGAGCGATTTTATTCACAAAGGAGGTGGTAAACCAGTGAGTTAGTATCTGATCAGGTATGTGAAACTTGATCAGTCTACGATGGCGCTGCCACTCATGAATGTGATCAGAGATGTGAGTGGCTTTATCATGCTTCAAAGAAGTCAGGAGGCGCGTCCCGGCTTCATAACGAACCGGTAACTGAAAGTGTGTGAGGAAATCCATGGCTAAAGAATTGAAATCTTGGAAAATGCCACGGGATAACTCTATGTACCATTTAGCAGCAGCTCCAGTTAAAGTACGCTGGAAGAGACGCAATCAAATCGAATCGTCGACCCAAGAGTTAGACGAACACCAAAGATGATACGTCATCACATGCGCCTGGGGGTCCTCTCCAGCTTTTCCCTCAAACTTGGGGCAATCACCTAGTATCTTGGTAGGAACCGGAGGCCAATATGGATTATGTAAAATCGGATCATTGGTCAACTTTGAAACATCCGGCAACTCCAAGGTGGCCAGGAATGGCAATGGCGGATTGACCAGCATGCCAGACCCAGGATGAGGACCGTTACCTGTACTCCACAATGGTTGTGAATATCCCTGCCCCCATGGGTTCTGTCCCGTAGGATTCTGACCGTAGGGGGTGTAGGTCGTATAACCAGACTGATTTGGATGCTGGTAACCAGAGTGTGGAGTCTGATGACCAGGGTACGGGCCCTGATTATATGTCGGCCTGGTGTAAGCAGCGTTTGGATTTGGCTGCTGAGTATAGGTAAAACCGGGTGGAGGAGGATAATACTGAGAGCCTCTGGGGTGGTTATAATTCGGTTGAGATTGACCATGTGGATAATAACCACCCTGAGGATGAGTAGGCTGCTGAAAAGTGGAACCCTGCGGAGCCTGATAAGTAGGGCGCAGCTGTTGATTTGGCTGCGGCATTGAATGAGTCGGCTGCTGAGCAGGGTTAATAGAATGAGCGGGCTGCCCTGAGTGAACAGGTTGACCCGACTGAGAGGGCTGCCCTGAATGAACAGGTTGACCCGGATAAACAGGTGGTGCCGGTTGAGCAAGCTGGCCTGGTTGTGAATGAGACCCAGGTTGTACCGGATGGGCCGGTTGGCCTGGAGGCGGAACACCAGGTTGTGCTGGATGGGTCGGCTGGCCTGGTGGAGGAACAGGGCCAGGCGCCTGCTGAAAACCGGTTTGACCTGAAGCGGAACCATAGGATGGTCCCGGCTGATATGCAACGTTAGAAACAACAGGATACTGAGGTTGCATAGGTAAAGAAGTCTGGATTTGCCCCTCAGGACCATAGACCGGTCCCGGTTGATACCCTGGCTGAGGCTGAACAGGTTGACCGGAAGGGCTATAATACTATCCTTGCGGACCGTACGATGGCCCTTGTTGGCCTACAGGATAGCCTTGCATGGGCTGCCCCTGTGGATCATAAAGATAGCCAGGTTGGTCCGAAGGTTGGCCTTGGAAAGGCTGTCCTTGCGGGTTATAAGCCTGGTTATAAGGTAAACCTTGAGCATGGAGGTAAGCCTCAGGAGCGGGTAGACGTAAAATCTCCCCGTGCTCATCATACTGACCTGGGAAAGCATACACGGGTGTACCATCCTGTGCATAGTGTGAAAATTAAGAGCGGTTGGGATCTAGGGAGGATGGTCCAACCTCGGGGTTCTGCTGTTGCAAAGACAACCGATACTCCTCCGGAGAGATGTTCTCCGATATAGCAGTCGTTAGATAAACATCTTCAGGAGTTGGTACAGCCCTAGCAGAGGATGCTATGACAACAGGAGAAGAGGCGGCCACACATACAGTGGGCCGGACGGGTACAGAAGTAACGGGCGTCTGAGGAGACACCCCGGGCGTAGTAGCAGCTGGCCTTGGAGAAGGAGCTGACACTCCCATAGAGGCTGCAGCGGAAATGATCTGACCCAAAGATCTGTATCCCTGCGGTAAAGAGGGACTGGCTGTTGACATATCAGCCAGTTCAGAGTTGTCTCCCGAAAACAATCTTCGTGGGAAGAGCTGATAGTCTTCACCAGACGTTGGGATTTCCTCACCAGAATCACTCATGGTTGATCCTGCCGTTAAATCTCGTAAGAGACGGCGAGGACTAGGAGGAAAAACAGCAGCAACAAAAGGCGAGCCCGATGTAAGAGAAAGGAAATCAGCTCCTAATCTCAATTCAGACACAGGGTCCGAAAAGGGCCAATTGAACTCAACTGGTCCCCCAAAGGGTTGCTCAGAAAGAACCGGTCCTCCGTCAGGAAATTCGGAGACACTGGGCTGCTATGGTTCAGCAGAGGATTGGGAAACCTCTGATGAATCGTCCGTGTAAGGACTACCAGTAGACGAAACCGAGGGTTCCACCACTGTGGCAAAAACAACAAGAGAAAAGATCAAACACACACACGGGCTCAAAAAGAGTCAAGACACACGATCAAACGGTCAACAAGCAATATCTAACAGGGTGTGTAATCGTGGGTGATTAATTTTTTACCACATTGAAAAATAAGAAACTTCAACATTTCATGTTTTAAGAGTCGAGAAACGATAAAAGATGACTCTATCTCTTTCATATTTGACACAAGCGTGAAAGGACAAGCTCTTGGCGATCTTTTCAAATTTAGGGAGTCAGAAAAGACCAAATGACTGCTCGGGAATACTAGGCAAAAAGGTTGTACCAAATAACCGTGAACTACAATATACACCTTGGTTTTAATAATGAAAAAGAAATCAACCAAGGACTTTCCGTACGTGCAGGAAATCTCCCCGAATGCTGTGTTCGGTGTATCACGGGTATAGGGCGACAGACTCTGCTTCCTATAGATAAAGGATTGAAACCTAGAGGGGTCTCCCTTTATATAAATGATGGTACGGGGAGCACAAGTCCGCACTAGCTTTGTCTAAAGCCAATAGGCGAACGACAGCTACTAGGTTTAAAGACGCCGGAACACGTCTCTAGCCTAGACATCTAAATATGTTTCGTTAGATTCCAATGCTGCCTTAGTGTAAATTGAGTAGATTTTAAAGTTGATCTTCAATTACGTTTCAGTTTTCAGGCCCTAACGAATGTGTTGTTTCAAAAACTCCTAAATGCAAAGCTACATGCCACAGTACATCATTTCGTTCGATGAAAACTAGCTACAGAAGAGTTGAGAGTTTTTACACAAACAAAATGATCGGAAGACAAACAATGATATCTCTAATGCAACTAATGAAATCGAAATTTTTTTATCCAAATCACTAATTACTAGTAAAATCAAAAAAAATTCAATTTGCACTAATCAACCAAAAGCAAAAGAGATTTTTTGTTGTTGTAATTTTCAATGTTTGATAGCTAGATGCACTAAAAAAACTGAAAATAAAATAGAAGCAACTTGATAAATGATATTGAGAGAGCAAAACGAACAAATTTCACTCAATGACACAAACAATCAGATCTCAAATCGACCAAAGTCTCTCAAAACCAATAAAAAGACTCAAAGGCTCCAATGGACCGTGTGATCTAGGCCCAAAGCAAGACCAAACGAAATTTGAATGAAGAAAAGAGAAATCACCCAAAAATCGCAACAAAACAGTGAACAACTACTAAGAGGATGTGGAGGAGCAATCAGAGAATTGACTGGATAAATAAAACACCAAAACTCCCAAGGAGGGCTCGATACACAAAGCCACTAGATGCCCTAGGGCTTAAAACATGAAATCGATGGAGAAAATCAAACAACCAAAGGACGAAGGCAAATTCCCAGTCAAACAGGACTCCAACACACTCAGGTAGTCGAAAAATCAAGAAGAAAAACACTGACCAGACCCAGAGAGCTCAAAACTGAGCAAACTCTAATACCTTACAGGAGTGGCGCGACTGTAAGGCTGCAACTGGCGCCAGAAAGAAATTGGGGCGGGAAATACAAAAGCAACATGCGCCAATTGGCGCGACTGTCGAGCTAAAAAGCGCGCCAGTCGATTTTCTCAACCAAAAATAAAAAAGAACTACTCCAGAAGCAGATCAATGTAAACTAAGCAAACCAAGAAGCAAAAAACAGCAAAAGAACCCAGCCCAGAAGGCTAACCAAGCAAGGAAAATCATAAAACAATCAAAACGAGACAATCCAAATGAGACAGTGAAAACTAGACGATCCTCAGTGGAGTCGCCAAATTGTTGAGGAGGTAAATCCCCTCTGCGGACAGAGGCGATCCCTACTAGCCCAGCAGGGGTCTATCAACAATCATCAAATGCTACAGCGCAAGTTCCTAATTGCGAATAAACAGACCAATGATGGAGGCCTACCTGGAGTCCTATGCTATGATCCGTAGAAGAGACAACGTTCCCGTTCCTCAGCCTTGGCAAATCACGATCCCCACGATCTCCGTGAATGGACACCTGCACATGCAAGAAACAACACGAATACAAGCATAAAATCCAAAATACGCAACTATATATCAGTCAGAAAGAATATAACTCATTATTATCATAAGTGAAAAATAGAGTGGAACCATAACCGGTAGTCATTCATTAATAAACAATCGAAAGAGAGTACAACCAATGTTCTGACGCCGCGGTCTCCTTCGGAAGGGTCTCCAGTCGTTCACGTCTCGCAAAGCTCGCCAAGGAAGGGACAAGCCTCTCTAGAGTCTCTCGACGATAGTCTCCTTACTTGAGTCGGCCTTAAGGGAAGAAAGAGGGCTCTTACAGCATAAAGGCTCTTGGGAATTTGGATATTCAAAGCTTAGGCACTTCAAGACTAGCTTGCAATGGCAATGGGCAAGCTTTTATAGATGGGGGAGGAGGGAGTTGGGATCCCTATAATTGTGGGATTGGCCCTATCATCAAGGAAGATTCCATGGGAGGTGGCAAACCACTTCCCTTCCATGGAACTCCCGGAGCCAAACCTCCCAACTCAAGATAGGCAATGGTTTCTGAGTTTGTTGAAACAAAACTTTCGCCATCTTTATTTTAAAAACACTCCTTAAATTGGTTGGCGCGACTGCGACTTTGGGACAGAGCGCCAATTGGCGCGGCCTCTTTGTATGATTTTCCTCATTGGCGCGAGTAATGAACTGTCTGCCCGCGCCAATGCAAAAAGAGATGTTTTTATGTTTTTTGCAAGGAGATGTCTTTAGGGAAATTGAAGATCATGTTTAGAGGAATGCATTGATAATGGTTTCAAGGCATGAAAATGTTCACAGGTCACAAAATGGGTCCTCCATTGTGCGGGACGGGGAATGGTAGGGACGGTGACAAATTAATGTGTAACAATTGCACACTTGTACTCTTTTCAACCTACACACATCACAATCAAGTTATTTTCCAAGTAGAGTTAGCCATCTAGTTTCATCATTATCAAATATCATTAACCCCTTTGAGAGAGCCCTCTCAAACTGAAGAGGCTAAGCTTCAGTTACAAGTTGGTTTGAAACAGTTACACGAAGTTGTCTGATTAGTAGCCAATCAAGTGCAATTTTGTGATAACACAATGGATGGGAAAAACTGTTGGATTGGGAACGACTGTGGTCAGATCTAATGCAGGAGGAGTTCAGGCAAAACACAAGAGATGGCTCTTCATCAAAGCATGATGATGAAGAGGATTGTGCTTTGGCTGCCAAGGCAGGGAAAGGGAAGGGGAATAAATTCCACTCAAAATCTGAGGCTAAAGGCAAGAAGCTGGATTTTTCCAAGGTGAAGTGTTTTCACTATCACGAACATGGGCATCTCGCCACTAACTACCAATAGAAAAAGAATAACAGGAAGGTTGTTGGAGTTGCAGTTGATGAGGCCCTTGCGTCGCAATTGGAACTTGATTTATCTTTGATCGCATGCTTAGTTTCAAGCGCAATGGGATAGGTGTGGTATCTTGATAAAGGTGCTTCCTTCCACGTGACAGGAGATAAGGAGCTTTTCAGTGACTTTGAGGAGAAAGATCTCCAGATGAATATAGAGATAGACGACAATGGACGATACAGTGAGACCGACATTGGTACCATTACCTTTGAGAGGGACTCAGGTAAACCATTTCAATTGAAATATGCTATGCATGTTCTAATTCTGAAGAAAAACTTGGTCTCAGTCGCGATGTTGGAGGACAGAGGCTATGACATTGTTTTCAGGGATGGAAAATCTTTCCTGTGACATAAAACAACAGTTCAAGCCAAGAGGATAGGGATTAGAGTCAAGAATATCTACAAGCTTGAGGTAGAAGGTTGCGCTGCCATGATGGGAAAGGCAGAAAAAGAGGTCAGTCGGGATGAGGGCGAATTATGGCACAGGCGATTGGGCCATCTTCATCATGGAGCTTTGAAAGTCATGCAACAAATATCTAATGGACTTCCATTGGGAACACTTGCTCAGTTAGATCAGTGCAAGTGTTGCACCATGCGGAAGTATGTAAAGTCCAACTTTCATGAAAAGGAGAACCGTGCTTTGGTGATTCTGGAGAGATTTCACACAGACGTGTGTGGACCATTCTCGGTTGCTTCAACAACAAAACACAGGTATTATGTTTTTTTTTTTTTTTATGACTTTTCTCATTAATGTTGGACCTTCTTCATGTAGAAGAAGGATCAAACATTCTCAAATTTATGTGAGTTTAAGGCATTAGTTGAGAAAGATTTGGGGAAGCAGGTGAAGGCTCTACTGAGCGATAATAGTGGATAATACATCTCGAATGAATTCAAAGACTTCTGTAGCAAAGAAGGAATTCGAAGAGAACTCATAGCGCCTCATAACCCACAGCAAAATGGGGTTGCAGATAGGAAGAACAGAATGATTGTGGGTGTTGCATGAGCGATGTTGCATGATCAAGGCCTACCAATGCACTGGTGGGTGGAAGCATGCAACACTGTGGTTTATGTGCAAAACCGTTTTCCTCGTAGAGTACTTGGCATGAGTACACCTGAAGAAGCTTTTACTGGTAATAAATTAGATGTTTCTCACTTTAATATTTTTGGCTCATTTGTTTATGTGCATGTGACTAAGAATGCCAGGAAGAAGTTGGAGCCTACTGCTGAAGTTGGGATATTTATGGGGTACACAGAAACACCCCATAATTATCATGTGCATTTCCCAAACAGTTGAATGACTGTGGTGCGACGAGATATAAAATTCAATGAGGAGAAAGCCATGAAGTTGTCACTTGAGAGGGAGTTAGACTTACATGCAGAGGAGGAAATTTTGGTTCCCAAATATGAGTCTCTAGATGTGGATCAGCCACAGGAGGAGGTTCATGGAGTGGAGGAGTCCACTCATGCAGACCCAAACGTCAGAACTAGCAGAAGGCATACCACAAAAGCTGAGAGGCTGAAACTTGATGCGGCACAGAATGTAGGAGTCCCTACTTCATAGCACAGACAAAGACAGTCTCCTAGCCAATTCACTAGATACATGGCTCTCATGAAAAAATGTATTGTGACTGAGCCATCTTCCTTTCAGGAAGCAGTGCAGGAGCCTACATGGGTAGATGCAATGGTGGAGGAGTATGACTCCATTGTCAGAAATAGTGCTTGGGAAATAGTTCCAAGGTTGGTTTATAAATCAGTGGTAGGTTCAATATGGATCTACAAGGTAAAGCAAGTTGTTGATGGGAGTGTTGAGAAATACAAGGTCATATTTGTGGCTCGAAGCTTCTCACATATCTAGGGGATTGATTATGAAGAAATATGTGCACCTATCACACGGTATTCTTCCATAAGGACCATCCTTGCTCTCTTAGCACAGATAGGTTGGCACATTCATCAGATGGATTTGAAGACTATGTTCCTTAATGGGATCTTTGAGGAAGAAGGTACATTGAGCAGCCTAAAGGATTAGAGATCTTCAACAGCGAGTCGCATGTGTGCAGACTCAAAAGAGTGTTGTATGGGCTGAAGCAAGCACCCCGTGCTTGGTACACTTGGATCGACAACTATTTCACTAGACTTGGCATCACCAAGAGTGAGGCAGATGCAAACCTATACCAGATTGTGGTGGAGGGTAAGATTTTAATCATTTTTCTTTATGTTGATGATTTAATACTCACTGGTGATGAGCAGCTGATACACTCATGCAAGGAGGATATTGTAAAGGAGTTTGAGATGAAGGATATGGGCCTCCTTCATTATTTCCTTGGATTGGAAATATGGTAGCGAGATGGTGAAATTTTTGTGTCTCAAGCCAAGTATACAAGGGAGATACTGGGTAAGTTTCACATGGAGGGTTGCAAACCCATGGATACTCATCTTCCAGGAAACTAGAGGAAAGAGGACGCTACATCTGGAGAGGTAGTGGATGCTACTGTCTATCGACAGTTAGTGGGTTCGCTAATGTATTTAGTAAATACAAGACCAGACATATGCTATGCGGCGAACCAGCTTAGTCAAGTGATGGTTAAGCCTCCCAATATCTTTTGGAAGGCAGGCAAGCATGTCCTAAGATATCTCAGGGGCACATCTAAGTATGGCTTATGGTACAGGATGGATGAGGTGAATTTGCATGGCTTCACGGATGCAGATTGGGCGGGCAGCCCAACAAACAGAAAGAGCACATCAAGAGCGGTCTTCAGTATCGGATCTACAACTGTTTATTGGTATAGCAGGAAAAAGAGATTCATGGCACTCAGTTCAGTGAAAGCGGAATACATGGCAGCAAGTCAAGCTGCATGTCAGGCTATCTGGATGAGAAAGATCCTGGTTGGTTTGTTTGGTTCTCATTTAGATCCTACAGTGATTCATTGTGATAATAAAAGTTGCATTAAACTCTCGATTAATCCTGTGTTTCGTGATAGATCTAAGCATATACATATCTGGTATCATCATATCAAATATTGTGTGCAACGGAAGATTATGTTGCTTCAGTACATTCCTACGGAAGATCAAGATGTAAATATTCTGACAAAGGCACTCACTAGGAGAAAATTCAAATACCATAGAGACAGGATCGGGGTGAAGGATAATCCCTTTCTTGTTGAGAGGGAGTGTTGAGATTCAACAAGATGATGATCCTAGTGAAAATTAAGCACCTACACTATGTGGGGCCCACAGGGTATTTTTAGGTGTATGTCTATTTTTAGAATGTTGAGCAAATTCTATTTATAGCAGAAGTATATTTTTAGAATGGTGAGAAAATTCTATTTATAGATGAGTTTCTATTTTTAGATGCATGGGCGAAGTCTATTTATAGATCACATGTCTAAAAATAGAATGCATGTCGGTCATTATTATCTCTTAATGATAATTGGACAATAAATAATAATCTATTCTCTTGAAGCACTTGATTTCAGTTAACTGATGTGGAAAACCAGTTAATTGAAGGAATTACAAGTTCTATGGTTGGTTGGTGGGACATGCAAGTGGACTTAGTTGTAACTGAGTGACTCGAAGTTGTAACAGAGTTGGATGTGTAGTTATGTGAGTTGAACTCAGTTGTGCTAGTTGTAATTAAAGATACACTAGTGAGAGATCAATGAATTAAATATTAAATTAATTCACATGAAGTGATCTCACATGCAACTGAAGATTTACTACTGTTAACTAAATGCATGTCAGATCCAGTGGAGACCCAGTCAAGAGATAGGTGAAAGGGACAGTTTGACTATATGTTGTTACATTAGTGGGTGCACTCATGCAACCACACACACATTGGAGATGCCAATGAGGATTTCACATTCAAGGCAAGGCAGTATCTCATTCATTCAGGGATTGTGCAGTGGAGGCAGGTTGTCAAGAGGCAGTAAATTGGTGCATGTATTTGCCAATTTTTGTATGATAGTGTGAGATGATTGTATATCGTACTAAGAGCTCTTGGATTAGAGTTTTGTATGAGATTGTTTCATCATCCATGATATATACATAATATATGATAGTGGGGTTTTTCGCTTTATGCTTTCTCGGTAAAAACATATGTGTTATGTGTGATTGATCTTTCTTCATGTGTTTGCAATTGGCGATTAAATTTCTGCAAAGATTTTAGTAGAAGGCTTTCGTATTTAACAGTGGCATATAATTGTTAGATCTGGAGAATCCAGGCAATACATATTTGTATTAAAATTTTTACAACATGGAAAATCAACCAGGGGTTGTTACACAAGATTTTCAATTTTCAACATTGCTCTCGCGATGTTTATCTTATAGCTTCTTCTCCTCCACTCGGGGTGCAAGTTATTTTGAAAATAACCTCTATTTTTTCTATAGATAAACAATGTCTTCATTCTCTTTTCACACTAAAAGCCCACATAACCTCAATGACTAAAAGGTAGTTTTTGCTCTAGTTAATGCACATCTTACTTGAGTTTGCTTGATTTATTTTATATAAAAGGTCTCTCATTATAGTTTTCATTTTGTTTAATATAAAATTGTAAGAACTTTATTTTATAAAAGGTTGCAATGAGGCTAAAAAACAATTAACTTTGTTAGAATTAAATTTTACATAAAACTGCAAGCTCATTATTTGCTACATACACAGAGTTTTGAAATCTTCAAGAATTGCATCCTAGTTATTCGCAACAACATATTTTCTTTAAATATCTCCCAATATACATATTTATTTATAATACATAACATTTAATATAATATATGAAAGTGTTATGCCTCTTCCAACCCTATATTGGTTGGATTTGATTCTTGATTGCCAATGTCCATGTCTTTAAGTATTTGGTGCATAGTGTTATGCTCCTTAATATCTAGATGTGTAGAATTGTTGGACATCTGAAAATGTGATTGATTGCTTTTGCTCAAATTGTAGGCTAGGTTCTTGTGCATCTCACACTCCACTTCCAAAGAGGTGACTTGCTATGCCAGAATTGTCATGATTATGGAATTGTAAGATGAATAATACAATTTATTCTTGAAAAGCCTTGTGGTGAATAATAAATTGGAGGTCCTATTATAATGGACAGACTCTTCATGCCTACAAAGGGTTCTACAATTGTCCATAGACTGCTTATAATCCACAAAATTTGTAAAGAATGGGTCTCACATGTTTTCTTACAAAAATAGCTAGAATTTGACACAAGAAATACCTTGTTTCTTACCAAATTAACTGGGGGGCAATCAAAAGTAAAGGACCGAAAGAAAAAACATGATGAAATCATTAGAACCACCAAAAGAGAAATCCCACTCATAAATAGAAAAATCATTCACACTATAGACGAAACATGAATAGATTGCACCTTCAATATCTTAGAAACAACTAGCTCTCAAAAGTCGTTTGAAGAATTAAATGCACAAGACCCAACATCAAATAACTAGAGCATGAAAACCTAAATCAGAATCCATTAAGCTTAAATTATAGAGAATTGTCCATATGTTAGGATATTTCGACACATAGGAAATAGTTATTAATAACTTAGTCTAGTGTAGAGTTAGGTTAAGTGTGTTTCTTTACTATGTACATTTGTAACTTATAATCCGACGATCACGATTTGTAGTGATCCGACGGTTCACTCTCTCATCGATATTAACGACACTTGATCCGTGGCTTAACACCCGATTGGTCCATGATCTCTATTTAAACAGCATGGAGAGTCATTTTTCCAGTAACTGTTTATGAGAGAAACATATGTAACTTATCTTTTTATATTAATAAATTGCCTAAGGTGGCCGCGTTGGCTCAAGCCGTGGATTGTTTCCCTCTTCGAGGGTTTTAACCACATGATAATACTAGTGTACTGATTTTTGATCTGTTTGTGAGCGGTGACCTTTGGTTTTTGATCTACAAAACTTACCCTGTAAATTCCTACATCGTATAAGAGCTATTTTGAGGGTTGTGTCCGTTGTTGATCAAAATCCAAAGCTGGTTTGACTGCATGTGACTGTCGTTTTCTAGATCTACTATTTTTGAACAATTTCGGGCCTGGAGAACTGCTCTGTTGTGTCCGGAGTGTCTACTATAGTGAGGAATGCCTATCATTTCATGCGAAAAGGTTTCAGGTTTCCCAAGTTATGTCAGTTTAGATCTGGAGGTATAAAGTATCTGTTTTGCAGTTATATTTGCTAATAGTTCTGCTTATTTCGTTTCCCTCTGTTTATTTCGGTTTTAATTTTTTATTTATTTTCTGGATCTACACCCTCTTCTCTGTGTATTCTCTTTTCTCTGCACTGCGTGCGATCTCGGCAAATCAGAAATAGGAAGAAGGGATTTTATTTATTTTTTCTACGTATGCTTTTTCCCCGCGTCTTTGTGCGATCTTGGGAAATCAGAAATAGTGAAAAAATAGGTAGTTTCTGGTACGGGTAACCAAAAATCTAATGTTCTAGCGCAAGGCTTGCATTTTTTTTTTTCCTCCTCAAATTTTTGTGTTTTTGTGCAGGAAAAATCATGCACATCGAAACAAAAAAATTGTTCCTCCTTTCAAACAATTACAGAATCCTTTTACTATCTCACTTGGTGAGAAGTTAGTTTATGAGAATAGAGGTCTTGGGTTAAGTCTCTTTCTGAAGCTTCTTTTGTAAAAGGTTTTTGTTAAAGGGGCAGTATTTTTTTTTTAAGTGGAACTTCATCATCAAATTTCAAATCGTTCCCGTAACTATTCAACATCTACAACTCATTTTTTTCAAAAAGGCATAACTTCTTCATCCGGAAGTTGTTTTTCGAGCCATTTTTTTTTAATCAACCTAATTTTTTGAGATCTTTCCATTGGAGTAGTTAGTTTAAGCTTTTTTCAGCTTCAGTTTTTTTTTTTTAAATGTAAATTTCGTGCTCGATTATTCTTAACAATACCAATTATTTCCAATGGCTACCTCACATGGTAGATATACTTAGAAGTAAGGGCTTTATAGAATAGGCACGGGACAAGAAACTAAACCTTCCGATGATGATAAATTCTCTAAATGGGAAAATAAACAAGATCAAGCACGAGGGTTGATAGGAATGTCCATTTCTCAAGATCTTCGATTTCATATCCTTGAAATTGACATCCCTGATGAAGCCCTGAAAAAGCTAAATACTTTTTTTGGCATTCAAAATCAAATCAGGGCCCGCCAACTTGAAAATGATTTTCTTACTTTGGACCCCAATAATTTCTCCTCTATTGAAGATTTTTTCTCCAAATTCAAGACCCTTAGACTTCTTTTAGAAGGTTGTAAGGTCAAAAACGACAATAGTAGCCTCATCTATTCCATTCTTGCTAAGATTGGCCCTGCATACTCTGTATTGGTTTCCACCTTCCATTCCACTAGAGAAGTCATCATTTCTTCAGGAACTGCCTACAAGAACCCCTCTTTTGATGCCTTTTTCGATTCTTTGATAAGAGAACAAGAAAAACTCTTACACCTTGGTATTATCACTTCTCAAAACGCTTATAAGAAAGCCTTAGCAGCCCAACAGCAACCATATCAAAAGAATCCCAAGAAGTAGTATCTTAAAAAGTATGGTCCGAATCCAAACAAGGTTCCAAAGAAATTTCAGCCGCAAACTGAAAAAGCAACTCACCAAAATGATAAGGAAAAAAAAAAACAAAGGGAAGAAGATAGATAGACATTTCAAATTTTGTAATCGTGATGGACATATAGAGTCCAAATGTTTTAATAAGATGGAAGCCTTAGAAGCATCAATGAAGAAGCACAACATCAATTTGGAGCACTCTTCACCTTCATCCTCAGGAATGGCACTTTCTGCTTGTGGTTGTCAAGCATCCAGATCTGGTTATGCATTAAATGTATCTTCTTCTTCTCATTCTCATGAGTGGCTGATTGATTCTGGAGCTTCTTACCACATGGCCAAAAATAAAGCCATGTTTTCTTCCTTAAATGATTGTAACACCAAACATATTTATGTTGGTGATGATAGATATCTTAGTGTTATAGGATCTAGAACCATTCATCTAGATAATGGTTAGTTTAATGATGTACTATGTGTTCCTACCTTGTCATGCAACCTTCTATGTGTTTATCAAATAACTCATTCAGGTGAAGGGAAAATAGTAGAATTCTCACCTCATGATGTTGTAATCAAGGACCTCAAAGATCCTAGACATATTTTAGCTACTGGCATTGCTAATGATTCCACACGGTTGTATATTTTGACAAATTTGGGTCTTCATGTCTTCCCTCTATTTTTGTTGCTCATAATGATGAAGTGAGCAAACTTTGGCATGACTGATTTGGTCACTTAAACTATCTCTCCCTTCAAACTCTATGTAAGGAAAATATGGTGATGGGTCTTCCTATGGTATCTTGCTGAGATGGTGTTTTCTCCGGATGTGTACTCAGAAAACATCATCAGGATAGTTTTGACAAACGTGCCTCTTGGCACACTTCAAACCCTTTGCAGCTTGTGCACAGTGATTTATGTGGTCCACTTCATGTTGTTTCCTTCTCTAGTTGCAAGTATTTTTTAACTTTCATTGATGATTTTTCCAGATGCACTTGGGTATACTTCTTAAAATTCAAGAGTGAAGTTTTTAACATGTTCTTGGCCTTTAAGGCCTTTGTTGAGAAACAATCTGGACATCCAATTCTTAAGTTAAGATCGGACAATGGAGGAGAATATGTTAACAACAAATTTATCAACTTTTGCACTGACCATGGCATTCAATTGCAACATATTGTTCCATATACACCACAAAAAATTGGTGTAGCTGAAAGGAAGAATCACACCTTAAAAGAAATGGCCAATTGTATGCTTCAATCTAAAGGACTTGGTCTCAATTTTTGGGCAGAAGCAATCAACTGTGCAAATTATATAGTAAATCGCACCCCTACTAAGGTTTTAAAGAATATAACTCCAGAAGAATCTTGGAGCTCAATCAAATGAAATGTAAGTCACTTTCATGTTTTTGGAAGTGATGCTTTGGCCCATATTCCAGATGTGAAACATAAAGCCTTAGAACCTAAGGGTGAAAAATAATTTTTTTTTGGATATTCTAAAGATGTCAAAGGATATAGGCTTCTTCAACAAAAATCCAAAAATATAATCATTAGAAGATATTTAAAATTTGATGAAAATATATTGGCCTACGAGCCTAGTTTGGCGGGTGTGCCACCTTTGGCCTGCAAGCCTAATTCGGCATATGTGCCACCTCTCTCTCTCTCTCTTCTATTTTTAATAGCATTCCTTCTAGTTCATATGATGACAGCGAGGATGACAATCCTCCTCCACCTCTTGAAATTATTCCTTTTACTCCACAGCTTCCAAGATGGGTCCACTCTACTCGGGATGTTGCAGGTTCTCTTGCAGGTGACCATGTAGATCGATGATGTACACGTTCTCAGTTCGAAAGAGCCTCTTCCTTATTGGCTCAAGTTCCAGAAAATCATGATCCAAAAACCTTTGAAGAAGCTTCCAGTCATCCAGATTGGGATGAAGCTATGAATGAAGAATAGCATTCCTTATTGGCAAACGATACTTGGGATCTTGTTCCTCTTCCAAAAGGAAGAAAACTTGTCAGATGCAGACGGGTTTACAAAAAAATGTTTAGACTAGATGGAAAATTGGATAGACATAAAGCTCGTCTTGTCACTAAAGGATTTTCACAAGTTGAAGGCATTAACTATACTGAAACCTTATCCCTTGTTGCCAAAATGAATTCTATCCGCCTTGTTATTTCCCTTGCTGCCTCCTTTAAATGGGAAGTCCATCAGATGGATGTTAAATCCGCCTTCTTACATGGATATTTGCATGAAGAAATATACATGGAACAACCCCTTGGATTTATCCAAAACGACTCCAGCCTTGTTTGTCACCTTAGGAAGTCTCTCTATGGTATCAAACAAGCTCCTTAGGCTTGGTATGCCAAAATGGATAGATTCCTATTAGATAATGGCTTTTCTAGGTGTCATTCTGACAACACTGTCTACACCAAGAAAGTGGGTAAGTCCTTCACCATCCTTGTTCTTTATGTTGATTATCTTATCCTTATTGGTAGTGATCAACCATATAAACCATGTGAAGTGTAGCCTCAAAAAGAAGTTTGAAATGACAGACTTAGGACACTTGAATTATTTCCTTGGTCTTCAAGTATTTGAAGCCAAAGAAGGTATTACCCTTTCTCAGTCCAAGTATGCCTGTGATCTTCTACGCCACTTTCACATGGAAGATTGTAAGCCAACCCCTTCTCCCTTTCATTCTGGAGTCAAACTTTCAGTCACTTGTACTACCCTTGAAGTTGATGCTACCTTATACCGTCAACTTGTTGGTAAACTTCTGTATCTAACCCATACCCGTCTTGACCTTTCCTTTGTCGTTGGCCTTGTCGCTCAGTTTCTGAACCAACCTCATGAAAATCACTGGAAAGTAGCTTATGTTCGAGGTATAGTTCAGTTCGGGATTCATTACACTGCAGGAGCATCTCCATTGTTGATTGGTTTCACTGATTCTGATTGGGTTGGTGACCCTGGTGATCGAAATTCTACTGTAGGATATGTATTCACTCTTGGTTTAGGACCTATTACATGGTCTTCTAAGAAAAAAAGTGACATATCTCTTTCTTCAGCAAAAACAGAGTATCGTGGTGTAGTTAAAACCAACAAGGAAGCCATGTGGCTTCGTCATATCCTATCTGAATTTGGTCTTCATCAACAACATCCAACTACACTTTGGTGTGATAATCAGAGTGTCATTCAGCTATGTAAAGATCCAGTTCAGCATCAACGTATGAAACACATTGAGCTCCACATACACTTCATCGGAATGCTCATTCATGATCGTATTATTGAAGTGCAGTACTGTCTAACCAATGATCAAGTAGTCGATATCTTTACAAAGGCTCTCACAGAAGCGAAGTTTACCAAACTTTGATCCATACTTGGAGTTCAGGAAATTTATCATTAAGAGGGGATAGGCTCTAATGCCTCCTTCCTTCTCCTATTGTGTCACCTTTGTAAATCCTTCAATCCTATCCCAATTTGTTCTTAAGGGTGGATGTTAGGATATTTCGACACTTAGGAAATAGGCTCCTTTGTGTCACCTTTGTAAATCCTTCAATCCTATCCCAAGTTGTTCTTAAGGGGGGATTTTAGGATATTCCGACACATAGGAAATAGTTAAGAATAACTTATTCTAGTGTAGAGTTAGGTAAGGTGTGCTTTTTTACTATGTACACTTGTAACTTATAATACGACGGTCACAATTTGTAGTGATCTGATGGTTCACTCTCTCCTTGGTATTAATGACACTTAATCCATGGCTTAGCACCCGATTGATCCATGATCTCTATTTAAAGAGCATGAAGGGTCATTTTTCCGGTAACCGTTTATGAGAGAAACATATGTAACTTATATTTTTATATTAATAAATTGCTTGAAGTGGCCGCGTTGGATCAGGCCGTGGACTGTTTACCTCTTCGAGGGTTTTAACCATGTGATAATACTGGTGTACTGATTTTTTATTTGTTTGTGAGCAGTGACCTTTGGTTTTTGATCTATGGAAATTACCCTGTAAATTCCTACACCATATATGGGTAGGTTCTTACCAAATTGTTGATATTACTCTTGTGGTGCGGAACTCTTTAACGACCGGAATTAACCAAGATGTTTTACTTCTGTGATGTTAACAAAATTGCATGTGAAAGCACATAAAACAACCATATGTGCATGCTTGAAGGAAGATGAAACATAATAACAACCATCAAATAAAACACACACACACATTTATAAATGAGTTCACCTAGTGTGGGCTACGTCTCAGGGCCCGGTGTCAAGAGTGGGGAGGTCGCTTCATTAAATGTTGCAAATGATGATGATGTACATGGTACATTCTTTGTCATTACAAGGATAAATACTCTCAACTAGAGTGGCTTGTCTCTCCACGAGATGTTCTCTCTATAGGAACTCTCACTCAAATGGGCCCTCCTTTAGCATGACAAGGTAATAAAATCTAACATGATGTGGCAAACAAGTATCCCTCAACATAATGGTAATCGGGGATCTCAACAATAAAAACATAATCTCAACAAATCAGAAGAAATACATGGCATAATTGCATCATATACCTCCACTTTCAGGGATGTCCAAAAAATACAAAGCTCTCCTGATGAAATGGACTTCACTGCCCAGGGTTCTGCACCCTCTGCCTACTCAGGGTTCTGTTCGGACTTCCACACTTTGCCTCGTTGAATGGTTTGATTGAGAATTTATATCATTTTTCCGACTGACTTGCCAAGGCATGGGTCGTTGGCCCAACGATGGCTGATTAGATTAGATTGTGGGAGGTCAAGGTTCAAACCCTCGTTGCACCCCTACATAGCATATTTTTTTGGCATATGTATGTTTTTAGACTATCGTTTGTTATAACTGTCGACAGTGACAGCCTATGGCACAGGATATGTATACAACATGGGCGACATTCGTTAGTTGTGTGACACTTGGAGCTGCATGGGTGGCGTGACAACCCCTCTGCATCAAGCGTGTTCAACCCCCGCCAAGTATTATGATATATATAATATAACAGTCGAGAGGGGTGGGGGGGTTGGTGGCCTGCCACTCCAAAAAAAATGAATTTTATTATAATAAGTAACATTAGTTAAAAAAACACTAACTGGAAAATAAGGGTTACTAGACAAATTAAGTAGGCAACAAATTCACCTGTCCAATGGTTGAATTCCTGGTGTCGGGTCTCGGTAAATTTGTTGCTTCGTTAAGCTTGTCACTTGGCCAAGTTTAACCAAAAATTTGACTTCCCATAACTTGACCATACGAATCGGTTTTGAGTGTCATTCACACTATTAGAATCAAGGAGAAGAGCACTACGATCTGGTCCTACTTTCACTTCAATCTAAGGACTTTGAATTTTGAGCTATTCTAAGACCTCTTTGAATTATAAGCCTCTTTGGAGTCTCCCAGATCATCTTGTTTATAGAATGGACAACCATGACTAGTTCCATTGTCCCACCACAATTAAAACAAATCCATACAAAAAATTCATAGAGCATACTAGACTCAAGAATATGTACACAAAAGGGTGATATACATGTAACACACCTCCCCTCACATCTACCCACTTTCACCGGCTTACCACTGGTAAACATGAGATGAGTGGCCACTTTGACGAGACTTAAACTCCAAGGTGACCTTAAGGAAATGGATTCTACAATCAAACCTTATTAACTTCCCTAAGGTGCCAGAAAACCCTCTAGGAGTAACCCAACCCCTCCAAGTGTCCATTCCCTGAGCCAACCAGAATTTTCCTTGAGCTTGAGCCCCATTCGCTCCCTTTAGAAGCCCTCCATGCAACTAAAAACTCCTAATGGCTCCCATAGGCCTGCATCAGTGCGACTGTGGCCTTTTTTATAAGTGTTATGCCAACAATTACGAAATTTAAGGCTAGTTTTCAGGGATGGGGATAATCCTCTACCCAAAGATCCATACTTATAAAACTCATGAAATACATGAAAACAATGATTATAAACCAAAAACTGAAACTAGGACTATTCTTGACCATCCCCAATCGAGATTGACATTTTGTCAAACACTTGGCAACAATGCAACCTACATGTCATGAATACAATACTAAGCATAAGGGATTGGAAATTCATTAGAGACTTAACAAGAAGGATCATCACCCTCTCTCTTTAGCTGTCTTGACATTAATTAGGTCTTTCATCCATTATTCTTTCAGTTACAAGTAAAAACATGAAATGAACCATGACTAGAACCGGTCACATAACCATGCTTATAACCAACATATAACCACATAAATAACCATAAGATAACAACCATTAAAGCCACATAATAACAAGTACAAAATAAAGAGATATTATCTTTCATTAAACATAGGCAAGAGCCAACCAGATTCAAGACTTCCATGTACCACCCGACCATAGACATGGCTGAACCAAATATTTCTTTTAGCCAGCCACCCTTGTGCCATATTCCAAGCATGAATGTGGCATCTCATGGATAAACCAATATAAAAGTAAAAGGGAATTGAGAGGTTAAACCACCTCCTCCCTCACCATATAGTGATCTCACCTAAACCGACATCAAGATCACTAAATCGAACCGAGATTGGAATTCATTTGGATCTCATCACTATCCTTGAGGAATTTTCTATCTCCTTGTCTCTAGGATTTACCACAATCCACACTGGATCACTAGACCCTTACCAAGACACCACCCTTATGATTTACCGTGTATCCCACCAAAACCGGTCAACGGATTCCTAAGCCTTTAGGAATGTTCCTAAAACCACCTCCGTCCCAAATTTCAAAACCATCTAGAAATTCCAACGCTCAAAATCGAGAACAATCCCATCACACCATGGTTATCCGAAAAAAGGCAAGGCAAGGCTGAAAACCACTGTTAAAACCCAACAAAACCATGCCACCGACAAAAAAAAACCAAATACCAATATGCCCATATCATGCATGTAAAAAACAGCTACGAAATCATACATGCAACCTGTTACTTGCAAGTATTCCTGCGAAAGCTGCTTGATCCTGCTCTTCCTAGCTTGATCTTTGATTTCCTTTCCTTTATTTTTCCTTCCTTTGCTTATTTTTCCTTTCCTTTGCTTACTTGATCTCCTTCTCCTATATGAGTGTAATTATGAAGATGAACTGACAAAAAGATAATTGATGCTCTAAGTTCTTTTTATCATTCGTGCCTCTAATTTCTTCAATTTTCCATTATTTTCCTTCAATTTTCTCCTCACATGCTACCTAACCTTTCATCTTCATTTTCCCCTAATTTCCTTTATTTTCATAAATGAATGTACCAAAATACCTTTTTTCCCTTTTAATGCCTTATCCATTGCCTTTTCCAATTTCCCCTTAGCCATAAACACATCCAGTGATGCCCACTAGGATATCTCTACCCAAAATTCAACTTAGAACAAGTGTTTCTTAACCATGGTCTTATTTTTTCATTTATTAACTTTTATTACATGAAATTTTATCCTGAGTCTATCACAGGCCCCTCCCCACTTGGGGAACACCATCCTCAGTGTTAAAACACATCTATACCTCAGCAAAAATGCTGAAAAGCAAACATATTTCCCATCGAGATTTACAATTTTCTCAATGCAGTATTTACAATGAATGAATTTCTCAAAAGAAAAAACCATCATGAAAACATGGCAATATAACAACCATACCACTTATTGGAGCTTTATAACCTAGCTCATGGCGCTATTTACAATAGAAACCATACATAAATATGTATAAATACCAAAACTACTTTGCCTCAATCGATAAACAATGTCGAAGGATACATAGTCCACATTTGATCTGTCATCTCCCATGTAGTTTCTTCGAGCCCAAAGTGCTTCCACTACACTTTAACTTGCTCGATGGCTCTATTCTTGAGCATGAGTTGTTTCAGCTGCAATATGCACTGAGGTTCCAGCTATAATTCTCCTTCTTGCTCCACCTGCAATACAAACCAATCAATAACGTGTTCAACATCCTTTATATACATTTTATGTAATGAAACATGAAAAACATCATGGACTTTCACTGTTGGAGGCAGTGCAAGTTGATAGGCCACTAGTCCAATCCTCTTAAGGATCTCAAAAGGCCCGCAATATCGTGGTTCCAACTTGGCACATGATCCAATCCTCGAGGAGCTCTTCTTGGGCTTGAAGCGCAAATACACATGCTCCCCAACCTGAAACTCCTCAAATTCTTTGTGCTGGTCTGCATAACTCTTATGTTTGTCCTGTGTTTCCTTTAGATTCTTCTTTATAACCTACATTTCTTGTTCCATATCTGCCAACATGTCTAGTCCAATAAGTACCATGTTCACTGGATCACTCCAACTGATAGGACTATTACAACTCCACTGATACAATGCCTCGAAAGGACTGATCCTCAATGACTCCTGCTAGCTATTGTTGTATGAAAAATCAACCAATGGAAGGCACTCATCCCATTTCCTCTGTTGGTGCATCACATACATCCTCAACATGTCCTCTAGGATCCTGTTGACCCTCTTTGTCTATCCATCTGTTTGTGGATGATAGGTTGTACTGAAGGCCAACTTTGTCCCCAAACCTACAAACAACTCCTTCCAAAACTTGGAAGTTAACTTTGCATCCCTGCCTGACACAATATTCTTCGGAACACCATGTAATCTCACAATATCCTTGATGAACACCTATGCCACCTCACTAGTTGAATACACAGTCTTCACTGGAATGAAGTGAGCCACCTTACTCTGCTTGTTGACCACAACCATGATAGAATCATGTTGCCTCACTGTCCTCGAAAGACCTGTAATAAAATCCATGGAAATGACCTCCCATTTCCATTTTGGAATCATAATAGGTTATAGTAGACCATATGGATGCTTACATTATGCCTTCACCTACTGACAGTCCAAACATCTAGCCACAAACTATGACACGTTCTTCTTCAAATTCAACTAATAATAGAACTTCTTCACCGTCGTCAATGTCTTCTGATATCCTTGGTGAGCTGAGTAGGGATTGACATGAAATTCCCTCAAGATAAGCTTCTTGAGTTCACTGTCATCTGGAACATAGGTCCTGTCCCTAAATCTCACCAAACCATATGTCGTGAGATGATAGTCTGCATCCTAATCACTTGTGCCTACACCTATACCTATACATGTACTCTACTATAACTTGTGCCTGAGCTCCATATATTTGTCATCTTGTTGACCTGCCTATGAGATCTAATCTTGTAAGTCTGTCCCATAGGAACTCATAGTTGTTATATGATTCACATGTACTTTCCTATTGAGAGCATATGCAACCATGCTCTCCTTTCCTTGATTTATTTGATGTCGAAATCAAACTCACTAAGGGTGTCTAACCATCTATCTTGCATGGCATTCAGATTCGGTTGGTCAAACAAATATCTCAAACCGTTGTGATCGTTCGTTGATACAAATCTTCTGCTAAGAATATTATGCCTCCACGTCTTCAAGGTGTGAATAATAGTTTTAAAATCAAGATCATGAGTTGCGTAGTTCTATTCATGCTCATTCAATTTCTTTGACTCATAGAATACCACCTCTCCCTCCTGCACAAGGACTCCACCAAGTCATCTTTTACAAGCATCTGTACACACCACGAATTCTTTATCCAAATATGCAATCTTAAGAACTGGTGCGTTGGTTAACAACTGCTCCAACTACTCAAAACTAGTTGCACATTATTATGTCCATTCGAACTTCTTACCTTTCCTCTGCAAAGATGTAATAGGATATGCAATGCGTGAGAAGATCCTGATGAACCTCCTATAGTATCCTGCTAATCCCATAAATGATTTGACTTCCTCCACATTCTTAGGAGCTTCCCACTCCATTATATCCCTCGTCTTTTCTAGATATACTGCCATGCCTTCCTTGGAAACAACATGTTCCAAGTATTTTACCTCTGTCTGAAAGAAACTACATTTTCTAAGCTTAGCTTATAACTGATGCCCTCTTAGCAATCTCAACAATGCTGCTAAATGCTCAATATGTTCTTCCTCGTTCTTAGAATATACCAAGATGTCATCAATGAATACAATAGCAAAATTGTCCAGATAATTATGTAACACATTATTCATCAAACGCATAAATGTGGTTGGAGCATTAGTCAAACCAAATGGAACTACAACAATCTCATAATGCCCATACCTGATCCTGAAGGTGGTATTGTAAATGTCCTCTTCTTTAATGTGTACCTGATGATATCCCAATCTCAAGTCGATCTTAGAAAACATTGTTGCTCCCTTCAACTGATCAAATAAGTCATCAATCCTCGATAAAGGATACATGTTAGTGATCGTCTCCATATTCGGCTGCCTGTAATCAATGCATAACCTAAGAGTACCATCCTTTTTCTTTAAGAAGAGCACTGGTGCACCCCAAGGTGATACACTTGGCCTATTGTATCCCTTGTCAAGCATTTCCTTCAACTAAAACTTCGACTCTACTAAATCTGGCGTGCTCACCTTGTAAGGTGCCTTTGATGTTGGTGTTGCCCCTACTACCAACTTAATAGAAAATTCTACTTCCTTGTGAAGAGGTAGCTCTATAATCACTGTTGGAAACACATCTCAGAACTACTACTATACATGATACCTTTGGAATATTTGTGCATCTTCAAAATCCTTACCCTTGTCACTAGAAATATGCACCACAAATATCACACAGCCTTTTTTGCAACTGCGCTTAACTTGCATAGCAGTGACCATCCTCACTGATGCGGCCTTCTTCTTTCCCTGCAAAATTATCTTTTCTCCATTATCATCGAGAAATTCAATGGCCTTGCCATAACATTCTACTTTGGTCCTCTGAAGGTACATCGAATCCATACCAAAAAGAATGTTATGTGATCCCAATAGAATTACACTCAAATGTGTTGTTGTAGGCATATCATTTAACTCAAATGCACTAGCTCTTACCCAATGGTGAACTCTCTTCTTCGTACCTGTAGCCAACTAAACCAACCAAGATTCTGTATGCACTTATTTTATCAAGCCACACTTATCCACCAGGTCATGATTAACATAACTATAATTAGATTCAGGATCAATCAAAATAGAAATAACTTGATCACAAAGCTTACCGTCCATCTCAATGATAGATGCTTGGTGATCCGCCTTCCTATTATCTACATTTGCATAAATTTGAGGAATTATATGACCAACATCCCCAACTGTATGTGCCTCTTGAGCACTATATATCTAAGTTCTACCACCCTGATACTGCAAACAATCCCTCTTTTGATGATCCTTGCCGCATATCCAACACTACAACGATGCTCTACCATCGACCCTAGTTTGTTGTGATCCATGTCCCTTCTCAAATGTATTAGACTTCTTGTAAGGAACCAAATTTTCTTTCTCACCTGAATCTTGAGGTCTTCCCCACTTTGGTGGCCATCTTCCTTTAGCTTTCTCATTTATTTTCAAGTCACACTTAGGCTCAACTTTTCTTTTTGACAACTCATAACAATGATTCAACTTTCAAATTCCTTATTTTAGGGATCTAGGGTCATCGAACTCAATTCGGTGTTTGTATGCTACTGGTAGTCCATTGGTGAACCTCTAAACCTTCGCCTTCTCCTCCTTGAGCTATTCCTAACCATCCTCGAACAAGACTGACATTATGTCAAACACTTGGCAACAATTAAACCTACATGTCATGAATACAATATTAAGCATAAGGGATTGGAAATTAATATGAGACTTAACAAGAAGGATCACCACCCTCTTTTTTTTGTTTTCTTAACATCAATTAGGTCTTGCATCCATTATTCTTTCAATTAGGAGTAAAAATATGAAATGGACCATGAATAGAACTAGTCATGTAACCATGCTTATAACCAACATATAACCACATAAATAACCATAAGATAACAACCATTAAAGCCACATAACAAAAAAAAAAAGCAAGAGAACTTGGATTTCATTAAACATAGGCACGAGGCAACCAGGTTCAGGATTTTTATGTACCAACCGACCATATACATGGTTGAACCAAATAGTTATTTCAACCAGTCACCCTTGTGCCATATTCCAAGCATGAATGTGGGATCTCATGTATAAACCAATAAGAAAACAACCAAGGGAATCTAAAGGTTAAACCACCTCTGCCCTCACCATATTGTGATCTCACCTAAACTAGAACCGAGATCACTAAACCGAACCGAGCTTGGAATGCCTCTAGATCTCATCACTATCCTTGAATAATTTTCGTCTCCTTTTCTTTAGGCTTTACCGTAATCCACACCGGATCACTAGGCCCTTACTAAGACACCACCCTTAGGCTTTATCGTGTATCTCACCAAAACCGGTGAAGGGATTCTTAGGCCTTTGGGAATGTTCCTGAGACCACCTCCGCCACCGATTTAGAAACCATCCGGTAATTCCAAAGCTCAAAATCGAGAACAATCCCATCACACTATGGCTATCCGGAACAAGGCAAGGCAAGGCTAAAAACCAATGTCAAAACCTGACAAAACCATGTCACCGACATCAAAAGAACCAAATACTAACATGCACATACCATGCATGTCAAAACTAGCTAGGAAATCATACATGCAATCTGTTACCTGCAAGTATTCATGTTGAAGTTCCTTAATCCTACTCTTCCTTGCTTGATCTTTGTTTTCCTTTCCTTTCCTTGTCCTTCCTTTCCTTTTCTTGCTTGATCTCCTTCTCCTCCTGGTGCTCTTCTCTTCTTTGAGTGTAATTATGAAGATGAACTGATAAAAAGCCTCCAATTGATGCTCTGAGGTCATTTTATCATTCATGCCTCTAATTTCTTCAATTTTCCATTATTTTCCTTCAATTTCCTCCTTACATGCAACCTCTGACATTTCACCTTCCTTTTCTCCTAATTTCCTTTATTTTCGTAAATACATGTACCAAAATACCTTTTGAATTTTTAATGCCTTAGGCATTGCCTTTTCCATTTTCCCCTTAGCCATAAACACATCCAGTGATTCCCGCTAGGATATCTTTGCCCAACATTCAACTTGGAATAAGTTTCCCTTAACCGTGGTCTTATTTTTTCCTTTATTAACTTTTATTACATGTAATTTTAGCCAGAGTCTGTCACAATACAAGTCATATTGAATCCCTTCATCTCATATGCAATCCATCAATCTCGATTGTGTGTGATGTGGTTAATTAATGTGAGGGTATAAGTGATGATTTGATAATCAAATTGACTAAGAGATGGGATGACGATATATGTAACATCCCTCGTTAAAAATCCATGTAATAAAATTAATAAAGGAAAAATAAGACCAAGGTCATGAGACACGTATTCCAAGCTGAATGTTGGGAAAAAACATAGTGATGGGGATCACTGGTGATTAATTTATGGCTAATGAAATTGGGAAAGGATTTAGAAGAAAAAGTGGCATTAATTGGCACTTTTTTAATAAAAATAATGAAAAATAGGAGAAAAGGAAGGTGAAAGGTCACAGGTTGCATGTGAGGAGGAAATTGAAGGAAAATAATGGAAATGAAAAAAATATAGGCCTTAATGATAAAAAGGATTATGAGGACCAGTTCATAACTTCTTGTCAGTTTTAGCTCGGAGCTCTCTTCTATTTTTTCTCTCATAATCTTGCACACTTAGAGTTTCTTGGAATACTCTTCGAGGATTTTGGGCATACTTTGGATTTGGAGCAAGAAGGCAAAGGAAAAAGGAAGAAAACACAAGGTAACAACAAGATCAACAACTATAATGAGTCATCTTTGCAGGTATCGAGTTGCATGTATGGTTTCCTTGCTAGTTTTGGCATGCATGGAATATGCATGTGGTTGTTTGGTTATGATATGTCATTGGCATGGAGGATTGTCTGGACTGATGATGGTTTTTCCTAACCTTTCCATTTCCTAGATATCCATGGTGTTGTGGGTTTTTCCCTTCTTTTTTATTAGTGCTCATGTTCCTCGTGGTTGTGGGTTGAGTTATTAGTTCCTGGAGCCTTTGTTGGACAAACACTCTGGAAGTCTTGGAACAACTTGGATTGAGTTACTAGTCCTAAAATTTGTGGTTTGAAAAATTCTTTGGAGCCCTTGGTGGGTTGAGTTACTAGTCCTCGAGACTTGGTTGGATAACATATCTGGAGCCATGAGAAAACTGTGGGTTGAGTTACTAGTCATGGATCCGGGTTGGAACAAACGCTCTAGAGCCCTAAACAATTTGGGCAAAGAGCGATCTGGTGATGGTTAGTGATGTTTGACTGTGAGGTGGAATCATTGGTTGAGAGTTGAGGTAGTATGGCCTTTAGAATCCTTGGTTTGGCTCTGTTTGGTTTATTCCATGAGATTCCACACTCATGCTTGGAATATGGTGCGAGGGTTATTGGATGAAAGAGATATTTGGTCCAACCCAATCTATGGTCGGGTGGTACGTGGAAGTCCTTGACTTGGTTGGTTTTGCATATGATAATAAGAATTATTTTCCTCTTGTATTTTATGAATAAATGTACTTGTTATCATGTGACTTTAATGTTTTTTCTATCATGTGACTTTAAATGTTTGTCTGGCTATATGTTGGTTATAAGCATGGTTTATGGCATATTTGAGTTATGGTTCTCATCATGTTTTGGTTAGTAAATGAAATGTTAATAAATTCATGACCTAATAGATGATATTTCATCTATTATTAGAGCGCATCGAACCTTCTTGATGATTCTCAGATAAGTATGAGATTCCTATGTTGAGATGTGTAATTATAACCTGTAGATTTCATGTTCATGATGTGTTTGATGGAATGTATGTCATGGTTAGGCCTAGATAGGTCAAGTTCTTGTCTAGTTTTTGTATGGAAGGTTTTCTCCTTGTGTAATTCATGGTTCTAGAAGGTCTGATTAAGTTTTGGATAGAGATCTGGATCCTAACCTGGAAAAGTGGCTTAAATCTCACTGTCGTAGGCACAGAATTGGGTGAAAAAGACTATAGTCACTCCCTTGTAGGCATCATGCATGCAACTCGAGGGTTCCAGTCAAAATTAGGTAGTATCGTGCCAGTGTATGGGAGATGAAGGCACTGAGTGTGCTAAGCTAACCGGGGAGGTTTTGGGCAACTCTAAGGGTGGTTTAGCCCTTGTGGGGTTCGTAGTACATGAGGGAAGTCATTAAGGTTTTGCCTTGTCATCTCCACTTCCTCAAGGTGACATAGGAGGTTGAGTCATATCACAAGAATTTCCTCAACATCACATGTTTACCTCAACAAGTCGGTAACTTAGGTAAATGTAGGAGGGGGGTGTTACAGGGTGGTATCAGAGCTTTTGGGTTCAACACTTGGACTAGATGGGCGGAATGTGTTTTTCTTGCATGCATGTCGGTCTTATATGTGTTTGTTATAGTTGTGTTTCCATGTAGAAGTTGGTGATGTTGTTGTTGGGATGTGTTCTCCATGCATACATGTAGGTTACATATGTGTTTGTTATGCATTTCAGTGGTTGTATGGTTTTTATGCGTGTATGGTTGGCGTTATGATTGTCGTGCATGAGGTCATTGCTAAAGTTGTGTCATCATGCATAGGTTGATGTTGAAATGATGAATATGATGATCTCATTATGTATATATATGTACGTTATGCTAATCTGGATTGATCTTGCAACCGAGATAACCTCCCCTAAACTTCACTGAGGTACGTGTGATTTTGTTATATTTGGTTATCTGACATGGTATGTTTGCAGGAAGTGGAGGATCAAATATGACAAGCAAGATGGTAGACTACATTCACGAGACTCTTCCTACATATAAGATGAGCAACATGGTGATGAGTATCCCCTTCATATAATAAATACGTTGATAAGTCTGAGGGAAGAAATAAGAAGTTGCAAAGCAGATAATGAAAGGATCATTCAGTCCTAAGAGAGACTTGCTATGACACAAGAGAAAGAAGCAGAGGTCAATGCAGTTATCCTTCAGATTTTGTCGAACTTACAGAGATAGGAACCACTTAGGATCAATCGTGGACAAGAGGACATGAGTAATGGAGCATATGGTAGCAGGTCTCATGGTGAGCACATATCATATAGATATGACACGGTTAGAGATGGCAGATTATTGGATACACTTGATAGACAAGGTAGTGGACATGGAGTTTACTCTAGTTATGATTCAGACAATTATCATGGTAATCATCGTTATCATCCTTATAGGAGGACTGAAATTAGATATTTTTCGGATGAGTTTGAGAAATCAAAGCCACCTACATTCGATGGAGAAATGAAGAAGTCACAGGATGCATAAGTGTGGTTACTTGGGATGAATAAGTTCTTTTAGTTGCATGATTACTCAGAGAACGTGAAGGCCAAAATAGCTACGTTCAATCTTAAAGGTAAACCAAACATTTTGTGGGAATGTGTAAAGAACTTCAAAGGAATCCAAGAAGAGGAGTTGACTTGGAGTGAGTTTGAGGGCCTTTTTAGGAAGAATTATCTATCTCAAAGATACTATGATGACAAAGCAAAGGAGTTCTATGAGCTAAATATTGGATCTATAACCGGTGAGGAGTATATAGCAGGTTCTTAGAGTTGTTGAGGTATGTTCCTTATATGAAAGAGAAAGTGAAGATTCAAATATTAAATAGTGGGTTGTCAATAGCATTAAAAGATGCGATTGAGTTAGATGAGCCTAGATCGCCAGAGGAAGCCATTAGAAAGTTGAAGTATTGTTAAGAGCAATAGAAGAGCATGTCTGAGACTAAGCAGGCTTGGAAAGGTAATGAGAAGAATAAAGGAAAATGGGATAAGTGAACAAGACCTTAGGACACATGTAAGAAAGAGAATGCAACATCACCTAAGAATTTCAATGCATCTGATAGAGGACAGGGATTTCAGTTTGAGGATTAGAACAAGGGTAATGGCAGGAAGATTTACAATGTTGGACTTGTGGCAATGATTATCACTAGAGATATTGTCCACAAAATCAGGGTCGCAGACCACAGATTTACAGTGCTCAGTAAGCACATACAGTGGGGAATGTTGGACAAAGTATTCCATAGATTTATGCAACACTGGATAATAGGCAAGCGAATCACCAAGCATATATTATCGATATGGATGGTAAGATTTAGGATCGAGTTGTTTCTATTTTGATTGAACTTGGATCTAATTATAGTTATGTTAACCCTTACCTGGTGGATACGTGTGGTTTGAATAAAGAAGTACATGCATAATCTTGGTTAGGACAATTAGCTACATGTACTAAGAAAAGTATTCATCACTGAGTAAGAGCTTGTGCATTTGAACTGAATGGTATGTCTACATAAACACATTTGAATGTACTTCCTTGGGATCATACAATATGTTGTTGGGTATGGATTGGTTGTATCTTCACAAGGCTAAGGTGGACTACTATGAGAAGGATATTGAGTGTTTGGATGACAATGGGGAACATTGAATCTTGCAGGTTAGGAATAGGGAAACATAAGTTAGTGTGGTTACAACTATGTAGTCAAAGTGCAGTCGTAGGAAAGGGCGTATGTTTTTTGCAATGCATATCTCCAATGATAAAAGTAAGGATGTTGAGGATGCTGAGGTATTCAGTAGGTACCTGAACTTGCAGCAGTTTTATGATGTGTTTCTTGCAGGGATTCCAGAGTTATTGCTTGACAAGGACGTATTTTTTATTGAGTTGGTACCAGGGGTAGCACCAAGATCAAAGGCACCTTACAGGATGAGCACTCCAGAGTTGGTGGAATTGAAGTTATAATGAAAGAAATGCTTGACAAGGGATACATCAGGCCAAGTGTGTCACCTTGGGGTGCACCCGTATTGTTTGTGAAGAAGAAGGATGATACTCTAAGGTTGTGCATTGCTTCTAGGCAATTGAATAAGGTAACCATTAAGAACAAGTATTCGTTTATGAGGATTGATGACTTATTTTATCAATTGAAGAGAACAAAAATGTTCTCGAAGATTGATTTGCAATCAGGATACCATCAATACGCATCAAAGAATAGGATATATACAAGACTTATTTATGGACCAGGTATGGACATTATGAGTTTATCGTAGTTCCATTTTGTTTCAGTAATGCTCCAACTACTTTTATGTGCTTGATGAATAGTTTTTGCATCCTTATTTGAACAAGTTTGTTATTGCATTCATTGATGATATATTGATATATTTTAAGAACGAGGAAGAGCATGTAGAACACTTAGTAGCATTATTTATATTGCTAAGAGAGCATCATTTGTATTCCAAGCTTAGTAAATGCAACTTATTTCATATAAAGGTACACTATTTGGGGCATGTGGTTTCCAAGGAAGGCATAACAGTGGATCCAAAAAAGATAAGAGCTATCATGGAAGGGAAACTCCTTGGAATGTGGATGAGGTAAGGTCATTTATGGGGTTAGAAGGTTACTATAGGAGGTTCATTAGGAACTTCTCACATATTGCATATCCTATTACATCATTGTAGAGCAAAGGAAAGAAATTTGAATGGACAGAGGAATGTGCAACAAGTTTTGAGAAGTTGAAGCAATTGTTGACAAATGATCCAATTTTAAAGATTGTAGACCTAGATAAAGAGTTCATGGTGTGTACATATGCTTGCAATAGAGCACATGGATTCCTTATGCAGGAGGGACAGATGGTATGTTACAAATCAAGGAAACTGGATGAGCATGAGCAGAACTATGTGACACATGATCTTGAGTTGGCAATGATCATCCATGCTTTGAAGATATGGAGGCACTATCTTCTTGGCATGTGATTCATCTTGATGAGTGATCACAATGGACTGAGATACTTATTTGACCAACCGAATCTGAATTCTAGGAAATCTAGGTGGTTGGCTATGATAAACGAGTTTGACTTCGAGATCAAGTACATTAAGGGAAAAGAGAACAAGGTCGCATATGCTCTTGGATGAAGTGTAACAACTATGGTGAAAATTCCATGTAATAAAAGTTAATAAAGGAAAAAATAATAACCATGATTGATGGGACACTTATTCCAAGCTGAATGTTGGAGAAAAACATCCTACTGAGTGTTCATTTCAGTTATTATAGCTAAAGGAAATTGGCAAAGGCAACGACTAAGCTTTGGAGAGGCAAAAGTATTTTTGGCACATTTATTTATGAAAATAATGGAAAATAGGAGAAAAGGAAGGTGAAAGGTCACAAGTTTCATGTGGGGAGGAAGATGTAGGAAAATGATGGAAAATGAAGAAAATAGAGGCTTCATTGATAAAAAGTCTTATGAGGATCAATTGGTAAGCTTTTGCTGGTTCAACCTTTTGTTAGTTCGGTTTTGGGAGCTCTCTCATTATTCTCTCTCTCTCTCTCTCACTCTTTGACACTTGGAGTTTTCTTGGAGCACTTTGGCATTGGAGGAAGAAAGGCAAAGAAAGCAAAAATAAGGAAGGAGCAAGCAAGGAAGAGCAAGATCAACCAACTACAGCAAGATTCTTGCAGGTATCAAATTGCATGTGTGTTTTCCTTGCTAGATTTGGCATGCATAGTATTGCATGTGGTTCTTTTATGTCATCGCATGGGTTTTTCAAGGTGTGGCGGTGTTTTTCAGCCTAGCCTTGCCATTTCCATGTAACTTTAATGAGATGGGTTTCTCATACTTCGGTTGAGCTTGATTACCGGATTTATTGGAAGCTAAGTAGGGTGGATATCCAAAATGAAAAACACATGGCCTAGTGGTCCCTGAACCTGACTGTGGATCAAGGTAAAGTCACTGGCCTAGTAACCCCTTAACAGGATTGTGGGTTGTGGTAAAGCCAAATTGTGTGCCTCGGTGGGTCTAGGGATCCTTGCCGGTGAATGGTGAGATATATGGTAAAGCCAAGAGGTGGATTTCTCTCCATTGGGCATAGTAGTCTCAGGATGAGATGTACGGTAAAGCTTGGAGAGTGGGTCTCGGTGTAGGGTCTAAAGATCCTTAGATCAAACTGTGGATTATGATAACGCTTGAGAGACCAAGAGGCACTCAAATTCCTCATGGTGCAGGTGGAGAACTCCAATATCATTCATTCTTGTTTGGTTCTTTTTTGTTGGTTATGAGTCCCATATTCATGCTTAGAATATGGCATGAGGGTGATTGGCTAAAGAGAGATGTGACTCAACCAATCTATGGTCAGGTGGAAAGTATAAGTCACATCTCTGGTTGGTTTTTACATTCATTAATGAGAAGCTCATTCATTTGGTACTTGATGTATAATTGCACTGGTTATTATGTGGATTCTATTGTTGTTGTATCCACTTTATTTATGTTGTTATTATGTTGGTTATAAACATGTATTTTAATAGTGATGATGTATGACTCTACCTATGTTTTACTTGTAAATGAATGCACAATGTATCTATGGTCAAATAGATTGTATTGCAACTTATGATGTAGGGGAGCAATGTTGCTTAGCGATTCTCGGATAAGTATGAGACCCCTATGCTCAGTTATGTTGTTTATACATGTAGCTTTCATGTTTGTGACATGTTTGACAAAATGTTTGTCATGGCTATGAGGGGTCCAGATGAGTTCTTAATTATGTGATTACTTTCGTATCATTGTCTTGTTGTTATTTATCATCTCTGAACTTTTCGTGAAGTTCTAGGCAGAGCATTGGGTTCTGAGCCTGAAAAGGTGGCTCAAATCCTAGGGACGTTAGCAAAGAACTGAGGAATTGGGGCCTTGGATGATGGAATGCAATGTTATGCCTGCGTCTATAGCCTCCTGGACGCTGGCATGCAAGCCTGTGCTTATGTCTATGGATCAAAGAGGTCAAAATGTCGGTGTGACCAAGGGTCAAGAGGCCTGAAAGGTTGGGTTACCTCTTGGGGGTCTTGTTGTTATACAAGGTTTGTATGTGGTGTTTCTATCGGTTCCACTTCCTTAAGGTCACCTAGGAAGTTGTATCTCATTATAGTAGCCTCTCGTCAAATGTTTACCCTGCTTGACTGATTACTTGGGTAGATGTGGGAAGGGGGTGTGACACGAAGAGTAAAGGTAAATCACATAACAGCTATGAGTTCATATGGGATAGACTTACAGGGTCGGATCTTGCAAGCAAGATAATAGGATGACATATATAAGGAGCTTAGGCATAGGTTACAACAAGGTACATGTGAACAAGAGGTGGATTATCATCTCACGACAAATGGTTTAGTCAGATTTAGGGACTTGATATATGTGTCGAACAACAATGAACTCAAGAAGCTTATCTTGAGGGAATTTCATGTTAAGTCATATTCAGGTCACCTAGGATATCATAATACATTGACAACTGTGAAGAAGTTCTATCATTAACCGAATTTAAAGAAAGAGGTGGCAGAGTTTGTGGCTAGATGTTTGGATTGTCAATGCGTAAAGGCGGAGTGTAAGTATATAGGTGGATTACTAAAGTAGATTATGGTTCCAAAGTGGAAATGAGAGGTCATTTCCATGGATTTTATTACAGGTTTTCCAAGGACCTCTATAAAACATGATTCTATTATGGTTGTGATGGACAGGTTGACTAAGGTAGCTCACTTTATTCTAGTGAAGTCTGCAAATTCAACTAATGAGGTAGCACGTGTCTCCATCAAAGATATAGTGAGGTAGCACATGTATTCTGAAGAAGATTGTGTCGGACAGAGATGCTAAGTTCACTTCGAGGTTCTGGAAATAATTGTTTGTAGGTTTGGGGACAAAGTTGGCCTTTAGCAAAACTTATCATCCACAAACAGATGGACTGTTGAGATTGCAACAAGATGATGAGCTTAGTGAAAAGAAGTCGCCTTCACTAAGTGGGCCTGCAGGCTATTTTTGGCGCAAAGTCTATTTTTAGACATATGGATCATGTTCTATGAGTTGCAGGATGTTATTTGTGGATGGTTGGTCAAGTCGTAAAAAATAGATGGACTTCTATTTTTAGACATATTGGGCGGAATCTATTTTTAGATTGCCAGTCTAAAAATAGATATGTCGAATATTATTAGCTCTTAATAATATTTGGACTATAAACATTATCTTATTCTCTTGGAACACTTTAGTTAAGTGCACGTATGTGGCACATGGTACCGAGCGGTGGTATGAATTATGCTGGCCCTGGGGTTTAGTGGCGCTATTGCATGGAGACTTCAGTTAGAACTCGGTGACAGAGTTTGGTGGAGTTGATTGAGGAAGTTAGTGGAGTTGTATTCAGTTTAACTCAGTTAAACATAGTTGAGCTAGTTGTATATAGTCTAACTGATTGATACACTAGTGAGAGTGGTATGAATTAATTATTAATTAATTCACTAATTATTAACTCATAAATCAACTAAAGAATACATCAGTTAACTTCAGTGCATGGACAACTTCAATGGAGACCAGTGAAGAGGTAGGTGAAAGAGCAGTGTGACTATCAGTTGTGACCATACTGGTGCATGAGTTTGCACCACACATTGATGGAGATACCAATGAGGATTGCACAGTGCATACTAGAGGGATTCGAACTCAGATTGGGCCATTATTCATCTTGGATTGTGCAGTAGAGGCAGGCTAATAGGTGGAGCAGATTGGAGCATGTGTTTTTACAGACCTAGCCCATGTGTAGCAATTGGAGATTGTACCGAGAGCTTGTGAGGAGCTTTGTATGATGATTGTTACATGATCTCTATGACATATAATATACAGATAGTTGGGGGTTTTCAGCTTTAAGCTTTCCCATAAAATACTGTGTTCATATGTGTGATTGTTTATGGTTTTAATGTACGCATGCGATTGTTTTTATTTCCGCAATTAATGATCAATGGTAGAAGAGATTCTGTATTGTGCATGAAGCTTTCCGCTAGCAGGTGATCAAGATAATACTTGCAACAATTTAACAGCTATTCAAGTTTCTACATGGACAAATAGAGAGGGTCAACAATATTTTTGAGGATATGTTGAGAATGTATGTTATGCATCAACAACGGAGGTGGGGAGAGTACCTTCCACTAGTGGAGTTTGATTATAACAATGAATACCAAGAATATTTGAGGATGATTATGTTTGAGACACTTTATGGGCAGAGTTACAATACTCCCATCAGTTGGAGTGATCCAATGAACAAGGTATTGATTGGACCAAATATGTTGGTAGAAATGGAACAAGAAATGCAAGTAATCAAGAAGAATCTAAATGTAGCACAAGATAGGAAAAACAGTTATGCGGATCAACACAAGGTGTTTAAGGAGTTTCAGGTTGGAGAACATCTGTACTTGCACATCAAGCCCAAGAATAACTCCTTGAGGATTGGATCATGTATGATATTGCGTTCCTTTCAAGATTCTTGAGAGGATTGGACTAATAGCTTACCGAATTGCACTGCCTCCGACAGTGAAAATACATGATGTTTTTCATGTTTCATTGCTTAAGAAGTATATGAAAGATATTGATCATGTGATTGATTGGTTTATATTGTAGGTGGATCCAGAAGGAGAAATCCAATCGGAATGTTAGTCCATTTTACAACGAAAGATGCTCATGCTCTATAATCGAGCAATCGAGCAAGTTAAAGTGCAATGGAAACACTTTGGGGCCGATGAAGCTACATAGGATATGGTTGATCAGATGCGGGCTATGTATCCTTATCTACTCACTGGTTGAGCAGATGTTTTTGGTATATGTTTTGGTTCGTCTATATATGCACTTGTATGTATGTAAATACCATATCGAGCTGTGTTATAAAGCTTTAATAAACGATACGGTGTTCATGATATAATGGTTTTGTTTTCAGCAGTGGATATGGTGTAAATGTTGCATTGAGCTATGTTATAAAGCTCCATCGACAACATGGATTTGTTGGTCTTATAATGTTGAAATTGGCAACAAGAAACAATGAAAATGACACCCAGAAATGGCACCACAGGGGGCTTCTGATTTAATTTTCCCTTAATTAAATTGGAAGAAAATTTGTAATTTCATCTCATGACAACTTGAAATAGATAACTAAGTGAGGAATACTTAGTTAGCTTAGGAAATTCGAGTTGAGGGTCAAAGAGGAGGAATGTAGAGGATTTTCCTATTTTTAGGGGGTCCAGTTACAATTATTTATGAGTTGTAATTAGTTAACTCATTTAATGGAGTTAAAATGAGTTTAACTAGTTCTAAGCTAGTGATAGGTCCAATAAATTAAATCTGATTTAATTCACAAGTAATGATCAATAAGATAACTGAAAAATCGCTATAAATAGTTGTTGCATGTCAGTTCTAAGGAAGACCCAGTTGAGACTAAGGTTAAAGGGAAGATAACTATCAATTGTATAATTAGAAAATTGTACAGGTCATGCATGAGGTCATTAGGAAACCTTGGATGATTTGCATAATCATTATTTGGGATTTTCCTAATTTATAAGGGCTTAATTAGCCTAGGAATGCACAAGGAAGGCAGGTTAGGCCTAGGCAAGAAACATGTTAAATATTGGACCAAAATTGCTTATATCGCAAGCCATATTCGAGCAAGATCAGAGTGAGATAGTCAACGGAGCATAGGTTTCTCAGTGTGAGGAATATCATTGTATTGTTTCATGATCTTTACTTTATGCAATATACATACAACGAGGCTTTGAGCAGTTGCTTTCCCCAGATACATCTTGTGTTGTGTGATTGATAATTTCTTTCTCTTACTTGTTATGTAGTTGTGCGATTGTATTTGGTTTCTGCAAATTGTAGGAAGGATTCAATATTTTGTTTTAGTACATTACAAGATCAGTTGAATCCAATTGATAAAAATTATACATATCAGTGTCATTGAACATCGAGGACAATGTTCTCCTAAGGGGGAGGGTTATGTAACAACCCTGGTTAAAAATCCATGAAATGAAGTTAATAAAGCAAAAATAAGACCAAAAGCAGGACATGTTAGTGACGATTAAGAACAGGCGTCATTTTTCATGGATTTCATGATCGTCTTGATTGAACTATGGAATATGTTCAAACCTTTTTCGAAGCAAAGGTGTTCCATATTCTGAAAAACTAAAAATCAAAAAATTTTAAAAATGTAAAGAGGGTATACCCTAAAAGAAAAATCAAAGGGTGAAAAGAATAAAATGGCCAAAAAAGTGAAAGAAAATGAACCCCACCAAAAGAAAGGCCAAGGAAAGTGTGCAAGTCTAAATGCCACTACCTTTTTACTCTTGTATAATAAACAAATTGTGTGCAATTTGTATTTTATGCCACAATTCATGAATATTCAAACAGTTTAAGCTTGGCTAGTTCATATTTCAATTTCATGTTTTAGAGATAGAGAATAAAATCTGACCAAACTGTTTAATCTTGGCAGATAAGTAGATAGGTAGAGTTAATAAAAGGTGCTCAACAGTTTAATTTGAGCCCTTGGATGTAATAAGGGTAGAATTAGATAGATTTTCCTTGTAAAACAAAAGAAGATTGACAAGGGTTTGCAAGTCTAAATGCACCCTAATAAAGAAGAGAAGATGGTAGTGTCAAGTATATAGGGTAGGTAGATGGTGTTACAAAGTTTTATGTGATGAAAGATGGTGTTGAATATGTTTAATCTTTTACCTTCATCACAAGTACTCAAGCAGAAAATGCACTGAAGAATTCACAGAAAGAAAAGTCAAAATCATTAACTTCCCACATCATTTTTTCCCTAAGTTTTTACTAATTTCCCCAAAGTTCTAAGGTATTTGGAGATCAAAGGGGCTCAAGGCATTTCCTTGACTTTTGGAGGGACCGGACCCTCGGCCTGATGATCAAAAATACCTAAGTACTTGAAGTTATCCATTATCATTCACTTTCAATCTTTTCCTAAGTAAAATCCCATTTTGCTTAGGAAAATCATGCAAACTTCCATAAAAATCCCTCAAAATAACTTACTATTCTAAGTTTAAGTGTTGAAGATGATATATTGTAATTTACTTCAGAAATTGTCACTTTCTTAGATGTGCAAAGTATTTTCAGTTGTCTTTGTCCCTTTGTCATATTAACATTTAACTCTATTTACTAAATCCCTAGTGAAATTCCCTATCCTAAGTATATAACTCCTTTTATATAAATATCCAAAAAACCCCTCTATTATGTTTTAACCAAAGTATTTACTTCCCAAATATTCAATAAAAACCCACTATACAAGCCCTTTGGTTAAATATATCCTTATATCATAGTCCCGCCCCTATGGTAATTAAATAATGTTTATTTACTACCATATAAATAGAAATATCGAAATAACTTTTAAACATGTAATTCTATATGTTTAATACAAAAAGGATCAAACCCGAAGTTTTACGTTTTAAATCAAACTTTGGAAAAATCCCATGCCAACGTGGCTCATCCACTCTGTATCCACCTGATATTTTTAAATAAAGATTCCATGAAAATTCATTTCTCTACCTCTTAATTATAATTCAATCATGAAATTCAATTGAGGTTACTTCTAATTCACTAATAACCTTTTTCCTAGTTTCCGTCAATGCCACCCGGGATGATTAATTAAACGCTAATTAACTCGGGCCCGCACAATAACTCCCCACTATTTCCCAGTACTTTCCACCGTTAGATCGCCCCTCCGCAGATCGACGCTCCATGTCAATTCCGCCAGTCGTCCCTTGTCAGAGCTTTAACGTGCGGGGGCTTGGTGGTATTTGACTGGTCTTCCGTCCACGTGTCAATGTTCCAATGGAATCGCTGCCCTCGCAGTTAAAACAGCTATTGCTCATAAGCGGTGCGGGGACTAACCGCTTACCGCCCGGCCCCCCTGCCCCACGTCAGCCCGTACCAAAGTGACGTCACTCCTCGAAAAACCTAAACCCTATTTTGACTTCGAACAAAACAAAATTTGTTTTTTATGTCATTTTCTACCATTTGAATGCGACTGTGCCTTCCGCTACGAATTTCAAATTTCCACTGAAATCCACTGTTCAATTCGATTTCGCTCCAGAATTCAACCAGACCTGTGTTCAAGCGTCCTCCTGCTACCGCCTGATACCGGTTAAAAGCCCGTTTTCCTTCAAGAACAGGTATTTATCCTAGAGCGCTTCGAACTTCAAAAGAAAGTCTGTTTTCTTGATTTTCCAACGTATCAGTGACCATATTTTATCACTGAGATCATTCTCTGAGATTTAAGACTGTGAATTGTTCCCCTGAACTTGCAATTGTGTCAATTTCCCCATTAAAATTGAAATCACGCCTGGCCTGTGAAGAAAAACCAGAAACTTCCATCTTGAATTCACAAGAACCAAAATGGAAGCCCCGACAGCTTTGAATGTAACTCCACTGACTGCCCCCCACAGAGAGTTGGAATATTTGCCTTTAGTAGATAAAGACTTTCAGATTAAAGACTTAGTGTTTGATGAAAGCCCCCTTCTGAGTTATTGTCGTTGCAGAGACGAGTACTCAAAGGGGCAAGATCTCATTGGGTTGTGGGAATCCAATCTCCCGAGATATCTCATCCCCTCAGTCATTTCTTTCCCAGAAATCATCCACTATTGCCATTCTAACTATGATCCCACTCAGAGAGCTATAATATCCCCTGACCAGAGTGTTCTTTTCCACATTACTCCCCAGGCTATCAATGCAATGCTACATTTTGAACCAGGTCAAGAACTAGCACCTTTGTCTATAGAAGCACTGATTGAAAAGTCTAATCAATTGACCCCAGAAAAATTGAAGTCCATTTTCCAGAATTTCATGCTGCCTGAACATCAACCTAAGGGACTTCCTCCCTATGGTTTTTATTATTTCACTAAGTTGGGAAGGCTCATCCTAAATATGATATCTTTTGTCTTGGGTTTCAATACCAGTGAATATGTTGATGAGATAACACTGTCTTTGTTGTCTATTTTTACTCCTGGACAACCTCCTGAAGTCAAATATGACTTTACCTCCTTCATAGCCAATAAGATCCATGATCAGTTCATGAGGCTAGATGATGAGAAAGTTTTCAAATATTCCTCAGTTATTTATCATCTCATTATCTTCTATCAATCAGTAAAATTCCCTTTCCCTGTTAAAAAGCTTGATGCCAAGGGAAACCCTAGGTCAGTCATATTTTGGTCTCCCATAATTCATTCTTCCTATAAGTCTCCATATTCTTATACTGAGTTCATAGATCTTTTTGTATATCCTGCAACTACCTTGTTGACAGGAATCCCTCCTCCAAGGCTCAGTAATGAAATCAATAAGACCTTGCAACTTTTAAGGACTTATAAAGTTGGAGATTGGTATTTATATCAAAACCATACAGTCATCAGAATCTATGGATGTGAATTACATCCATTCAAGTTGCCAAGATATGTGCCCATGAGAATTTTTGCCTTGGAATATTTCAGGCAAATGAATAATTCAGATGTGATCCATTTTTGTAGTGTGAAGAAGAAAGCCCAACTAAGGATCAAAAGTCAATTAGGTCCTTCCATCTGCAACTCTAGGGAGGCCGAGCGAGAAGCAGAAAATATACTACAAGGCCATTGCAAGTTCCAAAGAACTTTCCGTTGGGTTCCTTATGATCCATTTGGTTTTATTTGTGAAAAGAGAATAAAGAATAAATCATCCCCTTACATACACCACAAGATTCCTGAACTAGAACAATATGCCAACCAAGATGAATGGGTGGAAGAAACACTAGTTGAAGAAGAAAGTGAAGAAGAAAAAATGAACAGAATGATGAAAGATTTTGAGAAGGAGTATGACCTAGAATCTTGTGGTCAAGTGCAGGTACCTCACATTGGCACTTCTTCAGCAACAAATCTACAGCAGACATTACAGGAAGGCAGTTCATCAGTGGCAGCAGAATCAAAAGGCAAAGGAAAGGAACCTGAAATTCAGGTCATTGAAACTTTAGTTATGGCAGAGAAACCTCAAACTTCCAGAGCACCTGATCAAACACAAGTTTCTCCCACTCAGGTAAAACATCCTGAAGTTTCAGAATTACAAACTCCATCCAACATGGAAATAGGAAAGAAAAGGCAGGTTCCAGACACTACTCCTCCTAAAGAGCCCTCAGGAATACATCAAGCCAAAAAACATAAACCAAATCCACTTCCAGATGTGGAAATCATAGATGAGGTGTTTGATGATGGAAGAGAAGAAAGTCAGCTAACTGGTTCTGTTAGTGTGACCCATACAGAGCAGAAAGGAAAAGCTTTGCACAAGCAGTTGAGTACTGAAGTGTCCTCCTTTAGGCCACCAAAAACAGATACAGGGGATATAAAAAGAACTTTCATCAATATAAAGGCAAAGAATGATCCATTAAGAATGAAGGTCTATGATCAATACTTGAAAATGGCTCCACATAATCAGGAAAGGTTAATGTCAGCATTTGACATTTCACAAGGCAAAATGATGATGAGCCACTTCAAGTCAAAGGTGCCAAAACCCATGTCAGCAGCTGATTATATTAGAACAAATTTTGAGGTCCTGGCTAAGGATATTCATCCTTTAAACCAGATAGAGCTGCACAAACAAACTGGGGAAATGGTGTATTCCACTCTGACTAATAAGGCCATGGCAGCCCTAACGCTGCAAGATTCTTTAAATAACACAAGTGCCCAATTGCAAATTGAGAAGGCCTCTTCTCAGGCCAAAGATAACAGAATAAAGTCTTTGGAAGACATAATCATCGGCTTGGGTCACAACCCCAAAGACATTAAAAGTATTGAGGCATTAATAAAAAAAAAAGATGATGACATAGCTGCACTGAGAAAGCAGCTAAAATTGCCAGCCTCAAGGCACCCTCAGACCCAAGAAGTTTTGAAGGAGAGTTCACAAGAAGAGGTAATGGAGTTGCTCTTAACAGTAACTGAGCGACTAAGTGAAACAGAGAAGGAATTGGAACAAGCTTTACATGAAAAGGAAAACCATCAAACATGCATTCAACCACAGAGAAGAGCACAATCATACAGTACTACAACAACAGTTAACAAACAAGAGTCAGTTACAGAACACTGTTTTAAGTTCGAAGAGTTAATAAAACAAATGGAAAGTTTACAATTAAGAGTCACAGAACTTCAAACCACAAAGTTACAATTAAAAGATTTGGAGCAGAAGTATGATACATCTAAGAAGACAATTGCTGATAATACCAGGGAAATCAAAAGATTGGCTAGATTCTGCATCTGAAGGTTGGTTTGTGGTTAGCTCGGGTATACTTTCCTCTTCCACAACTTCAAGGAAAACCTGAGTGATAACATAGTGGCGACCATACTGGGGATCTGAATCATTTTTATTTGTTAGTATTGTTCAATTATAAGCTATGGACAGAGTCTGAAGATCAGCCAGGTAGCCTTTGAAATTGCTTTTGCTTTGCAATTGCAAAAGTAAATAAATGCTGCTTCAGTCTATCTCTGATTTAGCTTATATACTAAACCTTAGTTGCAAAATATTTAATCAGATTCTCTAGTTTAACAGATCTTTGAGAAAATTTTAATCATACATCAGTATTTCTTGAAGAATTTGTAGAAGCTGTATTTATTTTTTCAATTAAAAACAAAAATCCAAAAAACACATAGTCTAGGAAAACTGGCTTCAGAAAGGATTCGACATACTAGGTCAAACCCTGACCCCAATCCACCACCAATATTTGAAAATCCAAATCTGATTCCTAGGATTCTTAGAAGACAAGGAAGTCAAGAAATTTCTGAAAGAGGAAGTCAGGAAAGTTCAGGAAGTTCTAGACCACTTTCTAGATCTGCATCTTGTCCTGTGAAAATTATATATATTGATGACATTCCTTTTGATGCACGATTTGAAACATCTTTATTTGTGAATTTTTCTGAAACTGAATTATCCAGATTAGTTCCAGATCCATTGTTCTTTGAAGATTTGCAATACAGATTTGTTTCACATCATCTTGACAGACAATTACAGAACTCTATTCAATCTGAACAAACCTTTGAAGAAAGTTCAAACATCTCTGTAATTACCGAAGCTTCTTCCAAGTTCAGTTACTTTTTCTCAAGCTTTTCAAACACCTGTCACCCTTTCTATTCCTCCATCTCCTCCTACCAGACCATCAAATCCTGTTACCCCACTATATCTTCCAATGGCCAATCGATACGCCCCTTTACAGCTACCAGCCAACCCTCCTGCTTTGCCCCAAGATTATCAGAGTAAGATCACACCTTTTGATGGATCAGGTACTTACACAGCACAACAACACACCAAAAGGATGACTGATTACTTTGAATTCTATGAAATTGACACTGATAATGTCCGAATGAGAATTTTCGTTCAGAGTCTTACTGGAGAAGTTAGGACATGGTTTAGGGCCCTTGCTCCAAATACTATTGCTGATTTACCAGCTTTATATAGGGAATTTTTGAACAGATGGGAGAAGAAGAAGGATCCTCTTTAGATCCTGTCAGAATTCAAAAAATTAAGAAGAAGACCCAATGAAACAGTACAAGATTACATCATTAGATTCAATGAAGCATATAATGCAGTTCCTCAAAACCTAAGACCCCCACCTGACTCCGTATTGGTTAAATTTCCAGGCGGTTTTGATTCTGACATTGCTTATTCCCTCAGGGAAAGAGCTCCCCAAACATTAGAGGAAATGCAAAGCATAGTGGTGAGTGTGGAAGCAAATCTGATAGAAAAACAAGCCAGAGCAGGAGCAGAAAGAAGAATGCCTATGAATGAAGAACCTTCAGCTTTTGAAAAGAAGCTGGATGCAATCATTAAAGGTATGGAAAGATTAGGAGACAGAGTGGAGACCATTGAAAGAAAGTCTTCTACTGATAATCAGAATGTTGCAAGAAACCCAAACTTTAGGAGAAATCTGAATCTAAATATTGGAAAGAATGTCCCTGACCAAAACATTAGGCCACCTTTCCAAGAAAACTTTGTTGAAGGTTCAAATTCTGAAGAACCTATAGAAGATGTAGAAATAAACAATGTAACTGATGACAAAAATGAACCAAAAGTCTTCCTATCCCAGGATGATCAAGAGAATCATATCCTTGAAACATTCCAAACTCATTCAAGTGAGACTTTTGATTTTAAGGAAGGCTATGACACAGCAATTTATGAGGTCCATAAACAGTATAATTTGAGAAGTAGGCGGATTGATGTGCCAGAGAATAGTAAACAGAAAAATGCAAAACAAAATGTCAAAGGTAAAGTTAACATTCCCCAAGTACAAATTTTGTCTAGGATAACTCCTAACCCTTCAAATCCAATAATTGAAGATGTCTCTGACAACCAACCAAACAATAAACAGCAATCTAATACTCTTCCTCCTGTGGGAAATATAGAAGAAACAGTAGAAGTTAGTCCAGAAACACCTTAAAAAAAAAACTTCATTCATGAAAAAGAGAAAAACATTGAAGACCCAAAAAATAGAGAAAACCCAACTGTGCAAAACACTAAAACTCAAACAGAAAAACCTTTCAATCTGGAGGCTGAAATAGGCAAACTCAAGATAGTTGTTCCTTTATCAGAATTGGCTAAACATGAGCTCTATAGAAGTCAAATTACCAAGTCCCTAAACATTAACATTACTGGATTGGATGATTCAGTAAACATTCTTGATGATCAACCCAAACTTCTTTTTGGCCCTGAGGTTAATGGCAAACCAGAAAGTGGAGGGACTCCTCCATTTTATGTAAGCCCGAATGTTCATGACAAGATACTCCATAATGCAATGCTTGATTCTGGAGCATCTCACAATTTGATGCCAAAAGCAGTAATGGAAAGATTGAATCTAGATATTACCAGGCCTTACAAAGATTTTTTTTCTTTCGATTCCAGCCAGGTAAAATGTTTAGGTTTGATTAAAGATTTGTGTGTCACTTTGGTACAATACCCTGCTAAGTCTGTTTTAATGGACATAGTAGTTGCTGATATTCCACCTAAATATGGTATGTTATTGTCTAGATCTTGGGGTGCTAAACTTGGAGGATCAATTCAACTAGACATGTCATATGCAACTATTTCAGTATTTGGTCAGCCTAAAAGGTTATATAGAGAAACCTTGATGAAGTACTTAGTTAGTAGCCATGAGAAGCCTGAAAACTTCCCTGTTTACTCTGTACATTCTGATATGGATTCTTTTATTTTATACAATGCTGAGTTGGATCTCCCTACTAAAATAGAAGCTCCAGAATTGGAAACCATGAACAAAACCACTGTTAAAATTGAAGAAATCTCTGAAAATCAAGAAACACCAGATGATCAAGAAATACCAGAAGAAACTAAACAACTAGCTCCTGTCAAGAAACATTTTAACACAATTGATGAAGATTATGAACATGAAATTCTATGGCATTTAGAGTTTGATGGCTCAGTAAACAAACTAGGGGCAGGAGCTGGGATTTGGTTACATAATGTTGAGAATAATCATGCAGAGGGTCATGCTTATAGGTTGAATTTCAAATGCACTAACAACATGGCAGAATACAAAGCTCTTTTATTAGGGCTTAAACATGTCAAGAAGTTAGGAGCTATTAGGGTATCAATCATAGGAGACTCTGAATTAATCATTCAACAGATTAAAGGAGAATGTTCAACAAAAGACATGAGACTGAAACAATACAGAGAGACAGTTGTAGAAATTCTCAACACATTTCTACAAGCTCAACTTGCCAAGATTCCCAGGAAACAAAATTTGCATGCTCACAGCCTCGCCATGTTTGCTAGCACATGCAAGTTACCTTTTGACCCTAATCATCAGTTTTCTGCTGAGATTAGACATAGGCCTACTATACCAGACAATCTTTTGAATTGGCAAGTATTTGTTAATAACAATCAAATCAATAATTTTTTGACACTTCAAAATGAGTTTTCAAACTGTAATATAGATGAAGACATAATTATTGATGAATCTGATCAAGAAAAGAACAAAAAATAGAAATTTCAAGAGAAAATGCAATTCATATGCTACACCCAACCACATTCACAGAAAAAGACATGCAGAATCTGAAAAACATGGAATCTGATGAGATCATAGAAGATGAGACAGAAATCATCAATTTGAAAGATAATCATTTGCCCAAAGGATTAACTCCTTTGGAAGATCTGTTTGACTCAAATGATATTCCATTTAGACCTAAAATGGAACCTGTTAAGGCTGATATGGAAGAATGCAACTTAGGAACCCTAGAAAGTCCTAAAATGGTTAAGTTGTCCAAATCTCTTCCAAAAGATCAAAAGGTCAAATATGTTGAACTATTGAGAGAATTCCAGGATGTTTTTGCCTGGAGTTACGAAGATCTGAAATCTTATGATACATCCATCATTCAACACACCATACCTTTGAAACCGGATCAGAAACCTTTCAAACAAAAGCTTAGAAGAATAAATCATGTTTTATTACCCTCAATTTAAAAGGAAATTAAAAGAATGTTTGAAGCAGGGATTATAGCTCCTATTAGATTCTCAGAATGGGTTTCTAACCTGGTACCAACAAGGAAGAAGACAGGGGAAATTAGACTGTGTGTTGATCTAAGAAATTTGAATAAAGTTTCTTTAAAGGATAACTATCCTCTACCAAAAATGGACCATATTCTTCAGAGGGTAGTAGGATCTTCTAGGATATCTCTACTGGATGGATTTTCAGGATACAACCAGATTCTGGTTCATTCTGATGATCAGGATAAAACAACATTCACTACACCATGGGGTACGTTTAAATATGTCAAAATGCCATTTGGACTCAAGAATGCAAAAGCTACCTTTCAGAGAGCAATGGATCTTGCTTTTGCTAAAGAAATACATGATTTTCTGGTTATTTATCTAGACGATTTAACTGTTTTTTCTAAAATAGATCAAGAACATTTAGATCATTTAAGGCAAGTATTTATAAAATGCAGAAAATATGGGATTTCTTTAAACCCTAAAAAGTCATTATTTGGTTTGGAAGAAGGAAAGATCTTAGGGCACATTATTTCTAAAGATGGCATTAGGATTGATCCAGAAAGAATACAAGCAATTTTACAGATACCTCATCCTAGAAACATAAAAGAATTGCAAGCATTCATAGGAAAAATTAATTTCTTGAGAAGATTTATTTCTAGTTTAGCTGAATTACTTAGATTGCTCACTAACATGCTAAGGAAAGATTCAAGCATTGACTGGACTGTAAAAGCCAAACAATCATTTGAGGAAATTAAAATGGCTTTAACAAGGACACCAGTTCTTACCAGTCCCAAATTTGACAGAGATTTCATTATTTTTTCATTTGCTTATGAACACACAGTTGCAGTTGTTTTACTTCAAAAAGATGATCAAGGGTGTGAAAAACCAATAGCATTTTTTAGTAAAGCACTTAGGGATGCATCTTTGAAATACAATATTATGGAAAAACAAGCTTTTGCATTGGTAAAAGCAATTAAAGATTTCAGGGTTTATATATTATATTCTCATGTGATAGCTTATGTGCCTAATGCTGTAGTTAAAGATATCTTGACTCAAGATGGCATTGAAGGTAAAAGAGGTAAGTGGATAGCTACTATTTTAGAATATGATATTGAGATTAAACCAACAAAACTCATAAAAGGTCAAGGTTTGGCACAACTCATGACTGAAACTAATTGCCAAGCCTTAGACATTAACGAACTGGATGACAATCAGGAGAAGGCGACGCCACAGATCAGTCAAGATTTCTTAGATTCACCATGGTACACTGATACCATTCATGTTTTATTAAACCTGCAAGCTCCTCCAGGGTTGTCCAGAACGAAAAGAAGATTTTTAAAAATGAGATCTTTGAAATATTGTATTTTAGATAGCACTCTATTTTGGAAAAATCATGAAGGAATCTTATTGAATTGTCTATTAAAAGATGAAACTGATAAAGTTCTTAATGAATTTCATGCAGGGGATTGTGGAGGACACCTCTACTGGAAATAAACTGCAGACAAAATATTAAGGGCTGGTTTTTACTGGCCAACATTATTTTCTGATGTTAAGAAATTTGTAACAACTTGTCATAAGTGTCAGATTTTTGAGGGAAAAAGAAAGTTGTTACCTCTGCCATTAAAACCAATTTCCACAGAAAGACATTTTCAACAATGGGGATTAGATTTTATTGGAGAAATCCATCCCCCTTCTTCAGGGCAACACAGATGGATTCTTACTGCCACAGACTACTTCACTAAGTGGATTGAAGCTATCCCATGCAGACAGGCCAATGATTCTGTAATTATAGGGTTTTTAGAAACCAACATACTTTCAAGATTTGGCTGTCCAGAAAAGATTATAACAGATAATGCTGCTTCATTTAAGTCAAAGAAAATGATTAGTTTCTGTAGTAAATATCATATTACTTTAGGCCATTCAACAGCTTATTACCCTCAGGGTAATGGACTAGCAGAATCCTCCAATAAAAGCCTTATCAATATCATCAAAAAGTTATTGGAAGAAAACAAAAAGAATTGGAACAAGAAACTGACCAATGCATTGTGGGCAGACAGATTTACAACTAAGAAATCAATTGGGACTAGTCCATATGAGTTAGTTTATGGCCTTGAAGCAAAATTCCCATCCTCTTTAGGAATTCCTGTTATGAAATTACTTCAGGAGGCTCAAGTGGAACCAAATGACATTAAAAGAAGAATTAATCAAACAATCCACTTGCAACAAACCAGGGAAGAGGTATACCAAAGATCACAAGTCTTGCAGGAAAAGCTAAAGAAAATGTTTGATAAAAGGACTAAAGCAGAAGACTTTCAACTAGGAGACAAGGTCCTAAGATGGGATTCTAGAAGAGAAGAAAAAGGGAAACATGGGAAGTTTGATTTCCTGTGGAAAGGGCCTTACATCATACATGCCTTGCAAGGAAACAACACATACTTTTTGAAGGATTTGGACAATCCCAAGCTGAAGAAGGACCAGTCAATGGTCGAATGCTGAAGCATTATTTTGATCCTATTTACTAGGATGTTTTGATTTTTCTAACTTGTACATAATATATCCTTTTCTAATGCAGTTTTGATTGGATGGTGACTTCTTGGAGTTGAAGCCCGAAGTGAAGGCCCTAAGCTTCAAAAGTCTCACTATCATAAGTACAATAAAGCTTCCAGAAGAAGGAGATTACATAGTTCAGTTTGAAAACATGTTGAGGCAACTGACCTGCTGTTCTTGACTTTTCACAAGGAAAAGCCATCCCCAAGTGGAGCCAGTGTTAGTCTCCTATACCAATAGGTGTCATTTTTCATGATTGTCTTGATTGAACTATGGAATATGTTCAAACCTTTTTCTTGAAGCAAAGGTGTTCCATATTCTTGAAAAACTAAAAAATCAAAAATTTAAAAAATGTAAAGAGGGTATACCCTAAAAGAAAAATCAAAGGGTAAGAAAAATAAAATGGTCAAAAAAGTGAAAGAAATGAACCCCAAATAAAAAAGAAAGGCCAAGAAAAGTGTGCAAGTCTAAATGCCATTACTTTTTACTCTGATGTAATAAAAATATTGTGTGCAACTTGTATTTTATCCCACAATTCATGAATAGTCAAACTGTTTAAGCTTGGCTAGTTCATATTTCAATTTCATGTTATAGAATAGAGAATAAATATCTGACCAAACAGTTTAATCTTGGCAGATAAGTAGATAGGTAGAGTTAATAAAAGGTGCTCAACAGTTTAATCTGAGCCCTTGGATGCAATAAGGGTAGAATTAGATAGATTTTCCATGTAAAAAGAAAAAATGTTGATAAGGGTTTGCAAGTCTAAATGCACCCTAATAAAGAAGAGAAAATGGTAGTGTCAAGTAGATAGGGTAGGTAGATGGTGTTGCAAAGTTTTATGTGATGAATGATGGTGCTAAATATGTTAATCTTTTACCTTCATCGCAAGTACTGAAAGCAAGAAAAGCACTGGAAAAATCACAAAAAAACAAAGTCAAAATCATTAACTTCCCACATCACTTTCTCCCTAAGTTTTTACTAATTTCCCCAAAAGTGCTAAGGTATTTGGAGGTCAAAGGGGCTCAAGGCATTTCCTTGACTTTTGGAGGGACCGGACCCTCGGCTTGATGATCAAAAAGACCTAAGTACTTGAAGTTATCCATTATCATTCACTTTCAATCTTTTCCTAAGTAAAATCCCATTTTTCTTAGGAAAATCATGCAAACTTCCATAAAAATCCCTCAAAATAACTTACTATTCTAAGTTTAAGTGTTGAAGATGATATATTGTAATTTACTTCAGAAATTGTCACTTTCTTAGATGTGCAAAGTATTTTGAGTTGTCTTTGTCGCTTTGTCATATTAACATTTAACTCTATTTACTAAATCCCTAGTGAAAATGCCATATCCTAAGTATATAATTCCTTTTAAATTAATATCCCAAAAACCCCTCTATTATGTTTTAACCAAAGTATTTACTTCCCAAATATTCAATAAAAACCCACTATATAAGCCCTTTGGTTAAATTTATCCTTATATCATAGTCCCGCCCCTTATGGTAATTAAATAATGTTTATTACCATATAATAAAAACATATATGAAAAATAAACTTTAAACATACGATATATATGTTTAACCCAAAAATATAAATAAAAGCCAAAGTTTTAATTCAAACTAAAACTTCGGAAAAACCTCGTGCCACCGTGGCTCATCCACCTGGCATCCCACCCGATACTTTAAATAAAGACCCGCGCGCAAAATTCATTTACCCCGACCCTTTATAACTATGGGATTAATTAGTTATCACAACTAATTAATAACCTTTTTCCCACCAATAATGTGCCACCCGGGATGATTAATTAAACGCTAATTAACTGGGGCCCGCACGATAACTCCCCACCATTTCCCAGTACTTTCCACCGTTAGATCGCCCCTCCGCAGATCGACGCTCCACGTCAATTCCGCCAGCCGTCCCTTGTCAGAGCTTTAACGCGCGGGGGCTTGGTGGTATTTAACTGGTCTTCCGTCCACGTGTCAATGTTCCAATGGAATCGCTGCCCTCGCAGTTAAAACAGCTATTGCTCATAAGCGGTGCGGGGACTAACCGCTTACCGCCCGGCCCCCCTGCCCCACGTCAGCCCGTACCAAAGTGACGTCACTCCTCGAAAAACTAAAAACCCCTCTTTTGACTTTGGAAATAAAACAAAATTTCGTGTTTTTATGTCATTTTCACCATTTGAACGCGACTGTGCTTTTCGCTACGAATTTCAAATTTCCACTGAAATCCACTGTTCAATTCGATTTCGCTCCAGAATTCAACCAGACCTGTGTTCAAGCATCTTCCTGCTACCGCCTGATACCGGTTAAAAGCCCGTTTTCCTTCAAGAACAGGTATTTATCCTAGAGCGCTTCGAACTTCAAAAGAAAGTCTGTTTTCTTTGATTTTCCACTGGATTAGTGATTAAATTTTATCACTAAGATCATTCCCTGAGGTTTTAAGACTGTGAATTGTTCCCCTGAACTTGAAATTGTGTCAATTTCCCCATTAACATTGAAATTACGCCCGGCTTGTGAAGAAAAACCAGAAACTTCCATCTTGAATCCACAAGAACCAAAATGGAAGCCCCGGCAGCTTTGAATGTAACTCCACTGAATGCCCCTCACCGAGAGTTAGAATATTTACCTTTAGTAGATAAAGATTTCCAGATTAAAGACTTGCATTTTGATGAAAGTCCCCTTTTGAGTTATTGTCGCTGCAGAGACGAGTACTCGAAGGGGCAAGATCTCATTGGGTTGTGGGAATCCAATCTCCCCATATATCTCATCCCCTCAGTCATTTCTTTCCCAGAAATCATCCACTACTGCCATTCTAACTATGATCCCACTCAGAGCGCTGTAATATCCCCTGATCAGAGTGTTCTTTTCCACATTACTCCCCAGGCTATCAATGCAATGCTACATTTTGAACCAGGTCAAGAACTAGCACCTTTGTCTATAGAAGCACTGATTGAAAAGTCTAATCAATTGACCCCAGAAAAATTGAAGTCCATTTGCCAGAATTTCATGCTGCCTGAACATCAACCTAAGGGACTTCCTCCGTATGGTTTTTATTATTTCACTAAATTGGGAAGGCTCATCCTAAATATGATATCTTTTGTCTTCGGTTTCAATACCAGTGAATATGTTGATGAGATAACACTGGCTTTGCTGTCTATTTTTACTCCTGGGCAACCTCCTGAAGTCAAATATGACTTTGCCTCCTTCATAGCCAATAAGATCCATGATCAGTTCATGAGGCTAGATGATGAGAAAGTTTTCAAATATTCCTCAGTTATTTATCATCTCATTATCTTCTATCAATCAGAAAAGTTCCCTTTCCCTATTAAAAAGCTTTATGCCAAGGGAAACCCTAGGTCAGTTATATTTTGGTCTCCCATAATTCATTCTTCCTATAAGTCTCCATATTCCTATACTGAGTTCATCGATCTTTTTGTATATCCTGCAACTACCTTGTTGACAGGAATCCCTCCTCCAAGGCTCAGTAATGAAATCAAGAAGACCTTGCAACTTTCGAGGACTTATAAAGTTGGAGATTGGTATTTATATCAAAACCATTCAGTCATAAGAATCTATGGATGTGAATTACATCCATTCAAGCTGCCAAGATATGTGCCCATGAGAATTTTTGCCTTGGAATATTTCAGGCAAATGAATAATTCAGATGTGATCCATTTTTGTAGTGTGAAGAAGAAAGCCCAACTAAGGATCAAAAGTCAATTAGGTCCTTTCATCTGCAACTCTAGGGAGTCCGAACGAGAGGCAGAAAATCTGCTACAAGGCCATTGCAAGTTCCAAAGAACTTTTCATTGGGTTCCTTATGACCCATTTGGTTTTATTTGTGAAAAGAGAATAAAGAATAAATCATCCCCTTACATACACCACAAGATTCCTGAACTAGAACAATATGCCAACCAAGATGAATGGGTTGAAGAAACACTAGTTGAAGAAGAAAGTGAAGAAGAAAAAATGAACAGAATGATGAAAGATTTTGAGAATGAGTATGACCTAGAATCTTGTGGTCAAGTGCAGGTACCTGACATTGGCACTTCTTCAGCAGCAACTCTACAGCAGACATTACAGGAAGGCAGTTCACCAGTGGCAGCAGAATCAAAAGGCAAAGGAAAGGAACCTGAAATTCAGGTAATTGAAACTTTAGTCATGGCAGAGAAACCTCAAACTTCCAGAGCACCTGATCAAACACAAGTTTCTCCCACTCAGGTAAAACATCCTGAAGTTTCAGAATTACAAACTCCATCCAACATGGAAATAGGAAAGAAAAGGCAGGTTCCAGATACTAATCCTCCTAAAGAGTCCTCAGGAATACATCAAGCCAAAAAGCATAAACCAAATCCACTTCCAGATGTGGAAATCATTGATGAAATATTTGATGATGGAAGGGAAGACAGTCAACTAACTGGCACAGTTAGTGAAACAAACACAGGACAGAAAGGAAAAGCTTTGCAAAAGTAGTTAAGTACTAAGGTATCCTCTTTCAGACCACCAAAATCAGATACAGGGGATATAAAAATAACTTTCATTAATATAAAGGCAAAGAATGATCCATTGAGAATGAAAGTATATGATCAATATCTGAAAATGGCTCCACATAATCAGGAAAGGTTAATGTCAGCATTTGACATTTCACAAGGCAAAATGATGATGAGCCACTTCAAGTCAAAGGTGCCAAAACCCATGTCAGCAGCTGATTATATTAGAACAAATTTTGAGGTCCTGGCAAAGGATATTCATCCTTTAGACCAGATAGAGCTGCATAAACAAACTGGGGAAATGGTGTATTCCACTCTTACCAATAAAGCCATGGCAGCCCTAACGCTGCAAGATTCTTTAAATAACACAAGCGCCCAATTGCAAATTGAGAAGGCCTCTTCTCAGGCCAAAGATAATAGAATAAAGTCTCTAGAAGACATAATCATCAGCTTGGGTCACAACCCCAAAGATATTAAAAGCATTGAGGCATTAATAAAAAAGAAAGATGATGACATAGCTGCACTGAGAAAGCAGCTAAAATTGCCAGCCTCAAGGCACCCTCAGACCCAAGAAGTTTTGAAGGAGAGTTCACAAGAAGAGGCAATGGAGTTGCTCTTAAAAGTAACTGAGCGACTAAGTGAAACAGAGAAGGAATTGGAACAAGCTTTGCAGGAAAAGGAAACCATCAAACAGGCATCAACCACAGAAGCTGCTACAATCACAGGTACTACAACAGCAAAGCAACAAACAGAGCCAGTGCAGGTAAGCACTTCTGGTTTAAGTTCTGATGAGTTAATAAAACAAATGGAAAGTTTACAATTAAGAGTCACAGAACTTCAAACCACAAAGTTACAATTAAAAGATTTGGAGCAGAAGTATGATACATTTAAGAAGACAGTTGCTGATAATACCAGGGAAATCAAAAGATTAGCTAGATTCTGCATCTAAAGGTTGGTTGTGGTTACCTCGGGTATACTTTCCTCTTCCACAACTTCAAGGAAAACCTGAGTGATAACAAGACACATATTCCAAGCTGAATGTTGGGAAAAAAATAGTGATGGGGAACACTGGTGATTAATTAATGGCTAAGGAATTTGGCAAAGACAATGACAAAGGCTTTGGAAGGCAAAGTAGCATTAATTGACATTAACTGGCATTTTATTTTTGAAAATAATGGAAAATAGGAGAAAAGGAAGGCAAAAGGTCACACGTTGCATGCAAGGAGGAAATTGAAGGAACATAATGGAAAATGAAGAAAATAGAGGCTTCAATGATAAAAGGGCTCATGAGAATCAATTCATATCTTTTTGTCACTTTTAGCTTGGAGCTCTCTTCTATTCTCTCTTTCATACTCTTGAACACTTTTGATTTTTTTTTAGCACTCTTGGAGGATTTTGGGCATACTTTGGATTTGGAGTAAGAAGGCAGAGGAAAAGGAGGGAAGAGCAAGGGGACAACAGGATCAACATCTACAACAGGTACGCTTTGTAGGTACCGAGTTGCATGTATGATTTCCTTGCTATTTTTGGCATGCATGGCACATGCATGTGGTTGTTTGGTTATGATATATCATTAGCATTAAGGATTGTCTAGATTATAGTGGTTTTTTCTAGCCTTGCCATTTCCTTGATAGCCATGGTGTTGTGGGTTTTTCCCTTTTTTTTAAATTTTTTATCGGTGCTCATGTTCCTTATGGCTGTGGGTTGAGTTATTAGTTTATGGAGCCTTGGTTGGACAAACGCTCTGGAAGCCCTAGAACAACTCAGGTTGAGTTACTAGTCCTGGAAGCCTTGGTTGGACAAATGCTCTGGAGCCCTTGGTGGGTTGAGTTACTAGTCCTAGAGCCTTGGTTGGACAAATAATTTGGAGCCATGCGATAGTTATAGGTTGAGTTACTAGTCCTGGAGCTGGGTAGAGACCGATCTGGTGATGGTTAGTGATGTTCGACCGTGAGGTGGAATCACTGGTTGAGGGTTGAGGTGGTATGGCCTCTAGAAGCATTGGTTTGTTTTAATCCACGAGATCCCACATTCATGCTTGGAATATGGTGTGGGGGTGATTGTTTGAAAGAGAGATCAAGTTCAGCCCAGTCTATGATTAGGGGGTACGTGGAAGTCCTTGACTTGGTTGGTTTAGCATATGATAATAAGAGCTCTTTTCCTCTTGTATTTTATGAATAAATGTACTTGTTATCATGTGACTTTCATGGTTGTTCTATCATTGATATTTCTCTCGTTATATGCTGGTTATAAGCATGGTTTATGTCATATTTGATTTATGGTTCTCATCATGTTTTGGTTAGTAAATGAAATGTTAATGAATGCATGACCTAATAGATGATATTACAACTGTTATGAGAGCACATCAGAACTTCTTGAAGATTCTAAGATAAGTATGAGATTCCTAAGCTCATATGTGTAATTATGACCTGTAGATTTCATGTTCATGATGTGTTTGACCGAATGCCCGTCATGGTTAGACGTGAATAGGTGAAGTTCTTGTTTAAGATTTGTAGTGAAGGCCTCGTCCATGTGTCATTCAAGGTTCTGGAAAGTATCATTAAGTTTTGGGCAGAGGTCTGGATCCTAGCCTAACAAATTGGCTTGAATCTCGCAGTTGCAGGCAGAGAACTGGGTAAAAAAGATTGCAGTTGCTCCCTTGTAGGCATCATGCATGTGACTATAGGGTTTCAGTGGAAATCAATGGAAATCAAGCCGTGTTGTGTGAGTGTCTGGGAGATTAGGGCACTGAAAAAGCAAGCAACTCAGGGTTTGGGCACCTAGAAGGATGGTTTAGCCCTTGGGGGGTCCTGTAGCACTTGAGGGAAGTCATTACGGTTTTGTCTTATTGATTCCACTTCCTTAGGGTGATCTAGGAGGTTGAGTCATATCATAGTAACTCTTCATCACATGTTTACCTCAACAGGTTGATAACTTGGTTAAATGTGTGTGGGGGGGGGGGGGGTGTTACAATATAACATTGCTCTTGTCCTCAACATTCCTTCTTGAAGTTGTGAGGCCTAAATGACTTGATTTTTTTATTGATAATTTCATCTCGAGGAACTTGGAAGAACAAGATCTTTTGGAAACAACTAGTTTCATTATGTTAGCTCCCTATAATTCTAGCAGATTGGTGAGACTAAGGCTGCAGGGAGAACACTTGAACCACTTTTGGATTCTAGGATCTAGCCCTCCTGAATCCATAGAGGGATATCTCTATAAGTGCAAAGATTGATTTATCTTTAAGGCTTTTGAATGTGATGTTAGGCTAGTTATGAAGAATGAGGTTTTTGTTTGGGAAAAGATATGTGAAGGTGAAGGAAGTCTAAATGAAGGGTGAAGGTTAATGAAAGTGAAAATTCACTCAACTAAGAAGATAGGCAAGAAACAGCTTCAATCCATTGGGCTATGGAGTCATAGTAGGATTTAATTGAAACAACAAGGTTCAAGAATGGTCCATGGGGCAAGCCATCTATGTCTAAGGATCTCTTTAAAGTTGATTTTATGGAATGGAGTGAAACAATAAGAAGGGGAAATAAACAAATGAAGAACAAAGAGCAGCCTAAGATCAAGTAAGTACTTTGAAACTATCATGCTTTTTGCATACACTTAAGAAATACATAAAAGTAATCTAAGATCAGGTAAGTACTTTGAAACTAGGCTACTTTTGATGCACTTTCAATAAAAACATTTAAAACACATAAAGAATAGCTTAAGATGAAGTAAGGACTTTGAACCTGTCCTGCTTTCAGCATATTCAAAGGGATACTTTTCAAAGCAACTATTGGAGAAGAAACTAGGGGACAGGGCTCACCATAGACTTCCCTAGCTCTACTTTACTTAGCAAACTTATCAAGACAACACATAAGATAACAAACAATAGTCTAAGATCAGGTAAGGACTTTGAACCTATCCTGCTTTCAACATACTCTTAGGGAAACTTTCAGACAACCTTTGGAGATAAAACTAGAGGACAGGGCTCACCATAGGCTTCCCTAGTTCAACTTTACTTGGCAGAAACTAAAAATAACATTCAAGAACAATGTTTGGTTTAGACAGTAGGACGAGGGAATGCTAGCATTCCTAACTGCTTGAACTGTATTAAATCATTCTTAAATACACAATTTTGGAAGAAAACATGTAGATAAAGCTTATCAGTAAGAGCAGGGTACCTTTGACAGTAAATCCTAACTCTGTAATTGTTGTTATTTATCATAGAAGATGGAAAGAATGGAAACCAAAAATAAAATAACAATTTACAATAAGAAAGACATCACCGTTGACATAGACCAAGATCCCATAAATCATCTTGTATTTGATACTTCAAACCAGTTACAATCTTCAAGTCCAGTGGTTCTCTACAGCTTCAAGCTTCTCATCTCAACTTAGGTATCTTCAATTACAAACAGAGCTTACAGCATCTTCAGTAAACTATTTACAGGCAACAGATATGCAGTGACCAACATTATCTCATCTTCTACAGAAATATTTATAATAGAGATGAGGAGGTGGGATGGGATAAAAGATCTTTTAGGTTCAATTAATATAGTTTAATGCTTCTCGGCCTTTGAGGGGCTCAATGGAGAAACTCTCTGATATTTCCTCTGTATTAATTGAATTACGTTAAGTATCAAGCTTGTTGGGTAGATTTATTGACTTTAAGGCTTTCCCTTGTCATTGTAATAACTTTCGTTGACAGTGATAATAAGTTCCTTTGGCTTGAAATAACTGTTCAACTGCATTGAGGCAAATATCTTCTGTTCTGGCAATAACTATGCCTCCTTTGATTGCTTTGAGGCTGCAAGTGGCTTTTGGTAGCTGAGAGGATTCAATTAGCCTCTGATGTGGCAGTGGAGGTTTTATCGAACTGAAATATATTATTGTTTTTCTTTAAACACTGTTAATTTGATTTGATTCTATGTGTTAGGCTTAATTAGGCCTAAATTTTGTCTTATGTTCTTTAAACTGTGTTTAATTGAGTGAATTAGGCTTTTAGATAGTCGATTTAGGCCGTAATCCCTCAAAACTGTGTAAAAAATCTTCAATTCTTCATCTCTGTTGTGACTAGATCCTTTCACACTAATACTCTTTGATTGATTTAGTTTTGTTGTGTCTTGTTGATGTGCAGGCGTACAGAGGGCTCTTATAATGTCGCCAGTGTTCATGAGGCACCGGTAAACTTTGATGGAAAACCTTGTAGAATTATCTCCTTGATGAATAAAGGCGTGGGAAGTCGTCATCCTCGGCCTTTGATTTTCTTTTAAAACTTTTTTGAAAAACCATTAAAACCTGCACAAACAAAGAAAAATTAGAAAAAACCTGTGGGGATGGATTCAAACTGCTTAGGAGTCTGAGGTTAGATCGTGGCCGTTGGATGAAAGCATCCAATGAAAGAGATTGCTCGCGGGGGTCAAATGGGAGGCGGTTGATTAAACGGTGGAGAGATTAAGTTACGGTCGTCGATCTTGCAAAGATCAACGGTCGAGATCGACCGGGGAAATATAATGTAGAAGGGCCACTTTATCGAGAACTGGAAGAATATACAAAGGAAATGGGCAAAAACCTTTGGCGGAAGGAAAATGCGTTAAAATGAAATTTGGGGTTTCTTGAAGAATTATGGGTCGTCAGATTAGATCGGCCATAGAGAGCAACGACGAAGGTTGATCGATGAAATCCTTTGGAGGATGGGTGGAGGGCGATGAACTGAGGGCAAGATTAAGCTGGGACCATTGATCTGTAGAGATCTACGGTGGAGATTAAAAATTCCTGAATATAATATAAACAGGGTAAGGTGGTTTCGGCCATAGAAACCATTGTTTTCGCGCAACGAAAAGGTAGAAAGGTGGTTTTACCTTTTTGAACACGATATGCGTTACTAGCTGACACGTGGCCTTTTAAAACCACCCATATCGCATAAATTTTAGGGATTAACTATCGGGCTCAAAATTACGCGATATGGGTCCCTGCCCGTTGGATCACAGGTGAGTAGATCCAACGGTGGAGATTGGAGCGCGATAAAACAAGTTGCGCTGGCGGAAGAAGGTGGGGTAGGGTCAAGGTGGTTTTAATCTTGACCGTCAGATCAAAGAATGGACAATGGAGATTTTATTTGGAGCATGGTAGGACCCAAAGGAGTTGGGCCTTTCAGGTTGAATATGGACCTTCGGATTATATAAGTCAACAACTCAGATTCAGTCTCGGGGTTTATGAGACGGGATATGGCGCAGGGGTGGGGTAGAGAATGGGTCAGTGTGGGCCATTGATCCGTAGAGATCAACGGCTGAGATTTGTCGAAAACATTATACAGTGGGGTTTGAGAAATAACAAAGGAAAAAGAGAATTTATCTGGACCGTCAGATCTTAGTGCATGGACAGCCCAGATGCAATCGGAAGATCGCGATCGGCGGGGGCAAAGGGATCAAAGCGCCGATGTGATTGAACAATGACCGTTGATATTAGAACCAGATCAACGGTGGGGAATGAATCTACGGAGGTCAAAGGAGGAGGGAAGGGCTTTGGGAAAGAGCAATGTGGGTCGTTGGATCTGGGTCAGGCGGGGAAGATCAGTGGCTGGGAAGCCATCGGGCGGTGACCAATCGGAGGGGTAAATAACTATTAAAATATTCCCAATGTAAAAAATCTGATGCGATTAGCATTGGGCCGTTGATTTGTTTAAAGGATCAACGGTGGAGAAAGTGGTGGGGGGTCCATAGAATAAAACTCCATCGCATCGGGACTTTTTCTTTTAACAAAGGAAAGAGCCCACCGCAAAACATCCGATTGCGATTAGCGCTCGGGACTTAACGCTTGGTCCTGGGCGCAGGTTATATGGTGGGGAAGTGGTTGAGGGGTTTAGCACAAAAGGGGCTCATCGGAATCAAAACAAAGGAGGGGGCCTTTCAAATGCGCACGATAAAAATTTGCGATGCGAGATTTCATCGATCGTTGATTGGTTTTTAAATCAATGGTTGGCTTTCGTTTAAAACAATGAACCTTTGGACTTAATGAAAAAGTCGGGTTTTTCAAAATACAAAGGAAAACAAAGGTTTTCGAGGGTTTAGAAGAAGGGTTTAGGATATTTTAAGCGCCCGGTTGCGGGGCTTAAGGTCCTATGAAGCGGAGGTTTACGAAAGTTATGCCCTCGGGGGCTAAAACTTTATATAATAAAAAGACTGTCTTTTGGCCTTTAAAACAGAGTTTTTAAGGGAAAATGAAGGTTTCGGTAGGGGTAAGGAGGCTTTTTAAAACCAATGGAAGGAGACCAAATGATTTTAAAAGGGTCTTGAAGTGATTTTGAAGGTAAAAATGATGAAAATGGAGGAATTTTTAAGAGAAAAAAGGGGATGAAATGGAGGTTAAGTATGAGTGGAAGAAGGGGTAAATTTGAAGGGGAAAATGGGTCTTTGCAACAATCTTTTTCTTCAGTAAAACAATAGATTTTCAGAATTGAGAGGGAAACAACAGTGAAGATTAATCAAAGGATAATATATCTTCATAAGACTTCAAGAACTAACAATTTGGCAGTAAAATTGTTTCTTGAAGGCTTAAAACATGATTTAGCCACCATTTGATATGACAAATTTTATAGGTGGCTAATAGTGGCTCCACATGGGGATGGTGCCTTCTTGAAGGCATCAAGAATTTCAGACTTGTATTCTCTGGGGGGCCTGATCAATGCCTCATCCATTGGGCTTCAACTTTCTTTACTTCGATGATCTTCCTTTGTCCTGATAATGTTAGCAGCCAAGAAAAACAATGGAATGCTATCAAACAAGCTTTCTACCTACCCAATCCTACTGATCTAACATTTTTTCTTTTTTCAGAGTGCATTTGGGTTGGCAAACTCTTTTACAAATATTTTATTCTTTTGAAAGAAAAAAACTAATCTAAGTCTACTTCTTATTTCTCCATGAACTCAGATTAAACAGTTGAGTTCATAAGCTTCTCTACCTAAGCTACGCTCTGTTAGGATTAGACTGTCTAACATATTTTTATTCTCTAAATTCTGTAACAAGAAATTTAAAAACATACAAGTCAGGATTGAACAGTCTAACTTGTTGCTAATCTATGGCATAAAAACAAGCTGCACATAGATTTATTATTTGTAGAAAATTAAATCAAAAATGGTGAAGGCTTAAGATCTGAAAGTTTTAAGTATATCCTTCTCTTTTCTTCAGCTCTGTTTTTGAGTTTGTTTGAGCTGTTTTACATTATTTTCTGATTCAAGTTTTGGGCATATTAGAACCGGTTTGCTTGTCTTTGGCTCAAGATTAAAACAGATTAGAGCCATGCATCTTTTTAAAACTCATAGGTTCAAATGTTTAGCTTGTTTGAACCTTTTTTCTTCTATCCTAATCTACCTAACTGATAAGCCAAGAGTAAGTTGTTTGGCAGATCTAATTGACTAACCTATCAGTAGTAAATTTAAAACTAATTAGTCATGATTAGGCTGGATGGCTAACTAGGAGTGGGTTTTTCAGGAGTGGCATTTGAACTTGCACACTTTTAGACTTTGTTTCTCTTTTTTGGTATGGGGCTGTACCTTTATTGTTTTTACAATCTTCCCTCTTTTCTCTTTCCATTGTTTTTGTATTTTTTATTTTTCTAACTTTGAATGCAATGATGGATGAAATATTTATAATGAGAAAAAAGATAAAAAGGCTTCCAACATGACAATATCAAGAGAAATAATGTTTGAGCATCCTGCCATTGACAGGACCCCCAAGCATTTCAGCTCCATTCAATTCCTGCAAGAAATAAGCATTGTTACCAGCAGTAGAATGAATAAGATAAGGGCCAAGCCATAAGTTATCAAATTTCCCATGCTTGCCCTTGTCTTCTCTCCTTAAGTCCCACTTTAACACTTTGTCACCCACATTGAAATTGCTAGCCTTTGTTCTTCTATCAAAAAGCTTCTTGATGCTCTCTTGCTTTTGTAATGCTCTGTTGTAAACCTCCTCTCTGGTTTGTTGAAGATGTATAGTCTGATTAAGTCATTGTCTTCAGACTGCACTTCTTGGATCAGCTTCATAACTGGCACACCAAGGTTGGTTGGAAAATTTGCATTTGTTCCATACACAAGCTGGTAGGGTGACATTCCAATAGATTTATTTAAGTGTTAATCTGTCAGCCCAAAGTGCATGTACTAGCTTTGTGTGCCAATACTTCTAGTTGTCCTCCAAAAACTTCTTGATTATGTTCACCAAACTCTTGATTGAGGATTATGCTAGCCCATTACCTTGAGGGTAATAAGCAGTAGAATGACCCAATGTAATCTGATATTTGTGACAGAATTCAACCATCTTCTTGGAACCAAATGTTGCAGAATTATCAGTGATGATCTTCCTAGGACAGCCAAATCTAGAGAGGATATGAGTCTTAATGAATTTTATGATGACAGAGTCATTGGCTTGCCTAAAAGGGATGACTTCTATCCATTTGGTGAAGTAGTATGTTACAGTTAGATTCCATCTATGTTGGGCAGACGATGGTGGATGGATTTCTCCTATGAAGTCAAGTCCCCACTGTTGGAAAGGAGCTTCAACAGTGATTCGATGCAGAGGTAAGGGCAGCAACTTTCTTTTGCCTTCAAAAATTTGGCATTTATGACAGGCAATTATCATCTTGTGTACATCTAGAAAGAGGGTGGGCCAATAGTAACCAGCTCTAAGGATTTTTTTGGCTGTAGTCTTCCAGTAGAGGTGGCCTCCACATTCTCCTTCGTGGAACTCGTGCTTAACCTTCTCTGCATCATTTGCAGACAAACATTTAAGCAATATCCCACTTGCATTTTTCCAATAAAGACATTTATCTACAATGCAGTAGTTCACAGCTTTTAACTTTAAGAGCCTTGCCTTTATTTTTGACAAACCAAGAGGTGTATTCAAATTAAGCAAAACATATAGAATATCACCATACCAAGAGGAATTCATAAAATGGTCTTCAACAATGGGAGTTGACAATTCCTCTTGTTCATCTAAAGCATTTATCATATTTATATCAACAACTTCAAAATTGGATTCAGCCATTAATCTAGCTAGACCTTGGCCTTTAATGAGTTTAGTGGGCTTGATCTCTAAATAATATTCAAGTATCACAACTATCCACTTACCTCTCTTACCATCTAGGCCCTATGTTATACTGTATTTCACAACTGAATTTGGGACAAAGGAAATGATGTGGGAGTGAAAAATATAAACTCTAAATACTTTTAAAGCTTTGACTAAGGCAAAGGCTTGTTTTTCCATAATGTTGTACTTCAGAGGAGCATCTCTTAATGCCTTGCTAAAGAATGCAATGGGCTGCTCTTGTCCTTGTGGATTTTTCTGCAATAGGACAACAACTATTGTATGTTCTGATGCAAATGAAAAAATATAAAAATATTTTGAAAAATCAGGACGTATTAGAACCAGTGTTTTGGTTAATGCTTGTTTTACCAGCTCTAAAGACTTATTTGCTTCCAAGGTCCATTTAACTCCTTGTTCCTTTTTGAGCATGTTTGTAATGTTTCTAAGGAGTTCATCTGATCCGGATTTATGCAGGAATGCAACAGAATAAACACATAACCATAAATACAGAGATGCAGCGAAATAACACTTCATTTCATTAATATCAAAGAACTGAAATTTGCTTACAAACAAAATGGAAAAAAAACTAGCTATGGCGCTGGTAGCTATTTCTGAGAAGAGATGTGGCGGCTACAAGCCTCTGAACTGAGTTACAATGAGGCTCGAGGGCCTATTTATTATTTAGAAACAATAGGAAATCCTAAATAGCCAAAACCTTAACCCTAGGAGATGAAGCGCCAAAACTATGGGCCCCGTTTGGGTAAATTGGTGTTTCAACTTCCCAGGGGCATAACTTGGGCATATGATCTCCGTTTGACGCGTACCATACCTCTTTAGAAAGATTTATCCGAGGAATACAAATTTTGAACGAGCAACATGGGTCCATGGACCTCGAAATGGATTCGGAAGTTTAGGACCTGAAAAAACTGCTAAAAATAGTAAGTTGTGCCGAAACTGAAAAACTGAAAGAGACAATGGTGGGGCCCCAAGTGGAATAGGCGAGTGACCACCAATATCCACCTGGATCATTAGCTAAGTTGGGTATGAACATTCTCAAGAAATTAATCTTTCCAATGAAAGATTGAAGTTCATTGATGTTTCTAGGATGAATGATTTGCAATATAGCCTCAATCCTCTTTGGGTTTATCTTTATCCCCTTTTCTGATATGATGTGCCCAAGAATTTTACCTTCTTGGAGACCAAACAATTTTTTCTTAGGATTTAAAAATATCCCAAACTTTCTGCATTTCTCGAATACTTTTCTCAAGTGTTCTAAGTGCTCTTCATCTGTCTTAGAAAAAAAAGTGACATCATCGAGGTAAATAATGATGAAGTAGCCCAATTCTTCCGAGAATGCAATATCCATGGATCTCTGAAAAGTAGCACCAACATTCATTAAACCAAAGGGCATTTTCACATACATGAAAGTGCCCCAAGGTGTAGTAAAATTTGTCTTTAATTGATCGTCAGGATGTACTAATATTTGATTGTATTCCGAGTAGCCATCTAGCAAAGAAATTCTTTTAGAACCAATCCATTTTGGTTAAAGGGTAGTTGTCCTTTAATGAGGCTTTGTTTAAGTCTCTAAAGTCAATACAAAGCCTAATCTCTCCTATTTTCTTCCTAACTGACACTAGATTAGACACCCACTCAGAATATCTAATAGGGACAATAATACTAGATTCATACATTTTCTTGATTTCCTTCTCAACCAAAGGTAACTGAACAGGGTTTATTCTGTGCAGTTATTGTTTAAATGGCTTTTGGTTTTCCTTGAGAGGTATCTTGTGCTGAATTATCTCAGTTTCATAGGATTTCAGATCCTCGTAACTCCATGCAAAAAAATCATAAAATTCTTTAAACAACTCTATGTGTTTGAGTTTGATATGAGCTAGTAAAGTTTTAAACAGTTTGATCATCTTTGGTTTTAGTTCACTGCCTATATTACACTCTTCTACTTCAGTCTCGACAGGTTCCAGTTTGGCTTCTTCGCCACGTCGTTAAAATCAAACAATTCTTCTAAAGGGACTAGACCCTTTGGCAAACTTTGATTGTTAGATTGCAGAGTTTCTAAATCTTCTTTTTCTAACTCTACAACAATTTCTGTTGTGTTTTCAAGTTTGTTAGACAACAGATTTACATCAGCCATCTCTGGAGACTCTTCTTCTTCATCAAGTAGATTTTCTTCACTATGACAGTCTGTTTCATAGTCTGAATCTAAACTGGGTAGTTCAAATTCATTTATGGACTGCAGGAAGTCTTTGTTTGTCTCCATCAAACACTTGCCAATATTTCTCCTTATCGGGGACCGCTGGTCTAAATTTGATTTGAGTTGTACATTGTTTGGTTTCATAAGGAGTTAGGCACGTCCTAGCAGCAAAAGCCAAACTATTAGCTTGGATATTTTCGTTCTTGGGACAAAGATAAGTTTAAATTCCTCGAATGTTTTCAATAAATCCATGACATCGTTTCGATAGGCTCTAAGTCTGGGATGTTTCGCAATATATTTCCCATTCACTTGCCTAATTATTAATTCAGAATCACCATGCACCTTTATTCTTTTGGCCCCTACTTTCTTCAATAAATGCAGGCCTAAAAGAAGTGCTTCATACTCGGCTACGTTATTGGTGCACTGAAATTTTAATTTGCAGGAATGCCCTTCAGTATGATTGTTCATTGTATTGCAAAGCCACACTCCTACACCCACATCACTCTTAGTACAAGATCCATCAAAGTGCATACTCCAAAGAGGACTGGTTTTAGGTTCATCAATTTGGTTACTATCCTCTTCAACTAGCGTGCTTTCGGATTGTTCTTGAAGATCAATACTTGGTTGAATTTATTTTAATTCCTCGGGTTTTTTATTGCGTTGAGAACTGTTTTCTTGACTCTTAAGGTTTAAAAGCAATGGATGAATGATTTGTAGCTCTAGACCCGTGTTTTCTTTGTTGTAGTTTTCTGGTTTAGCAAACTGTCTTGATATTTGTGTCTCATCTCCCTCCTCCTGTCTATCTGTCATTAAATCAGTTAAGGTCACTTGTTCAGTGAATGTTTCATCATTGAAAAGGATAAATGAGTCAAGGCCTGTATTTATAAAATAAAGGGGAGAGTTTTGCGGTCTCTCTTGGTTAGTAACCATGTACTGCATATGGGACTCCCTGTAAAGTCTTCTAATTTGATTAAATACAGGGATAGTTGCATATGTCATGTCCATCTGCATTGTTCCTTGTAACTTCGCTCCCCGAGATCTTGATAACAGCATACCGTATTTTGGGGGTACATCAACCACTACAATATCCATGACTAAACACTTGGTTGGAATTTGTGCTAAGTTAACGCATAGGTCTTTGATTAAACCTAAACATTTCACTCTGCTTGAGTCAAAGGAGTAAAGATCTTTGTAAGGTCTAGTGATTTCAAGGCCTAGGCTCTCCATTATAGCTTTAGGCATTAAATTATGAGAGGCCCCTGAATCATGCATAGCGTTATGTAAAATCTTGTCATGAACATTTAAACTAACATAAAAAGGAGGAATTGGTCCCTCTTGATATCTACCCTCAATCTTAGGACTGAATATGAGCTCTGGCTGGTCATCATTAAGATTGACAGTGTCATTATTTTCTTCTATTTTTAAAGCCTTCAAAATCTGAGATCTATATACATCTTGTGCAACTAATTCAGTGAGAGGAAAGAGATTTTGATTATGGAAATTTCCTGCTCCAAACTAAAAGGCATCTGATTCTTTGAAGTGCTTGTTTCAGCCTTATTAACTGCCACTCTATCAACAAAATCAGTTTGCTGATTTCCTCTATTTACATTTGTCAAAATTGTTTTAACACGAGCACTAGCTGAGGTGCTAACGCTACTAAGGTTTGCACTCTGTTTTTCAGTACTTTGAGTGCTTTTTTCTTTGTTTTTATCAGAATTTCCAGCCACCATTTTGTCTTTCTGTTTTGTAGTCTTGGGTTTATTCATAGGGCTTTTTTTTGCAGAACTTTCATATGTCTTAGTCTTGGGAGTTTCCTGATTGATTTTACTCCTAAGGTCATACTCTTTTTGAGACTCTATGATAACATTTTCCATTTCTTGATAATAACTTTCATCCTCTGCTCTTTTGTCATCATAGGGTGTGTAGAGACCTTGTTTTCTATCATAATGAACTTCGAAATCATCATTGTCTACTCCCAGCATGTTTATGTCATCTTCCTCTATTTGTTCTATTGTTTCTTCAACCTCACTTACATAGTTTTGATGAAAAGGAGGAGTAATCTGTTGATCATCCTCCCTTGGTCTGTTTTGAGGCTGGTTTCTCCTAAAATTCTGATTTTGGTTTTGATTTCTGTTTTGAGGAGCAGTTTGGTTTTGACTAGCTTGTGCTCTCTCAAGTATGCTCATCTTTTTCATCATCTCCTCCATCATTCTTTCCATCTTTGAGCTAGATGTGGAAGGCGTAGATTCCTCTCTAAATGACACTTTCTCCTCGTTCCTCATTCTTGCTCTTTTCTCCATTAAATTAACTTCCACATCAAGAGCTCCTTTTTTCATATCTTCAAGAGTCAGAGGGTCTCTCTCTCTCAGCTGATAGGCCATTTCAGGATCAAATCCTTTGGGAAATTTGTTTAAAGCTGAGCCTCGTGGAGGTTTTAGGTCTGGGGGAAGGGCATTATAAACGCTGTTAAACCTAGTGCAATAAGTTTGTACACTTTCCCCAATGTTTTTGTGGAGATTCTTGTAATCCGAAAGTATTTGGAGAGGGATCTTCCTCACTTCCCATTTGTTTAAGAATAACTAATGGAGGCTTGGAGATCATTAATACTGTGAGTGGTTAAGCCTTTGAACCATTTTCTTACTTCTCCCCCTAAACTCTGAGTAAATAATCTAAGTTTGACAGTTTCATCATCAATCTCATTTCTGTCAAAGTAGTCATTCATCTTATCCACATGTTGTGAAGCAATAGTTGCATTACTGGCATCATACAATGGTATCTTGGACTGATATTCTTGTGGAAGATTGACTAAAGGTAAAGGAAGGACTAAGGGAGCATACCATGTTTCCATGATAGGAGGTTGTGGAAAAAGTGGGGGGTTTACAAGTGGTGGGTTGACAAAAGGGAAAGTGGGTTGGAATGGAGTGATTTAGACAGTGGATGTATGAAGAACAGATGTGGATGGACCAGCAATAGATTGTTGAGCTGATCTTGGATGAGAGACACCTAAATTGTAAAGGAAATGTAAATCAGGTGGTGTAGTTTCTCTACTACCAGGATGTTCACTTTGATCTGGGGATGAAAGTGAAGACTCTGAATCTAACTGATCTAAATCCTCAAGTGACCTAGTTCTAAATGGATTTCTTAAGTCAACTTGTGGATTTTGTAGAGCTGCAAGGTTTTCAAGGATAGAATTAGCTCTAAGGGGTGATTCGAAAACAGTTGAAGATTTAACCTCAGGAGACTTCCTAAGGATTCTTTCAGGGTTATCAACTATCTCAGGAGGGTTTGGGTCAGGGTAGGCTCTAGTATGAATCTTTCTAGGAGTCACTATGTTGTGTTTTTCAGACCCAACTAAACAAGAAAAGTTTAACCAAATATGACTATCTTTAAGAGGCTATCTGATCTTCTTAAACAAGAAAACTTTAATCCTAAAGTCCTCAACTGAGTTTAAATGATGTTATGATGATAATGGGTCTTCAGAGTGGAGTCTTAAGGTATGTTTAGGATTGTGGAGTCACCACGTGGAAATTTTTAGCTCTTTTGGAGGTAAAAGGTTTTATGGTCCACCACCATGTTTATTTGAATACCAATCTTGAAATATTTTTGGGTTTTCTGAGTTATTTCAATCCTATGGGTTCTAAGAGTGTCCTAAATCTATTTCAAAACTTAGCTACGGTGATGAGACAAAGGAAAGTCTACTCTTATGGCTAAGCCAGCTGATCCTTCAAGGTTTGATAAGTTCTTATAAGAATCCTAAGGTTTCCTTAGTTTGTCATTGACTCAAATAAGTTTTATCTTGATTACCATTTGATTGGTAGTGCTTGAAGAGGGCTAATTGTACTGCACTGAACACTGAGTGTCTTGTTTTAAAGATTTCAACTCAATTCCCCAGTGGAGTCGCCTGAATGTTATGCCTGGTGGCTCAACTGGCTAATATACCAAATGTTCTTGAATCAAGGGCTTTCTGGAGTCTCAAGGTGTACTTAGATTCTCATTAACTCAGAAATCCCCAGTGGAGTCGCCAGAAATGTTAGCTCCTTGTAATTCTAGCAAATTGGTGAGACTAAAGCTGCAGGGAGAACACTTGAACCACTTTGGGATTCTAGGATCTAGCCCTCCTGAATCTAGAGAGGGATCTCTCTATAAGTGCAAAGATTGATTTATCTTTAAGGCTTTTGAATGTGATGTTAGGATAGTTATGAAAAACGAGGTTTTTGTTTGTTTTGGTTTGGCAAATATATGTGAAGGTGAAGGAAGTCTAAATGAAGGGTGAAGGTGAATGAAAGTGAAAATTGACTCAGCTAAGAAGATAGGCAAGAAACAACTTCAATCCATTGGGCTATGGAGTCATAGTAGGATTTAATTGAAACAACAAGGTTCAAGAGTGGTCCATGGTGCAAGTCATCTATGTATAAGGATCTCTTTAAAGTTGATTTTATGGAATGGAATGAAACAATAAGAAAGGGAAATAAACAAATGAAGAACAAAGAGCAACCTAAGATCAAGTAAGTACTTTGAAACTATCCTGCTTTTTGCATACACTTAAGAAATACATAAAAGTGATCTAAGATCAGGTAAGTACTTAGAAACTAGCCTACTTTTGATGCACTTTCAATAAAAACATTTAAAACACAGAAAGAATAGCTTAAGATCAAGTAAGGACTTTGAACTTATCTTGCTTTCAGCATATTCAAAGGGAAACTTTTCAAAGCAACTGTTGGAGAAGAAACTAGGGGACAGGGCTCACCATAGACTTCCCTAGCTCTACTTTACTTAGCAAACTTATCAAGACAACACATAAGATAACAAACAATAGTCTAAGATCAGGTAAGGACTTTGAACCTATCCTGCTTTCAACATACTCTTAGGGAAACTTTCAGACAACCTTTGGAGATAAAACTAGAGGACAGGGCTCACCATAGGCTTCCCTAGTTCAACTTTACTTGGCAGAAATTGAAAATAACATTCAAGAACAATGTTTAGTTTAGACAGTAGGACGAGGGAACGCTAGCATTCCTAACTGCTTGAACTATATTAAATCATTCTTAAATACACAATTTTGGAAGAAAACATGTAGATAAAGCTTATCAGTAAGAGCGTGGTACCTTTGACAGTAAATCCTAAATCTGTAATTGTTGTTCTTATCAGAGAAGATGGACAGAATGGAAACAGAAAATAAAATAACAATTTACAATAAGAAAAACATCACCGTTGACATAAACCAGGATCCCATAAATCAGCTTGTATTTGATACTTCAAACCAGTTACAATCTTCAAGTCCAATGGTTCTCTACAGCTTCAAACTTATCATCTCAATTTATGTATCTTCAATTAATAAATAGAGCTTATAGCAGCTTCAGTAAACTATTTACAGGCAATAGATATGCAGTGACCAACATTATCTCATCTTCTACAGAAATATTTATAATAGAAATGAGGAGGTGGGATGGGATAAAAGATCTTCTAGGTTCAATTAATATAGTTTAATGCTTCTCGGCCTTTGAGGGGCTCAATGGAGAAACTCTCTGATATTTCCTATGTATTAATTGATTTACATTAAGTATTAAGCTTGCTGGGTAGATTTGTTGACTTAAGGCTTTCCCTTGTCATTGTAATATCTTTCGCTGACAGTGATAATAAGTTCCTTTGGCTTGAAATAACTGTTCAACTGCATTGAGGCAAATATCTTCTGTTATGGCAATAACTATGCCTCCTTTGATTGCTTTGAGGCTGCAGGTGGCTTTTGGTAGTTGAGAGGATTCAATTAGCCTCTGATGTGGCAATGGAGGCTTTATCGGATTGAAAGATATTATTATTTTTCTTTAAACACTGTTAATTTGATTTGATTCTGTGTGTTAGGCTTAATTAGGCTTAAATTCTGTCTTCTGTTCTTCAAACTGTGCTTATTTGAGTGGATTAGGCTTTTAGATAGTCGATTTAGGCCGTAATCCCTCAAAACTATGTAAAAAATATTCAATTCTTCATCTCTACTATGACTAGATCATTTCACACTGATACTCTTTGATTGATTTAGTTTTGCTGTGTCTTGTTGATGTGCAGGCGTACAAAGGGCTCTTATAATGTCGCCAGTGTTCATGAGGCACCAGTAAACTTTGATGGGAAACCCTGTAGAATGATCTCCTTGATGAATAAAGGCGTGGGGGATCGTCATCCCCGACCTTTGATTTTCTTTTAAAACTTTTTTGAAAAACCATTAAAGCCTGCACAAACAAAGAAAAATTAGAAAAAACCGCGGGGATGGGTTCAGACTGCTTTGGAGGCTAAGGTTAGATCGTGGTCGTTGGATGAAAGCATCCAATGACAGAGATTGCTCGCAGGGGTCAAATGGGACGCGGTTGATTAAACAGTGGAGAGATTAAGTCAGGGCCGTCGATCTTGCAAAGATCAACTTTCGAGATCGACCGAGGAAATATAATGTAGAAGGGCCACTTTATCGAGAAATGGAATAATATATAAAGGAAATGGGCAAAAACCTTTGGCGGAAGGAAAATACGTTAAAATGAAATTTGGGGTTTCTTGAAGAATTATGGGCTGTCGGATTAGATCGACCACAAAGATCAATGACGGAGGTTGATCGATGAAATCCTTTGGAGGATGGGTGGATGGCGATGAACTGAGGGCGAGATTAAACTGGGACTATTGATCTGTAGAGATCAACGGCAGAGATTAAAAATGCCTGAATATAATATAAATGGGGTAAGGTGGTTTCGGCCATAGAAACCATTGTTTTTGCGCGACGAAAAGGTAGAAAGGTGGTTTTACCTTTTTGAATGCGATATGCGTTACTTACTAACACGTGGCCTTTTAAAATTGCCCATATCGCGTAAATTTTAGGGATTAACTGTCGGGCTCAAAATTACGCGATATGGGTCCCTGGTCGTTGGATCACAGGCGGGTAGATCCAACGGTGGAGATTAGAGCGAGATAAAACAAGTTGCGCGGGCAAAAGAAGGTGGGGTAGGGTCAAGGTGGTTTTATTCTTGATTGTCAGATCAGGGAATGGATGACGGAGATTTGATCTGGAGCATGGTAGGACCCAAAGGAGTTGGGCCTTTCGTGTTGAATATGGACTGTCGGATGATATAGATCAACGACTCATATTCAGTCTCAGGGTTTATGAGACGGGATATGACGCAGGGGTCGGGCAGAGAATGGGTCAATGTGGGCTGTTGATCTGCAGAGATCAACGACTGAGATTTGTCGAAAACATTATATAGTGGGGTTTGAGAAATAACAAAGGAAAAAGAGAATTGATCTGGACTGTCGGATCTTAGTGCATGGACGGCCCAGATGCAATCAAAAGATCGCGATCGGTGGGGGCAAAGGAATCAAAGTGCCGATGCAATTGAACAATGACCATTGATCTTAGAACCAGATCAACGGTGGGGAATGAATCTGCGGAGGTTAAAGGAGGAGGGATGGGCTTTGGGAAAGAATAATGTGGGCTGTTGGATCTGGGTCTGGCGGGGAAGATCAACGACTGGGAAGCCATCGAGCGGTGACCAATCGGAGGGGGAAATAACTATTAAAATATTCTTAATGCAAAAACTCCGATGCGATTAGCGCTGGGTTGTTGATTTGTTTAAAGGATCAACGATGGAGAAAGTGGCGGGGGTTCCATAGAATAAAACTCCATCGCATCGAGATTTTTTCTTTTAATAAAGGAAAGAGCCCATCGCAAAACCTCCAATTGAGATTAGCGCTCGGGACTTAACGCTTGGTCCTGGGCGCATGTTATATGGTGGGGAAGTGGTTGAGGGGTTTAGCACAAAATGGGCTCATCGGAATCGGAACAAAGGAAGGGGCCTTTCAAATGCGCTCGATGAAAATTTGCGATGCGAGATTTCATCGATCGTTGATTGGTTTTTAAATCAACGGTTGGCTTTCGTTTAAAACAATGAACCGTCGGACTTAATGAAAAAGTCGGGTTTTTCAAAATGCAAAGGAAAACAAAGGTTTTCGAGGGTTTAGAAGAAGGGTTTAGGATCTTTTAAGCGCCCGGTTGCGGGGCTTAAGGTCCTATGAAGTAGATGTTTACGAAAGTTAAGCCCTCGGGGGCTAAAACTTCATATAATAAAAAGACTGTCTTTTGGCCTTTAAAACATAGTTTTTAAGGGAAAATGAAGGTTTCGGTAGGGGTAAGGAGGCTTTTTAAAACCAATGGAAGGAGACCAAATGATTTTAAAAGGGTCTTGAAGTGATTTTGAAGGTAAAAATGATGAAAATGGAGGTATTTTTACGAGAAAAAGGGGATGAAATGGAGGTTAAGTATGAGTGGAAGAAGGGGTAAAAATGAAGGGGAACATGGGTCTTTTCAACAATCTTTTTCTTCAGTAAAACAACAGATTTTCAGAATTGAGAGGGAAACAACAATGAAGATTAATCAAAGGATAAGATATCTTCATAAGACTTCAAGAACTAACAATTTGGCAATAAAATTGTTTCTTGAAGGCTTAAAACATGATTCTAACACATTATAAGATTAAGCTGCAATGGAGGTGATTCTATTATTAGAAGGGAGGGCTTTTGAAACCATTAGATTTATTACTAAACCCAAATCCCCACTACCTATTATATTCTTCATTCCTAGTTTAGATGCAAGGAGTAGGCCCTAAAGAAGAGTGTAAGCACCCTAGTGCAACCCCTCCATGCTTTAGTATAGTTAACGACATACATATAACCTTTTGGGCAAGTGTTAAGCATTAATGGACATGCAATATGAGCCTTGATGTTTTATTATCAAGGTTATAGGGTAAGCATATTTTATGGCAAGTTTGTTTCGTGCTGAAGACTTAATAAAGCTTTTCTAGGAGTAAGCTAATCTTGTAAGAAAATGACCTTTTATTTTTCTTTTAGTGTACTTCCCCTCATTTTTAGGATGACATCCAAGGTGAATCCTCGATTCTTCATTGACTGACTCACAAAGAACAACATGCCATGATTGTGGATTTTGAAGAACAACATGCCATGATTGTGGATTTTGAACTTGAGTAGATAGAACAACAATTTTTTTCACTTAACCATTGAACTAGACCCACTTGACAAAATGACCTTATTTATAATCATAAATTTGGTAAAAATTTCAAGTACTAGGAAAACTAGTTTTATTGACAATCATGGTGAAACAATATCCTTAAAAATTTTATTCAATTATAAATTTACCAATATTGTAGAATTTGAAATCAATAAAAACTTTGATTTTTAATTATTAAAAAAATAAAAATAAAAATGTGATAAAATTAGATAATCCCATTTTCATATAAACCATTTTTACATACTTTTAATTTTACCTATTTCTTAAATAAATTAAATATCATGAATATAAATTTTAATATTTCTCAAAAAAATAAATGAAATGTAATTAATAGTTGTAAAAATTTTAGTTACTAGTTATATGATATTTATCACAAATATCTCTAAAACATAATTTTAATACTTAAAAGCAATTTTTTTTTTAATAATATCATAATTTCTTTTTACATAAAAATATATTTAAAAATCTTCATATTATAAATAATAATATAATAATCTTTTAAAACTAAATTATGTTTTTATTTTAACATAATACTAATAGTACATATACATTTCATAAAAATCTTCATATTAGAATTGATAATCTCTTAAAACTAAATAATGTATTTTATTTTAACCAAACATTAATAATACATAAATAATTTATAATAAATAAATATCGTTTAAAAATATTGAATATAGTTTTCGGATTTAACCATAGTTTATTCCCCATAATGTATTTTTAAAATTTGTAAGGAAATATTTTGTTTAAAGAAATAATTTCTTCGCGCTTTGTTTTGGACATTGGCCAAGTCGTGTCCAATTCAAAATTGATGACACGCGTAATATCCACGACGGCACACGACACTCATTTTTAAAATGAGTTAACGGTTACAAAACCCATGAAATATCTGATTGCAGAAATATCCGAGGGCTTGGCGCGGGGCAGAGGAGGGTTGGCTGCAGAGCAGAAGTTGCCCTGCTTGGCTGGCGATGGTGCAGAGCAGAAGTTGCCCTGCTTGGCTGTGCAGAGCAAAGTTGGCCATGGATGAAGAGGAGAAGCGTGCTTGTTGTCTATATAATTGGAGACCCAGCACAGTTCATATGAAGTTGCAAAAATGGCAGTTTACAACATTAGAAAATCGTTCACAGCGGCATTAATCTCCAGGGAGTTCTTCACATGTACTCTATTACGCCGAAAACTCCAAGAGGCAGAGGAATGTCTTCCAGGTATTGCAGCCTATCTTTGAGGTATTTCCCAAAGAGGGCCCTCTCAGAATTGTAGATATCGGGAGTGCTACCGGTACAAACACGGTATCAGAGGTTGATTTCGTTGTAAAGACACTCACAAATCTGTGTGGGAATGGCCGTGGCGAGGGCTTAATGGCGGAGTTCCAAGCGTATTTTTCTGATTTGCCTTGCAGAAGTTGCTCTGCTTGGCTGTGCAGAGCAAGGTTGGCCATGGATGCAGAGGAGAAGCGTGCTTGTTGTCTATATAATTGGAGACCCAGCACAATTCAGATGAAATTGCAAAAATGGCAGTCTACAACATGTGAAAATCGTTCACAGCGGCATTAATCTCGAGGGAGTTCTTCACATGTACTCTATTACGCCGAAAACTCCAACAGGCAGAGGAATTTCTTCCAGTTATTGCAGCCTATCGTTGAGGTATTTCCCAAAGAGGGCCCTCTCAGAATTGTAGATATCGGGAGTGCTACCGGTACAAACACGGTATCAGAGGTTGATTTCGCTGTCAACTCACTCACAAATCTGTGTGGGAATGGCCATGGCGGGGGCTTAATGGCAGAGTTCCAGGCTTATTTTTCTGACTTGCCTTGCAATGACTTTAATGGGCTGTTCAGTCTGCTGGACCGGCGTGGGCATTCTCGCTATAATGTTGCGGGCATTCATGTCTGTTTCTCTGTCGTGGTATTTCATGTCTGTTTCTCACAGGTCAGCTCTGCGTCATTATTGTTAGATCAAATTAATCTGATATGATGATCATAGGTTAAACCTTACTGCCAAATTATTTTTATGAACGTTGTGAATAATAATATTATCATTATTGCCGGTGCCTCAGGCTGTTGTTGTTATGAAGAGTTCGCCCTTGTATAAGAAGGGAAGAGTGTGGATCAACAGAGGCAGGCAGGATGTTGCAGAAGCTTATTCAAAGCTAGCTGAAAATGACCTCAACACTTTCTTCAACTGCAGAGCGCAGGAAATGGCACCGGCGTGCTTTTCTTGTGTATGATGGGGAGGGCAGGAAATGGCATTGGCGAGCTTTTCTTGTGTATGATAGGGAGGCCCGATATTAGGCCTCCTGCACAGCAACTCCTGCAGAGCAACTCTGAGTGGGAGGCAAATTCTGTGGCCACTACTTCGAGCCAACCAATTTTATGTGTGCTTTTTTGTTTGTTTGTTTTTGTTTTTGCAATTGTGTTGGGTGTTGCTGTTTCTCGGTTTTTTTTTTTTTTTTTTTTTTTTCTTTTGCATGGCCATGCTCTGTTCTGTGTTCCATTTTGTTTTTCTTGTTTTAACTGTTCTCTGTGTTTCGCTTTGTATTTCTTGTTTTAATTGTTTTTACTGTTATATTGTCTCTTGGTTTAATGTTTTGCTTTTAACTGTTCTCTGTGTTCCATTTTGTATTTCTTGTTTTAATTGTTTCCACTGTTATATTTTCTCTTGGTTTAGTGGTGGAGAAATTAAAGCAGTTCAAATAGCGCAGCTGCTGTAGATTTCATAGATTGGATGGACAGACTTCAGATTTGATTTCATAGATTGAATGGGCAGATTTCAGATTTTACAGCTACAATGGCAACGACAGCTACAATGGCAACGATGGCTACAGGAGAGGGAAAGGTATAATCAGTTTCATTTATTTTATTTTTGAATATAAATTATAATATGTTTTGTGTTCTTAATAGCCCAGTTGTTGTAGATTTCATAGATTGAATGGACAGATTTCACAAATACGATACAATGGCAACGACAAATTTCATAGATTGAATGGGCAGATTTCACAGCTACAATGAATGGGCAGATTTCACAGATACAATGGCAACGACAAATTTCATAGATTGAATGGGCAGATTTCACAGCTACAATGAATGGGCAGATTTCACAGATACAATGGCAACGGCGGCTACAAGAGAGGGTAAGGTATGATCAATTTCATTTATTTTATTTTTGAATATAAATTATAATATGTTTTGTGTTCTTAATATTTGGCCGAGGGTATAGGAGTGAGGTATGTTTCTATTTGGCCGAGGGCATAGGGGTGAGGTATGTTTCTATTTGGCCAAGGGTATAGGGGCGAGGTATGTTTGGTAGCTTGCCTGTTTTTTTTGGGGGTTTGGGCGAGATATGTTTCGTAGCTCGCCTGTTTTTTTTGGGGGTTTTGTGGTGACAAAGAATAAATAAGAGCCCAAATGCACTTTACTTAATGAAACTAGACATTGATCATGTCGTATCTGTAATATTGTTGCAATACTGTTCCCGATAGCGTAGAGTGTTGTTCGCGTAGAGTGTTGTTACTTTACTTAATGAAACTAGACATTGATCGTGCCATATCTGCAATACTCTTCCTGTAGCATAGAAGCGTCAAGTGTTGTTTTCTCGTAGTGTGGATATATCCTAGTAGAGTGCTATTCCCGTCTTGCGGATGTATCCTAGTCTCGCTCGGATGAAACCCTGATATCAAAGATCTCGTATTCAAAGGATACCAAAGATCTTGTGTTCAAATAAACTGTTCATTCAAACATGCCTTTCAATTTCAACGAAATCTTTCATATTGCTTCTGGCATTGTTTCTTAACGCCTTTGGCTCTAGCCCTTAGGATCCATCCCCTTTATTGCCAGGGGAAAACTAGGCGGGTGACATAAAACTAGGTGTGCCAACTAAAACCCTGTGTGCATCACAAAACAGGGCATGCACAGGCTCCTTAGTTACACACTAAAATAGGGCACCAACAGGGCCTCGACACTAGGATTATCTCGCCCTGATTAACCACTGACGGAAGCTCCTGTTTCACTTGTGTGGTAAACTCGTCGAAGCTCTGTTGTAGATTGTTTTAGGAGTTATCCAACTACTTCCTCTCTTGCTAAAATTTAGTAACTGATTCCGATGTTGGTTTGCCTTTTTCTAGTTAATATGCTCACAAATGTGGAGGGTTGCCTCTTGGTTTCATTGGCTGAGAAGTTATAGCGGCCCAAATAGCTCAGATGCTGTAGATTTCACACAAATAGAATGGGCAGATTAAGAATACATTATTCCTGATTAACCTTGCCAGCTAACAAAGACAAGAGAGATTAGTCCACCTATGATACCCTCTCCATCTTGTGCGCACCTGACCCCAGTTTGATATAAGGTATAGTGGCCTGGTAAATAGTTGTATCTATTGATTGTTAGTGGTATGCTATTGTTTGAAGATTTCACATGTTATAGTCTCCTTAGCTCTTTCATATTTTTAAAGATATTTTTGGCATTTGTTTTTACAAGTGTAGGGGGGGGGGCATTTGTTTTATTTTTTTGGTTTCTCTCTTTAATATATTTATATTTTTATAGCATGTTACAATTATTAAAGAGATTTTTGGGTATTTGTTTTTACAGGTGCAAAAGATTTCATAGTCTCTTTACCTCTTTCATATTTTTAACGATATTTTTGGTATTTGTTTTTACAGGTGCATTGGGGGCATTGGGGGTAGGGGCCCAAACAAGTTAGCTTCTAAAGATTTCACAGGTATCTTTGATTTATTCTAACTAACTCCTATTCTTTTACATGTGTATTTTTTAAAATCTAAAGATAATGTAATTAATTATGCCACATGTATTTCATAAAATATAATGTACTTGATTATGTCACGTGTATTTTTCAAAATCTAAAGGTAATGTAGGTAAAATATGGTCAAGAAATGAGTCTTTTTTGTTGCAAAATCTTTGTAAGCATGGTCACTCCTTCCCCATTTATCTGTAGTTCAAGATCTTTTATTTTTACATAGGATATCCCCTTGTGAGAGGGGCAAAGGGTAGAAGTGAGTCTTTTTTGGTGCAAAATCTTTGTAAGCATGGTCACTCCTTCCCCATTTATCTGTAGTTCAAGATCTTTTATTTTTACATAGGATATTCCCTTGTGAGAGGGGCAAAGGGTAGAGTGTGAGTATTTTTTGGTGCAAAATCTTTGTAAGCATGGTCACTTCTCCTTCTCCCCATTTATCTATAGTTCAAGATCTTTTATTTTTACATAGGATGTAGTTACTTCTGTGTTTCATGAGATTTTTAGTGGTGTTTTAAGATTCATCATAAAATTTTATTGTCTAAGATTAAGAATTCTCATGATTTTTGTGTGTCTTTTTAGGTTTCGTTTTTGTTGATCTCGGTGGATCAGGAAATTAAGGCAAACCCAAACTACCCTGTTGATGTAGATTTACAAGTGTACAAGTGTAGTGGGTGAAAGCAGAGGCTAAGCTAATTAGAAGGTATGTATGGCTTAATTTAATTTATTTTATGCTCCATAATTATTTAATTTGTAAGGATTTTGGTCTCTGTTTTTACTTTATATATTCAATGAAGAAAAATATTTATATGATATTTTAGGAAGAAATTAAAATATAAATATGTAGATGCCTTTTTTGCACTCCAAACAAACTTTGCCACTTTTGTTGCTTTCTCAAATTTAACCACAAAGTTTTGCCACTTTTGTTGCTTTCTCAAATTTAACCAAAAAGTTGAACTGGCACTCTCTCTCTCTCTCTCTCTCTCTCTATATATATATATATATATATATATATATATATTAGGAAGAAATTGAAAAACAAAACGTTGAATTGGCACTCTATATATATATTCAATGAAGACAAATATATATGCCCTTTTTGCACTCCAAACAAACTTTGCCACTTTTGCTGCTTTCTTAGATTTAACCAAAATAGTCTTCCAAAGGCAGAAGAGATGAATTGTTCGCCTGATTATAGAGAAAATTTATAACATAAAAGAACTACTCGAGGTTGGGGTTTGAATTTATTTAAATAAGCTAACCAGTCCAACACAACTTTTAATTCCGAAGTTTTAGAATTCAACAGAAGGACTACAAATCCATCAATACAACAATACTTCAAAACAATCTAATTTCCTTGGATTCCTAGGTTTTGAGCCCTCTGTTCTATCCAATTCACTTGCCAGGTTAAGATATGTGGTAATTCAAGATCTACACACAATCCTCAACCCACCTCGAGCAGGAGTTATGTTGCCCAAACCCAAATTTCGTGCCCCTGTGGTTTTGCTATAGATTTTGCTCAAGATTACATACACTTCTCTACTTTAACGAGGGTCTTTTTGATGGTTCATTCAACTCCCAAGTGGTCTCAGTCCACGTCCAACATCCAAAATTCTGCTCTCCATTATAGCGAGGATAATTGGTTTCTTTGTTTTGTGTCTGTCTACAATAAGAGCCTCAGAATAGAGATTTCTGAAACCTTAGGTATATTCCACTCCAAAAAAGTGATTCCCTTTTACACGAGGCCCATGCAAGGGTATGTAATTGTTCATACTTCAAAAAGGGAAATCTCTCGTTACAGGGGCCTTGCGAGGTTGTCCTTGAGTGCACAAAACTTTGCTTAATCAACAGAGACATCCACCGAATTCCCATCCTATCTCAAAAGCATAGAGTGATTGATAAAGCGCTGTTGCAAGTTTCTGCTACCTGTAAGAAATGCTTTTCTATGGCCAAAACAAGGGAATAAACAAGACAAACTTCGCTGCCTCTTCAATTAGTCGTTTTGTGCCCTAAATGAAGGTTCAGAGAGGGCTTCATATTCCTTGTAAATATTCTTGTGCTAGACCATAAATCTAGGTCATAAGAAATTTTGTTGCCTCCTCAAATGTTTTCCTATGCCAAAATAAGAGTGAAGAAAGATAGAAATCCGTGTCAATTAATAAGGAACCAGGGGTCTTAAAATCCTCAGAGCTAATGCTCAAGAAACAATAAGATGATCCAAAATGAAGTCATCCTTCTCATGTTTATAGATTTCCTAGAGGGGCTCTTCTTTTAAAATGATTGAGTAATGTTAAATTTAGATAACCATGATGTTCTATGCTTGATGCACTTTTACTTCAATCTTTCTCAAGCCCAATACAAAATAGCAATCACATGAACTTGAAAGTAAAATGCTGATAGAACACAATAATAGATCAATAGAAGATAAGCCAAATATAGATCAGATTTACAATTCCTTTTGTCCAGCAAAGATACGAGTTATTGTGTCGTTACGACGGTCAGCAAGATGTTTCAACCAATAAAGTCTTTCTCAGTCAGCCAACACTTTCATGTGTCACACCCACAACCCTCAAAGACAACTCATCACAAGTCAATGCAAGTCAAACTAGGTACAACGCAGAAAAGTCAACGTAGGTAGCTTCAGAAAATTCAATGGAACAAACTAGGGCTTCGGTCAAACAACCTGGAATTCCTCGATTTTAGTGCCCAACTGTATGACCTAAATTTAGAATTTCTGTAGAAGATTGAGGTCAAACGACCAAGGGTTGACCATGGTTAACGTTGTTCAACGCTGTAGTGGAAAATCCCTAAACCGATCAGTGCATAAAACATAAAGCCCTATACAGATCAGCGCAGAAAACAACAGCTTCGCTCCACATGTGTGAGGGAAAAGGGCCTCTAAAGGTTATCGAACCAATCAGATCACAATGAGAGAATGTGTGATGAGATGATGAGAAAATGACCTCCAAGTCTCTCCAATTTATATTCATCAATGACGGTGTGTGACACATCTCTTAGGCATGTGGGATAGATCTGGCCGACCTTGCGCACATGTGGAAAATAAATTCAAAATCAATGTTCTGCTCATTCGATCAAGATGATCTTTAGATCAATCTTGCACGTCTTTGAAAGAGGAATCCAACAAAAATATGACCATCGTCATATGAGCAGTGCAACATGGAGTTTGGACCTAGTTGCCCAAAATTAACACTCCCTCTCAACTAGGGAGAACTCCATTTGTCGACAAGTGCCATCCATCATGTACCAAATCAAACATCGTGCGTCGCTGTAACTTGCTTTGCTGGCTCTTTATTTCAGAACAAAAGGTGAGTCACAAAGACATCACACACAGTTGACCTGAAGTCAGCTTAGAGGTAAAAACCTCTCTCGGACTCAAAAGAGTCTCATACTAACCCGAAGTTAGTTTACTGACCAGAAGTCAGTTTAGAGGATAAAACCTCATCACACTTGATCCCAGATCAAGGTGTTGGACACATGCCATCCTAGACATAGAGAGTACAACAATTTCCGATGTGTCCATCAATCTCGCTATGGTCTCTATCCACATTTCCCACCTCATTGGCCAAATGAGAGGTACTTCCCATGAATCCGAAACTCCATGGGTAGGATGCGTGCAGGGCACATATCAGAGAGAGGTGAACCAACTCAATATCATAACGATGGGGCAGAAGCACCACAAGGTTCGACAAGCCTAGCCCCGTGAGTGCTTATAGTTCCAAGAAGCTATCCCCAAGCCCCCTGAAGCTCCCAGAGCTCATAGTCCAACTCAAGCAGGACCCTCAGAATAGGGTCTTTCCATGATTCCAAGCTTCTCACGGAAGGTTAGGAACTTGACCTTCCCCAGGGGCTTCGTGAGAATATCTGTGACCTGCTCATCAGTTCCTATATGATTGAGCCTTACGGCGCCTCACTGTACCATATCCTGGATAAAGTGGTACCTGATATCAATATGCTTGGATTGATCGTGGAACATGGGATTCTCAGAAAGACGAATCCCACTCTGGTTATCACAAAGGATAACGGTGGTATCTAGCACATGCTCGAACAATTCACTGAAGAGCTTTCGCAACTCACAACAGGCCATACTTGCTGCAATGTATTCGGCCTCGGCATCAGCTTCTGCTTCTTGCTTATCCAAGATATCAAAGCAGAATCCAAGGTGAAGCAACATCCAGATGTGCTCTTGAGATCCACCACACTGCCAGCCCAATCGACATCAGTATATCCATGGAGTCTCAAAGTCTCGGCAGTGTATCTCAGCCCATGGTTGATTGTGCCCCGAAGATATCTCAACATATTCTTGGCACCAATCCAGTGAATGTGATGAGGTTCAACCATATGTTGACTCAAAGTGTTCACTGCAAAAAATACGTCCGGACGGTAGTTCGCTAAGAACATCAGGGCCCGTATGAGTTGTCAATACTCGATAGGATTTGCTAGCATGGGCCCAACATCGTTTCCACTCAACTTCTTAAAGTTGAGTTCCATCGGTGTCGACACAGACTTACAGTCCACCATACCAAATCTCTCTAGTAGCTTCACGGCATATTTTCCTTGAGAAAGGAAAATCTTGCCTGACCTTTGCCAAACCTCCAAGCCTAGGAAGTAGTGCATCAGTCCTAGGTCTTTCATCTCAAACTCAGAAGCTAGCTCCCTCTTACACTGATGAATGAGAGGGTCAGCACCTGTCAGGAAGAGATTGTCTCACATAGAGAACCAAAATGAGAGGCCTTTCTCTATCAACCTTAAAATAAAGGTTCATATCAGTATTACTTCGAGTGAAGCCCAACTTCATCAAGTAGCTATCTATCCTCTTGTACCAAGCCTTGGGGGCTTGCTTCAACCCATAGAGGGCTGTTTTCAACCTGCATACATGGGCGTCTCTATTTCAGACTTAGAACCCCAGAGTTTGCTCCACATACACCTCTTCCTTTATAGATCCATGCAAAAAAGCGGTCTTCACATCCATTTGATGTTGACTCTATCCTTGCTTAGCAGCAAGGGCAATAATAGATCGGATGTTGGTATAACGGGCCACAGGTGCAAATATATCATCATAAGCTATGCCTTATTTTTGAGAGAAGCCTCAGGCAACGAATCTTGCCTTGTACTTTTCAGCAGTTCCATCAGATCCATGCTTGATCTTATAGAGCCATTTCGAGGTGACAACAGATTTGTCCTTCGGTCTTGGGACCACTTCCCAAACATCATTCTTCATAATGGACTCATATTCTTTGTGCATAGCATCCTTCCAAACTTCATGCTTTACGACTTCTTCAAATGTACCAGGCTCAGATTGTACTATCGTACTCATCGCTACTAGACAGCCTTGGTATGGCTTCTTGCTTTCATGGAATGTCCCCCTTGGGGCAATATGTCTCTCGACATCTTCGAGAGTATCCCTAAGCCATGAGGGTCTTCTCTTATTTGAAGGAGATGGATCAATGGGATCCATAGGTCCTTCAACATCGGGCATCAGGTCATCCTTCGACTCTTCCAACTTCCCTGCTTCTTCATCTTCTCTGTCTTCCTTGGAGCTAGGAAGACTTCTTACTTTCTTGAGGGTAGCATCTTCATCGAAGGTGACATCGATGCATATCTCCACTTCTCTTTGACCAGACACATAGATTCTATATGCCTTAGAAGTTTCATTGTAGCCCATAAACATTCCCTTCTTTTTAGAAGCATCCAGCTTGCTTCTCTTTTCTTTCGGCACATGAAAGTAAACAGGACAACCAAAAACTCTAAAATGAGAAACATCAGGTTTCTTACCAGAGAAGACTTCTTCGGGAGTTTTGGAGTCCAGAGCAGAATGCGGGCATCTGTTTTGACCATACACAGTAGTGTTCACAGCTTCTCCCCATAGAAACTTCGAAAGACCTTGGTCACATAGCATGGCGCGGGCAGCTTCCACAATGGTCCTGTTCTTTCTTTCAGCAACACCATTTTACCCAGGAGTGTACGCAGTTGTGGTCTCCCTCTTATTGCCAGCTTCTCTACAAAAGTCATTAAAGTCATTTGACTCATACTCGGTGCCATTGTCGATCCTCAAAACTTTGATTTTCTTCTCGGTTTGATTTTCCACCAAGGCCTTGAAGGTACAAAACCATTTGAATGCTTTGTCCTCCTCCTTCAAAAAATATATCCAGGTCTTGTGGGAGAAGTCATCTGTAAAATTCATGTAATAGGAACATCCTCCCAAGGATGTCATAGGCAGCATACCAGATAAGTTAGAGTGTATCAACTGCAAGATATTAGTTGTCTTTGTGACACTTGAGGGGAATGGTCCCCTTGTATGCTTCCCTTCGGCATAACCTTGACATATACCATCATGATCATCTCTTAATTTGGGCATCCCCGTCACCACCTTCTTTGCTTCAGGAAGGGCTTTGTAATGAAGGTGTGCAAACCTCTGGTGCCATAACTCTATTTGAAGAGTTGTATCACATGTCATAGCCCCCAATGGACTTCCTCCAACCTGGTAGATTGTATTAACTCTAAAACCAATAGAAAGAGATTCCTTGAAGTTCTTCTTCCAGATAAGCACCTTTCCATCAACGAATGCCACCTTGAACCCTTTGTCTTCCATTGTCGAAATGGACACAAGGTTCTTCTTCAAATTAGGTACATACAACACATCTTGTAATCGGATGACTTGACCTTGAGATAAATGGAGGGTCACAGTCCCTGTCCCTTTCATGGGATAGGTGGCATTATCTCCAAGGATAATTTCTAGATTAGTATCCTTCTCAACCAAATCAGAAAGGGCTTCTTTATAACCAATGAGGTGCCTTGAAGCATCACTATCAATTAACTAGACATCTAGGGTGTCGGGTGGAGATGTAGCAGAGAGGGTAGATACAAGAATAAAATCACTTCTCTTATTATCAACAACATTATACTCATTGTACCTGGAATTTCTTGACCTCTTGAAAGGTTGCCCATTTCCATTATGATTAGAGGGAGCCTTCCTTTTTCCTTGGAGCCTGTTGTTCTTGCCATTCCTTCTCAAGTTGTTGTTGTCATCATCCCTAGGAGAGTCCCTTCTATTAGGGCACTTTCTTGCATAGTGACTAGTCTTGTTACAAGTGTAACATCTTCCCTTCCTTCCTTTGGGCCCCGCTCTACCATGGTTTTGATTTCTCGGGCCACCATGGTTCTTCTTCTTTGCATGAGCAATGAAGGCAGTAGGGTCACTTCCATTATCATTAGAGGCATAATCGATCATTCTTGTTTCCTCTTGAGTGCATCTCGTCAATATTTCATCAAAATCAGGAATCACATTATTATTGAGAATAGTGGTATTGAATACATGCTAATCACGGGGGAGACCTCCAAATGCAATAAGAACCATCTCTCGATCAGATATTGCTTCCCCAATAACTAGGAGTTTATTCCTGATTTCAGTGAGCCTCATAAAATAGGATTGAATAGATTCATCTTTACCCTTCTTGATATTCTTCAATTGATTCTTGAAGAAGAGGATTTGATTAGCATTGCTAGCCCTGAGCATGCTCACTAGCTTATCATACATCTCCTTAGATGTCTTCAGCTCAGAAATGTAAGCAACCAATTGCTTATGAATAGAATCCCGGATAATCATCTTTGCTTTGATTTCCCCTTTTCTATACTTCGTCTTCATGGCAACAACTTCATTTGATGGAGGCTCTTGAATATTCCCCTGGACATAGTCCATGACATCTTGATCTTCTAGCGCCAAATCCAAGGACATCTTCCATGCATGATAATTAGACTTATCAGTCAATTTATCGTCAGCCTTGAAACCCTTGTAGGTTGAGGAGGCCATTTGTCCTTGATAGGATTTCTTCCTTCAGAGATAGCTTCTAACACCAGCTTGGACTCTTGGACTTTGTCTTCACCTCAGCTTTGATCCCATGTTAAATTTAGATAACCACGGTGTTCTATGCTTGATGCACTTTTACTTCAATCTTTCTTAGGACCAATACAAAATAAAAATCACATAAACTTGAAAGTTAAACGCTGATAGAACACAATAATAGATCAATAGAAGAAAGCCAAATATAGATCAGATTTACAATTCCTTTTGTCCAACAAAGATATGAGATATTGTGTCGTTACAGTGGTTAGCAGGATGCTTCAACAAGCAAAGTCTATCAAGGTCCACTTTCATGTGTCACACCCACAACCCTCAAAGATAGCTCATCACAAGTCAATGCAAGTCAAACCAGGGATAGCGCAGAAAAGTCAATGTAGTCAGCTTCATAAAAGTCAACGCAACAAACTAGGGCTTTGGTCAAACATCACGAAATTCCTCGATTTTAGTGCCCAGTTGTATGACCTCCTAAAATCAGAATTTCTGCAAAATATTGAGGTCAAACGACCAAGGGTTGACCATGGTCAACACTGCAGCAGAAAAGCCCTAAATAGATTAGCGTAGAAAATAGAAAGCCCTAAACAAATTAGCGCATAAAACAACAGCTTCGCTCCACACGTGTGAGGGAAAAAGGCCTCCAAAGTCTATCGAACCAATCAGATCACAATGAGAAAATGTGTGATGAGATGTTGAGAAAATGACCTCCAAGTCTCTCCAATTTATATTCATCAATGAGGGTGTGTGACACATCTCTTATGCATGTGCGATAAATCTGGCTGACCTTGCACATGTGGAAAATAAATTCAAAATCAATGTTTTGCTCATCCGATCAAGATGATCTTCAGATCAATCTTGCACATCTCCGAAAGAGGAATCCAACAAAAATATGACCATTGTCATATGAGCAGTGCAACATGGAGTTTGGACCTAGTTGCCCAAAATTAACAAGTAGTCTTTACTCCAAGCCTCGATTTTTGGTTCCTTTTCTTAACTGCCCCAAACCCAACAGTGGGAATTTTTGGGGCTTTTCCCCTTTTTGGAGGACTATAACTTACGGGGATTGATAGGCTACTTTGTCCCATTCATCCTCAATTCATAGAGGATGTTATAGCCCCCCCTGCCTGAAATTGCTTGCCTTCAAGAAATTGCAATTTTGGGTGATGCAGAATACGTTCCCCTTCCCATGTCGCATCCTCCTCTGGCAAATTCTTTCACCTAATAAGGTACTCTGAAATTATTCTTCCTCTTAACTTCTTTTCCTGCACAACCATGATCGTCTCTATAATTAACGCTAGTTTCCCATCTTCATTTAAGGGCAACAATTCAACAAATGTGGCGAATTGCTGCCCCATGGCTTTCTTGAGGCACAACACATGAAATACATCATGGATTCTACTATCTCTCTGAAGTTCTAACTCATACGCTACTTCACCAACCTTCTAGAGGACTTTTTGCAGTCAATAGAACCTAGGATTCAACTTTTCAATGCCACTCTTCTTAAGGGTAGATTGTAGATATGGTTGCAATCTCAAGAAGACGAGGACCTCAAAGCTGCGTTCTATTCGATGTTGATCTGCGTACAACTTTTGTCGATTCTGAGCATCCTGCATGTTTTCTTTGAGTACTTTGAGAATGTTTTGACTTTCTTGTATCTAATGCTTAACAATAGGCGCCTTCTTGTCTCCTAAAATCCTGTTAATAAAGGATGGTGCATCATACCCATATAGAGCTCTGAATGGTGACATCCCAATAGATAAGTGGTAAGTGGTGTTGTAACAATGATCCCCAAGGTACAACCACTTGATCCATGCTTTTTGTTGACCCTTCACATAGTTGCGTAGGTACCCTTCAATCCACTTACTCATGTTTTTTGTTTGACAATTTGTTTGTGGATGATAGCTAGTGCTAGGGGTTAATTCAGTCCCTAGCAGCTTGAAGAGTTCCTGCCAAAAAGCACCCATAAACCTGTTGTCGTGGTCGCTAACTCTATTCTTTGGTAGTCCATGCAGTCTGAAGACTTCTCGGAAAAACAATTTCGCTACTTGTTTGGACGAGTAAACATATGAGATTGCAATGAAGTGTGCAAATTTGGTCAACCTGTCAATCACGATGTAAATGCAATCTTTACTTTGTGCTTTTGGTAACCCTGTAATGAAATCCATCGAGATGCTCTCCCATTTATGTTCGGGAATAGGTTGAGGTTGGAGAAGACCTGTCAAATGCATATGGTCGAACTTATTCTCTTAGCATGGCATGAATTCCTTGGCATATTTCATCACATCTTTCTTTAGACCCTTCGAAGAAGACCTTTCCTGAATTTGTTGGTATGTCTTGAAAAAACCCTGATGTCCCATGTGATCTTCAAAATCATCTCTTTGAGCGCGGACTCGGGAACCAAGTATTTTCTGTCCTTATAATAAATATCCTTGTCAATCAATTTGTACTTGTCGTCTTGAATGATCTGGTCGATAATTGTGCAAGCAAATTGGTTCTTAGGACAATCTGCTGAGAGGTAAGCCTTCCAATCTTTAGTAAGTTCTATGAGGGCACATGTTGCTAGTTTCCTGGAGAGTGCATTGGCCACAACATTCTTCTTTCCCTTAACATAATCAATATCAAAATCACAAGCTTGAATCTTGCTCACCCATTTCTGTTGTCGCTCCTTCAAGTCCTTTTATCTTAGAAAATGTCGCAGGTTGTTGTGGTCTGTCCTGATTACCTCAAATCCTGACTAAGTAATCTCTTAGAGGTCCCCACTTGTCCTTGAAAAGAAGAAGACAAGCCAGACCCTTGAGGAAGACCCAAGGCCAAGTTGTAGTTTCCATTGCTCTGCATTGACTTATTACTTACCTAAAGATGGTGCGCGGAGCCTGACGACAGGCTGGGGCTGGCTATTCAAGGGCCTCCCTGGACTTGTCTTTCTTTTTACGCGACTTATTTCACAACCCCACCTTCACCAACTTATTCAGAACATGGCATGGAGTGCTGCCCAAAGTATACGCATTTTATGTACTTGTCATTATCAATATAAGTTCCTGTCCCAGCTTCTATTCGCCTAGTTATAGATACTCCGGTCGCAGTTGCAGAACCATACCCCTATGAACTTGTTTCCTACCAAATATTGCCTAAGCTTTGCCAACGCATGCATGATAGCTCGCATCTCCTTGTTGTATCTGGAATAAAGCTTCTATGTGTCCTGAAGCTTCTAACTTTCGAATTCGATAGGGTGACCCTTTTGCATTAAGACGACCCCTATGCCTTTTCCTGATGCGTCACACTCCAATATAAATCATTGGCTAAATTGAGGGAGGGCCAACACAAGACATGAGCTCATCACTTCTTTGAGCTTGTTCAATGTTTTGTTGGATTTGTCTGTACACTTGAATGCCCCCTTTTTAGTTAAATCTTTCAAGGGCGCGCTTAGTTGAGAAAAACCTTTGACAAACCATCTTTAATAACTGCAAATTCTGAAGAATCCTCACAATTTTGTCAGGTTTTTAAGTTATGGGGCAATCCAATATTGCCTAAATCTTTTCTTGATGGACCTGTACTCCCTTTGCGCTGATTATGTGTCCCAAATAAATAATCCCCGTCAACCCAAACTTGCACTTTGATGCTTTGGCATAGAGAGTGCTCTTGCATAATGCTCAAAATTGTATCCAAATGCCCTAAATGATTGTTCCATGTTTTCTTGTAAATGAGAAGGTCATCAAAGAATACCAATAAAAGCTCCTTAGTTGTTTGCTAAAGATACTGCTCATACAGGATTGGAAAGTAGCAGGAGTGTTGGTTAGTCTAAATGACATGACCAAAAATTCAAAGTGTCCATAATGGCATCATAATGTTGTTTTTGGCACGTCCTCTTCTCAAACTCGAATTTGATGGTACACTGATCTCAAATCAATCTTTGAAAAGTAAACTGCTCCATGAAGTTCATCCAATAAATCACGAATCCTGGGGATAGGGTACCTGTTTTCGATAGTTTTCTTGTTGAGAGCTCGATCGATAGTCAATGCACATTCTCCATGTGCCATCCTTCTTTTTCACCAAGACCACAGATGAGGCGAAGGGACTCGAGCTAGGTTTGATGTGGCCCATTTCTAACAATTCCTGGATGGTCTTTTCTATTTCATCCTTGAATTTCTTTGGGTGTCGATAGGGCATCGTGATCACAGGCTTAACTCCCTCTTCTAGTTCTATAGTGTGCTCAAATCCTCTCTTAGGAGGCAGTCTTGGAGGAATGTCACAAAACACTGAAGCATGCTTGTATAATATTTGTTGAATATTTGCCCTGTATTTCAGTTTATCTTTGCCGGGGATCTTTTGGCTCATAATCTTGCAGTTTGCTGCGTACGCGACATCTTTGTGCCCGAAGATAACTTCCATTCTTCTAGCTGAAACGACCAGTGTGCTGCCATTTTCCATGCCTCTTAGAACTACTTTGTTGCCATTAGGAGCTTTAAACTCCGTTTCCAGTGCCTATTAGTCCATTGTGTGCACTCCCAATGAATACAACCATTGAACCCCCAATACCATATTGATGTCAACAAGATCTATCACATAAAAATCACTAGTAAAAGTATAATCACCGAGTGTTACGCTCAAACTTGGTTTTATTCGGGTGCAATTGAAATTGTATCCATCTGCAACTATTACATCGAAGCCCTCAAATTCTTCGGTGGGGAGTTCTCCTTTGGCCACCAATACTGCATCAATGAAATTGTGTGTGGCTCCTCCATCAATTAGTGCTGTGATGTGTTGCCCCTTGACAACTGCCCTGACCCTAAAGGTATAATACTTGGGTGTGCCAGAAAGGATTGCAATTTTAAATTATGGTCGAGGCTTCTTCTCTCTGCTGGCATTTTCCTTTCTTTCGCTTCTTCTTGTGGTGGTTCTTCATTGGAATTACTAGGTCTTTCTTCTTCCTTTGTTCCTTGTTGCAACGATTCTTCTTTAGTATTCGAGATGAGCTCTTCTCCTCCTTCCTCATTATCAGAGGCTACTTCTATGTATTGGATTTTCCCTTTGCCAATGCAGCCATGTCCTGTTTTACATGGCTCCTTGCATGTGAAACATAACTTCTTTCTCCTAAGTTCACTTCGAGTTTCCATATCTAGCCTGTCTCTTTGAGGTCCATCACATTGGAAAAGCCACAAACCCAGATTTTGGGCCTTTGCGGTTCTACTACAAATTTTTCTCAAGATTATGTACACTGCTCTACTTCAACGAGGGTTTTTTTTGATGGTTCATTCAGCTCCCAAGTGGTCTCAGTCCACATCCAACATCCAAAATTTTGCTCTCCACTATAGCAAGGATAATTGGCTTCTTGGTTTTGCATCTGCCTATAATAAGAGCCTCAAAACAGGTATTTTCGAAACTCTATGTATATTTTGCTCCTTCAAAAAGGTGATTCCTTGCTACAGGAGGCCCATGCGAGGGTACATAATTGTTTTAGACTTCCAAAAGGGAAATATCTCATTATAGGGGCCTTGCGAGGTTGTCCTTGAGTGCACAAAACTTTGCTTAATCAACAGAGACATCCACCAAATTACCGTCCTGTCTCAAAAGCAAAAAGTGACTGATAAAGATTTGTTGCAAAATTTCGTTGCCTGTAAGAAATGAGTTTCTGTGGCTAGAACAAGAGAATAAAGAAGATAAACATCGCTGCCTCTTCAACTAGTCCTTCTGTGCCCAAAATGAAGGTTCAGAGAGGGTTTTGTATTCCTCTTAGATATTCTTGTGCCAGACAAAAAATCTAATTCTTAAGAAATTTCACTGCCTCTTCAGATGTTTTCTTGTGCCAAAATCAAAGTGAAGAAAGATAGAAATGTGTCAACTAGGGTGGAATCTTTCACCACTTAAATTGACAAGGAACAAGGGGTCTTAAAACCCTTAGAGCTAATGCTCAAGAAACAATAAGATGTTCCACACTTCCACACTTGATGATCCAAAATGAATTCATCTCTCTCTCATCCCTCATATTTATAGATTTCCTAGAGGGGCTCTTCTTTTAAAATGATTGAGTAATCTTTTTACTCCAAGTGCCAATTTTGGGTTTCTTTGCCCAACTTCGCCAAAACTCGCCCAACAATGGGATTTTTTTGTGGTTTTCCCCCTTTTTGGAGGACTACAGCCTACGGGGATTGATAAGCTACTTCGTCACATTCGACCTCGATTCATAGAGGACGTTACACTTTGTTAGTATACACAAGAGCTGCTTTTGTACTCCCACTTTGCAGTTTTACACTGGCTGGACTTTTGAGGCCCATTGACAAACTTGGTGGTCAGTTGTTGGACATTAATAAAATTATCTTATCTTATCCTATCTAGCATGATGCACAATTTGCCCTGAACTATTGGCAGAGTTTTCTATGCAATTCGTTGACTTTGCCTATAAGATATAACATATAGTTTTCTTGTCTCAATTTAAGCATGTCATAGCTCATTAGCCACATTACCTCATTCCAGGTTTTGCAAACCAAATTATACGTGCTAATCAGAGTCCAGATTGTGAACATACTATGTTTTGGTCTTCTTTTATTTGTTATAAAATGCTTCCTTTAACTAATAATACAAGCATGAAATGCCCGGTTGACGATTTATACAAAAAAGGGCTTCCAAATGCAATGACCATAAGCAGTAGCTAGGATCTAAATCACATTGGCTACACACCAAAAATGCCCTCTAGACTTTCATTAGTTCCTTGCGCATACAATAGTAGCATAAAAAATCCATTATGACCCGCAGTCCAAAAGAACAAGTCCAATATCATTAAGCAACAGTCAGGATGAGGCCAACATTGGTGGGTGGATCATCATGATCCTCTGAGGTTGGGCCCCAACCACCTGCAGTGGGTTCAGGATCAATGTCCATCAGTTGTTGCTAGTTGGCTATCACTGCTGGGGTCTAGTGGCTTTTAAGCACCATAGATTGTGAGAGCAAGCGCGGGGACATTTTGGCATTCTTGAGGGAACTCCCAAATTTGCATATTACTGTCCTACATGTGAATAATTTGGAAAAACTAACAATTGGTTAAAATACAATATTTATCGAAGCAATACAAAATAATTTAATAATTCTTGAAATGTACCGAAAAACTTATCTAAACGTTAATGTTGAGAATTAAGAATGCTTAAAATTGCCATAAGCATTGTTGAATCATGTCTATCTCCCAAAAGGAAGCCCATGAAACCCTCTCTCCATTGAGTTGATTATGAAGATTTATTGGTGTAAAGCAAAGTTTCTAGTATCAAAGGAGATGTGGTGATTATTTGAGTGTGGATTCTGCAAATTTTCTAAATTTGTTCATATGCAAGACTTGTTGCTTTTCCAGAGCACACTATACTTTACTTCATACAATGGATGAGATGTGGTGATTATTTGAGTGTGGATTCTGCAAATTTTCTAAATTTGTTCATGTGCAAGACTTGTTGCTTTTCCAGAGCACACTATACTTATCTTCACACAATGGATGAAGTTATATCATGGCATTTTTTCTCTTCTAATGAACAAGAAGTGGCAATGGATTGCAACTGGAGTTTTTGGAACCATAGTAAGTCCACTATCCAAATAGACTTATCGCACCCTCATGAGTAGGGGCTGCACATTTCTTAATGAGCCTCTTCTAATTGCAGACGTTCAAATGCATTCAATGATAGGACCGCACTTAGTTCTCTCTCTTTTTTTTTGCGTGCTAAATTTGCTACATCTCGTTGTCCTGTGAACTTCATCATAAAATTTGAAATTGTTAATCGAAGACACTAGGGCTGATTTGGGGCAAGGCCCATTTGGACACAAGGGTCAAAGCTTTTCTGTTAGTTTGTAAAGTATTCATGCTTGATCTGGCAAATGGAAAATACAAAATTTACACATAATTTCCAGAAAAACATATAGTTTGCATTAAAATTTGATATGAAGGTTTTCACTGCATAATGCAAAATTGCCATGGCATGAAGCAAAATGAAAAAAGTAATAAATCACAGGATACAACAAAGCTTTGAAAATATTTAAAAAATTGCTGCTACAGTTAAGAAAAATTAAGCTTTGAATATAAGTTCAGATCTTGTGCCCTAGATGACATTCTGGTGAAAAATCTCAAAATAAAGTTTGAATTTTGAAACTATGTTGTAGCTGGAAGCTGCTCTAATCTTGAAGAAATGAGTCATGGACTCCAAATACTGTAAAAATTTATGCTTTAGCTGCTAGCTGGTGAAAATCACACTGAAAATTTGTGCAAATTTGTGCCCTAGCAGCTAGCTGGTGAAATTTAGTCTGAAAACTGGTGCAAATTCAGGCTGATATATAAAAGGTCTTATCCACATGTTGAGGACATGTCATCTAAGAAGACCCCCTGATGAAGAATACCTGGTCTGGAGGTAGTTAGTTGTTTGAAATGGAGGATGGAACATCCACTTGAAGCCCTTAAAGCCAACACATGAGAAGCCCTTACAGCCCTTAAATCATTTTTTTTTGGAAGACTCTTGATTGAATCAGTTTCAATACAAATTAGGTCTGAAGTAGAAGCCGATATTTTGGTGTCAAACAACAAACCTGCATTTAGTGTTTCAAATGGCTTTTGAGGAAGTGCCATTCCAGTATTCAAAAGATATGGCAGCAATTGTAACCAGATAGGGAATAAAAATAATGCTCCGGTATATGGATTGAACCTGGTTGCCAAGGCCTCATAAAAGGCCAACCTTACCCATAACCCAGGGTCCCTTATGAATGACACACAGTCTGTCATTCCTAGAGATGAATTCTAGGATAAAAAAACTGTTGCCATGGGTGGATCACCATGTCTTCCTGCAGTAAGCCTTCCCCATGTATCCATTATCTAGGCCTGAATATCTATCAACATTGGCCATACATTGTTGAACATGCATATGGGCATGGTAATAATCTTTTTCCATCTTGACCCTGGATGGATCAAGACTCACCACTGACACCAAGGCTGTGGACTTCGATATAGACGTATGTAACTGCTGGATTCCTCGCATTAGAAGTGAATCCGTTCAGTAAAATTTCTATAAGGATATGGATATGTATTATATGTACTTTTGTTTACACTGTATCCAGATATATTGTATTTAAAATTCATAAATGGTTTATTGAAATTTCTATGTTTGATGGCATTTGCATTGCATGTTCATGTGTCTCTTATTCCATCCACGTTATGTCCAAACTTCTCTAATAGTTTCTTGTATCTGTATCTTGTTGAAAATAGTAGCGAGAAAGTGATTCCTTGATTTGTGCCTTATTATAAGGAGTCAAATTCGAGTTTCTTCTTTGTCATACTTGATTTCCTAAAAAGTAGGAGATTCCCTATAAATTAGGACGAGTTCCTATAATTTATGAATCAGTCCCTAAAAATTAGGATGAGTTAGTTTGGAAACTGAAAGAACAAGTGGAGTTAGCCTCCTAAATTTTAGGAGGATCCAGTTAACTAGTTTTGTTGACTTTTGTCAACTACAAAGCTCCAGTTCAATTCTTTAATCAGTTCCTAAAAATTAGGACGAGTTCAACTACAAAGCTCCAGTTCAATTCTTTAATCAGTCCCTAAAAATTAGGACGAGTTAGTTTGGAAACTGAAAGAACAAGTGGAGTTAGCCTCCTAAATTTTAGGAGGATCCAGTTAACTACTTTTGTTGACTTTTTTTAACTACAAAAGCTCCAGTTCAATTCTTTAATTAGGGACTTGGTTCCTTGGGTTTGTGCTAGGAATTCTTGCAAGGGTTTCAAGCTTAGGATAAGCAGGGAGAAGGGTGTATTCTCCAAGTGAAGCCATTGTATTTGTAAGAGCAATAAACAAGCATAGGGTTTTCCTAGTTGGGTTCCTTATAAAATTTGTGTCTTGAATTGCGTGAATTGTGTTTACTTATGCTCCTATTCCGCTGCAAAGTTTAGTAGCGAAATTCTGTGTTTATATGAGAAGAAATTATATTTCAGATTACTCATATTAGCAGATCAAAATTTCGTGGATTTTCTACATGGTATCAGATCAATGAACATAATCTAGACCAACACACGGAGAATGCTGTCTTGAAAGTTTTTAGGCCAACCGTTCATGGATCCTCGAGTGCCATTATCTCTCAAGGAGTGGCTATGCATGAGTTTCGAGTTCTGTCAAGTATTGGACAAGGAGACCTAGATGTGCAAGGGAAACGAAGGTTATGGAGAGTTAATGCTAGGTGGAAGACTATCCTAGTGGTGCTTGGACAAATATTTGAAGCAGCCTAAGAACAATAAGTGTATGGACTATTAGTGGCTGATATGTAACCCTATATCACTCAAAGAGTTGACTGTGTGTGGGCAATTTTGGAGGCCCTGAGGAGAGTGACAATAGGGCTGATGTGTCACAATGACAGGGCAGATTTGTGTGCCCTAGGAGCAACATTCTGGAGCAACCAGAATCTTTACAAGTGGGCAGTCCTTGAAGTCCTCATGTCCAGTGATCATTGAATGACTAATGAATTGTTAAGAGGCATAGTTGTGGAGCCCTAGTTCAGTGGTTTGTAGATGGCCAGGGCAAATCCAAAAGACCCAATGAGCAGACTTCTTAGTGGAGCTAGAGGCTTGCTAGTGGGCAAATCAATGAGCCAAAATTCAGTGACACAAAAGGAGCTGTGATCATTGATAGTGGCAGATTGTGGACTCACAGAACATGGTGGGAAAAAACAGGGCTTCAGAACAGGTTCTGTAGAGAAAAGCAGGGACGTCTCCTAGTTTAGAGGGAGCAACTACAACAACGGAGAACATGGTAGAGTTAGAGACAAATACAGGTGGACGAGGTTCTTCCAGGGACACCTTAGTGTTGAAAGTAGTAGTGAAAAAGTGATTCCTTGATTTGTGCTTTAATTCACGCAGTCAAATTTGAGTTTCTTTTTGGCATACTTATATCCTAAAAATTAGGAGATACCCTATAAATTAGGACGAGTTAGGTTGCAATTAACTGATTTGTTGGAATTGAAAGTCAAGTTCTTGATTTTCTAGTGTGAATTAATTGAGGAAAAACATAAAGTGATTGAGTTTCTGATTGACTTGAAATAGGACGAGTTGCATGGGAAGTTAAGTCATGCCAACTCAATCAATCACAAAGTCATTCCTTATTTAGAAATTCACTAATTTTAGCCATCTGAATTGCTATAAAGAAGGAACAAAGGCATAATTGTATTCATTCTTGTATGCACTAGTTTTGTGTGTAAGCTTGTGAGCGTAACAAGAAGGCTTGTGTGAGTTGGTAGAAGGTAGTTTTCCATTGACTCATGCACTGGAATTTAGGAGCTAAAGAATCAACTCTTGTGCATGGAATTAGGTACTTGGTTCCTTGGGTTTGTGCTAGGAATTCGTAGCAAAGGAGGAGAAAGGGAAGAGGGCTGCGTGATTAGCATTCTTGCAAGGGTTTCAAGCTTAGGATAAGCAGGGAGAAGGGTGTATTCTCCAAGTGAAACAATTGTATTTATAAGAGATCAATTGCTCAATTTCTATCAATAAACAGGCAAAGGATTTTCCTAATTGGGTTCCCTATAAAAATTCCGTGTCTTGAATTGTGTTTATTTCTGCTCCTATTTCGTTGCAAAGTTTAGTAGAGAAATTCTGTGTTTATATGAGAAGAAATTATATTTCAGATTGCTCATATTAGCAGATCATAATTTCGTGGATTTTCTACATATCTCTTCCTGTACCCATATCTAATGCAACTTTTGAAAGAGCCTTATAATATTAACCATGGTTGTTCATTCCTCTACTACCTCGGTTTTCAATAGAAACAAAACTTTGTTTTTCTTCCTTTAGAAATTCACACTTAATACAATTTATAAATTTACACATAAGTTTATTAGGATATTAAAAATATTCTTAAGTTGTACTTATTACCACTCAAACCAGCAGGGGACCTAAAGGGATTCCTAATAGGGCAACTGCTAGACTACGGCTAAGACTCCCTGCTCTTTATGGACTTTCACCGATGGGAGGAGTCCTGATGTTTTGGGAAGCCACTTATAAAGGACATGTCAATGAATAAATATGAAGTGATCTCAAAAACCCTTTCCCAAGGAGGAGGTGAAGAATGGTACTTGCTTGCTCCTTAAGCAAGGGACTCTCCTTCCAAGGGAGAGGGGGTGAGGATAAGGGAGAAGGGTACAACTTGTACAAGTACTTCCTGATCCCTAAAATCCTATATGAACTTGGATTCTCAAATAGTCCTTGATGATTTAATCTTTGACAAAACGGGACCACACGGGACCAAGTGGACCCAAACCCAGGTTCAGGGATGGAATATAGCAACCAATGATGTTCCTATCTTGGACAACGTGAGGAGAAAGGATCAGACAAGAAATTTTACTTCAAAAGGTCAAATTGATCCTACTAGGGTCTAGCCTTGGGATGCCTAGGCAAAACTTGGTCCTAGAGCTAGGGCTTGGGAGTCTCGGAGATTCCACCGTTGGAATTGCCTCAAATTCGGAGGAGAGGGAGGGGACCCACCAGCGTAGTAGCCTCCAAGAGATCAAATTTTTCTATGGGTGGCTTCTCGGGAAATTGATGCCCTAGGTGACCTATCAGGGCTAGACCTGGGGAAAAAGGGAAAAAGGTGAAAAATAAGGGAAAAATGACCACCCTTTTGAGGGACCAATGCTTATTTCCCTTGGGGATATGGAGTCAATGTTCAAATTTTGGGGTAGCATCAGGTGTGCTCTAGCTTCGAAACTTTGTTGGGGGGCTGGAACAATTCAGCCATATTTTCTGTCTCCAAGTGATAAGGTACAATTGCCATCTAATTTCTCTGTAGGGCAAACTGTTTCTGGTGCCCATAATGTTGTATTCAGATTCTGCATAATAATAAAACCCTCTAGAGCTGTTGCACCAATTTTCCCGCTTTGGGTTTTTCTGGGGACATTTGTCCGAAAAATCAGTCATTTGTCATATGTGCATGATGTTCAGTAAATGATCCGTATTTGTGTAGGCTGCTATTTGTGTTTACTTCAAAAGTTTTTCTGAATATTCAGATAAATAAATTGTTGAAATAAATCAAGTAGGAGAAGTAAATCAATAGTTAGCAGTAGGATTTCTGAGCTCAGAAATCTTCACATGGTATCAGAGCATTGTAGATCAAGCTAAACCATCAACAAAGCGTCTGAAGATATTTGCTGCAGGAAGGGCAGCTGAAGCAACACTGATTCGGAAGAAGGCAACGCAACACTAGAGGGATAACAAACCTTGCAAGGGTGACGCAGATTCAGTTTGCTCACGCAGAGGCTGGCGCAACTCCAGAGAGGTGATGCAGAGCCAATCTACTCACACAGAGGCTGACGCAACACCAAGAGAGGGACGCTGAGCCAATCTGCTCATGCAGAGGCTGATGCAGCACCAGGAGGGTGACACAGTCCGAGTTGGTGAGTTGTTGTGTAGTTTTCCGAGGCTGGAAGTGCAGTTTCTGATCTTCAAAAGTTGCTGGTGTGGCATAGGTTCTGTCGGTGTAGAACAGTGCCTAGCAAGGGTGACAAAAGCGGGAGGAGAACAATCGCTCAATAGATTTGTGCCAAAGAAATCTGAGATTCGATCAGGAGGGTGATCGTAGAGGATTGATTTAGGAGATTTGGCGAAGGATTTTGGGGTGGGAAATCAATTGTCAGAGGTAGAAACTGCTCTAGAGGGTTTCTATCACCAAGAAACCTAGATTTGGTTGTCTGTTGAGTATAGCAGCAGTCAGAGGGAGAGGAGTTCTCGCTTCGACAAATTTTGAGCTAGATGGCCCTATACGGGTTGCATGATCAGGATAGGTTCGACGATTTGTCCAACTTTGTGATTTGGAAGGCCAGAATCTTGTTAGTCCTGGAGGAGTACGACATCGGAGACCAAACAAAAAATGTCTTAGCTGTGTTGACCGATGCGAACACTCTGAAGAAATTCAACGAGAATCAGGCGTGGACAAAGCGCTTGATCATGGATGGGGTGAAGGATCACGTGGTCCCACACATTGTCGAGAAGAAGACGACAAATGAGGTGTGGACAACTTTGACCACGTTGTATCAAGATAGCCCCGTCCAACATAAGATGCTTCTTGAGAACTAGATGAGGATGTTGCAGATGCATATGGGGGAAGAGATCGATCATTTCCTCTCCATATTGTAGACTATTCGGGATCAACTGATTGCCATGGGGGCAACTCTAAATGAAGGGCTCTTGGTAAGGACTACCTTGAATGTAGTCACTGATGAGTGGGAGACCTTTGTCCAAAGCATTTTGGGCAAAGCACAACTCCCTAATTGGGGTGACATGTGGGATATCCTTTGACAGGAGGAGATCCAGTGGATGACCAAGAGGGAATTCAACAGCGGAAGTAGCAAAGTGAAGAAGGAGGAGGAGGAGGAGGATGTGGCCCTAGCATCAAAGTGACATCGACAGCAAGGGAAGAAGAAGAAGGACCTATCAAAGGTTCGGTGCTTTAAATGTGGCGAACTTGGACACTTTGCCAGCACTTGTCCTAAAAGGAAGGACAAGGAATCTTTTGATTCCAAGGCAGCAACAGCTAGAGGGGACAATGGTAGTGAGGATGATGTGGCGATGAGTGCTCATGTGCCTCGAGAGAAGAGGTTGGGCAATATTGATTTGTAGAGAAGCTATAAATGGTAAAGCAGGATCCTTGAGGTGCCTAGACTCTTGGATCACATATGAGCTACGGGAGCCTTAAGACAGTAGCAGGATGACTAGAGCAGTGGGTGCAGAAGATCATAGTGAAGCAAAGGCAGAGCTGGGACGCTGTAGATCAGAGCAGCGCAGTGAAGAGGCAGTAGCAGCAACACAAAGGGGTAGTGCTTAAACAGCGCAGAGAAACAACAATGCAGTGGCTTCAGAGAGACAGCGTGGCGCAACAATTGAGGGAGGTTCAGTGATGAGATGTAGCCCGATTGACTTGTCTGTCAGTGGTTGGGAAAGGGTCCTTCAGTTGCTTACTTCTCAACAATTGAGTTGGAGTGCAGCAATAGGCAGCACGATGCAACAATTTGAGAGGGAGCTACAATACAGATGTTGCCTTGTCAATGACAAAGACATGGGCAACAATGAAGGGAGCAACAACGCAGTGGATGAAGGGCAGCAGACCAAGCATCAACACGGGGAGTGATGCCAGAGATCAGGGCAATGCTTCAGTGTGGAAGTATTGCTAGAGCACACTCCTCGCTAAGAGGCAGTGTTGAGATTTTGGGGTAGCATCGGGTGTGCTCTAGCTCTGAAACTTTGTGGAGGGGCTGGAACACATGAGATCTCCAAGGCCTAGAAAGCGTTTGGAGAAATCCCATCTGGTGTAAAAGTTATTCAAATAATTAAATTTTTTAATGGGGACCCTAAGTCTAACTTAAGGAAATTAAAAAATTAAAGTGAATTAATTTACACATGTGATGAGAATGTTCTAAGTGACGCGGATCAAACATTCTTTTAATCTTAGTTGTCGATTAGAGATTAGATCACGACCGTTGGTTGGCAAACGAGAAAAGTATAAAGGAAAGGCTTGAGGTCAGTTGGAGGGGACACACAGAGGATGCACTGAAGCTAAGTCAAAATTTTGGGGCGGGGTTTGCTGAGGATTTCAAAGTGAGTTTGCAGTGCAGTGAGGGGCATAGATTGGCAAGGGATGATTTGATCCAAGGCCGAGAATACAACAGTAGAGAGGCAGCATAGTACCAGGCAGTGCAGAGGCCAGCAGGAGGGACGCAGCCCAGCCAAGCTGACGTAGAGACCATGTAGAGGGTGACGCAGAGGCATCACATAGGCTGTGCTGGGCTAGAGGGGCTAACCCAGAGACTAGAGGAGTTGCATTGAGGGTTCCAGTGGGCCAAAAAGGGCTCGTTATCTCTAATTCCCAATTGAGGGTGTGATTCAGCCATATTTTTTGTCTTCGAGTGATAAGGTACAACTGTCGTGTAATTTCTCTGTAGGTCAAACCATTTTTGGTGCCCAGAATGTTGTATTCAAATTCTGCATAATAATAAAACCCTTTAGAGCTGCTACATCGGTTTTCTCGCATTGGGTATTTCCGGGGACATTTGTTCGAAAAGTCTGTGTGTCATATGTCATATGTGCGTGATGTTCAGTAAATGATCTGTATTTGTGTAGGCTGCTATTTGTGTTTACTTAGAAGTTTTTCTAAATATTTAGATAAATAACCTGTGTAAATAAATCAAGTAGGAGAAGTAAATCAATAGTTAGCATAGGATTTATGAGCTTAGAAATTTTCGCAGTCAAGGATGATAATGATCGAGAATTCAGTTTCTTGATCAAGGAGGTTAGGAAAGTCAACTTTGTCCAATGTTAAGGGAAAAAGAAGAAAAGTGACCTTCAAGCATTTATACTTCATGCAAAGAATGCAAGCTTATTGAGATAAAACAATCTCTAGGACATTTCATTCATCAAACAATGGCCCATATATTAAACGAGCTAAATAGACACTCAATTCCACATTCCAATGATGCAACAACTAGCCCTAATTATAACGAAGTTCAACAGTATGCAACAACAAGAATATATCATTAAAATTCCCTTACAGTGTTAGAGAGTATATCCAAACAACATATCACATTTGCAAAAAAAGAAGCTCCAAGATAAAAATGGCCTAAATCATACATTAAAATTCATCCATTTACCCAAAATAATCCTCCAAGAAGAAATGCGAAATTCTCTAAAGATAGAGAGATCCCAAGTGAAGTGCTCATACAAATGAATGAAGCTAACGCCAATTTATACCCCTTTTAGTGTGAAAATTCCAAGTCCTAGATCTAGAATCCCACTGCAACAAACTGAACTACTTCTACTTGTAACTTATTAGATTTAACAAGTTATTTTGCAGCACTGCAACAAACTGAACTACTTCTACTTGTAAATTAGATTTAACAAGTTATTTTGCATATTACTTCTGAAAACATTGAAGCAGTTACTGAAGCAATCTTCACTTATATATATATATATATATATATATATATATACGAAAACAATAAACTGAGCAAGAGAAATAACACACACAGGACATCGTTATTTTTGGACAAACGTCCCCAGAAAAACCCAATGCGGGAAAACCGATGCAACAGATTTGAGGGTTTTTATTGTTAAGCAACAATTATATCTAAATACATCTTTGATTGTCTCACCAGACAATTCAGTTACACAAAATACTGACAGAGAAAAATGGGGAGTTTACCTCACTCTGCAAGTCCCGACTGATTCGGTAGCCGAACTGAGGAAACCCCAACACCCTCTGCGTTCCCTCTGCGCAATAGTTGCGTAGGCCTGCGTGGGGACAAATTTGGAACTCCGTCACCTCTTCTGTGTGATCATTTAGCTCTCTCGAAAATCGATCCAACCCTCTCGGGTCAGATTTGGATTTCCCAGCTGAAACTCAGACTTTCTGCTTAGAAATTGCGCTGCCTTTGCGTGTCGCCTGCGTCACCCCTTCTGGGTGCTGCATCACCCTCTTTGGGCTCTGCGTTGCTTCCTCTTCGTCTTTCTCTCCCTCTCTGCTGATGTTCCTTGGCCCAGAGAAGATCCTCCTGCCAAAACTGTCTCTACCCCTCAACTGCGCCGAAGAATCACTTAGATCTGATTTTCATCTTGAGCAGTGCTCACTTTAGAAAATTCGATCACTTGATCCTTTCAGTGAGTTTTACAAATGACCCTCAAGCCTTCCTTTATAGTCTTCTCGTTGAGACTTCAGTGGTCGAGATTAAATCTCCAATCAATGGCTAAGATTACATTTAGACTTGATCTGCTTTTTCTGGAAGTTTCACCCTCAGTTTAAATTAATACCCATTAATTATTTTAATTTCCTAAGTTAGACTTAGGGTCCTCATTAAAAATAATTAATTTATCCAATAAAATTGTTTCTGGGTGGAATTTCCCAAAACAATTTATGGGTTATCTGTAATGCATGTGTCTAAGCCTCTCCACAAAGTTTGAGACTTAGAGCACATCCGATGCTATCACAAATCAACATTTAGGAGTTTGAATTATCCTATGGGCCTACATTAGCCCCTAATGATAAAATAATGTGCAAATAAAACCCCTATTGGTGACAATCCCACCAAACTAGCTCATAAATGAAAAATAAGCTTCTCAGGGGGCCAAATAATAATATGTACATGTCGTGGGGCCCTCCAAAGGCCTAATAATATCCTGAAGTGCCATAATGAGGAATAAACTCCTCAAAATATGATGGACAAGACAATGGCCCCTTGTTGTTCTCCAAGTAGTAGACCTGTGGTGCTCCTAGTGGGTGTGGGGGCACATAAATGACCTCATTGGTCTCCATATGAGTCGAAGATGCCTATAGATCCTCTACAAGGGCTCCAGTGATGGAATGAACGCTGCCATGGCATTGTATGAGTCCTGGAACTGTGAAAATTCCAGGATTTAGATCTGGAATCCCTACTGCAACAAGCTGAACTACTTCTCCTACTTGCAAATTTGATTTAACAAGTTATTTAAAGATTACTCCTTAAAATATTGAAGTAGTTACTGAAGTAACCTTCACCCATTAAAATATTTGTCAAAACAGAAATCTGAGCAAGAAAAATAACACACATACAAGACACCGTTGTTTTTGGATAAACGTCCCCGGAAAAACCCAATGCGGGAAAATCTGTGCAGCATATTTCAGGGTTTTATTATTAAACAACAGTTAAATTGGATACAACACTGATTGTCTCACCGAAAAAATCAGTTAAAGAGAATACTGACAAAGAAAGAACTCAGTGAGTATACCTCACTCTGCAAGTCTCGGCTGATCCGGTAGCTGAATTGACGAAACCCCAACTCCATTTGCGATGCCTCTGCATAGTAGTTGCGTAGGCCTGCGTGGGGTCAGATCTAGAACCAATGTTTTGAAAATCGCGATCGGGATTAAATCGATGAGGGGAAAAATCGGAAAAAATCGTAAAAATCAGGAAAAAATCGGCATATACAAAAATATTCATTTTGTTTTTCAATTTTTTTAATATCTAAAGCATCCACAACATAAAATAAATGCATTGACACATAAATATGAAAAAAAAATTAATATATAAGATGTGTAATATCATGTCTAGTGCTACATCACACATAAAACTAAATCATGTCCTGAATACTAAGTCTCGAATCTCAAGAGTCAACTCAGCTTCAAAATATCAACAAAAAATATAATGATGTATCTCATATCATGAGTCATAATGTCATATACAAATCTTGATAATGAAAGAGAGATAACAAAACTTGATAACCAACAACTGGTCAACAATGTTACTCTTTAGATTGATGTTAATGACATTAGAAGAGAAAGAGCAGACTTATTGGAGCAGCAAGTTAACCCTGTGTAAGAAATGCCAATTTAATCCAAGTGAACCATATTAGAGCCTTTATCTTCTTATTGAGGAAATCGACTTAATGAGAGCACATTTACCTTATCACCTAGATGAGATTGCTAATAGTAAATGCTCATGCATGCAAGAGTGCAATGGGTGCAAGTGATGGCAATGAAATGAAAGATACAAAAATCCTCCCAAAACACGAGAGACACCAAGCAATGAGCAAGCCCAACAAATGGAAATGCTTTCCCAATGATATGAGATGATTTGTTAATTAGTTTTATGCCACTGTTATGTACTTGTATTATTGTTGTAGGTGACATATTGTAGTTGTAGGTGACATATCAGACCATGACATTCATCAAACAATCCTCCAAAATTTACTTGTATGACACCAATGTAATCACAAGATCAATGTTTATTTTCGTAACAGAATAATTAATGAGTTTATGGTTAGGTGTATTTATACCATTAACATACCACTGTCAATAATGTACTTCAGAATTCTAGATGAAATAGTAATGAGAGGAGGGATAGACGGTCAAACCACTAGGCCCAATGGTCTTGATTGATGACTAGTGAGGCTTTAAATGAGCTTGCCAACTTGCAACCACAATTGTTACCCCAAAACAACTTGACACAAATGAGAAAACCTGCAAAACCTCTTACTACAAAAATGAGAAAAGAAAAA
>CM076583.1:156127428-156251983 GCA_034641835.2 Pinus albicaulis | reverse complement strand
ACTCAAACATATGTATATCTTCACTTTATCAATCCCACTTATTTATTAGCTACATCAAAGTGGAATCATTGCACTAAAATACATTGGCATTGATATAGGTTTTGTATTCTAAAATACATCTTGGAAGGAGGTTGATGAACTTGGACTCTTTAATTCGCTAGCAGCAGAATGGAAATAATACCTTCTTCATCTAAAGCTAGTGGGGATCTTCCTATCACAAAAGCAAGACAATTTTCCCTAGATTGGTGTTCTAGTGCACAAAGGATAGATCCACGCTAGTGAGGCTTACTCCATTATAAAACATGAGATGGTTTAATGGCACTTGGAAATTGAAACAAATCTCAAATGCTTCTCCTGGCTGGTGATTAGGAACAACATCCTGACATGGAAAAACCTTTGTAAGATAGGTTTTCAAGGCCCGGGAAGGTTTGGTTTATGTTTGGCACATGATGAAGACGTGAAATATATTTTTTTACAGTGTCCTTACATAGATGCGGTGTGGTTAGGGGTTTTCAATCTCTTGAATTTACACTCCACATGGGGCAAGACTGATCCTATAGAATGCCTGAAATAATGGACTGTGGAATATCTTTCATACATGACCTTTCCATTCTACATATATTGAGGCATTTGGAGAGCTAGGAATTCCAGTATATTTGATCATTTGAGGCCTCATATAAGGATCACTTGCACCAAGATTTCAGTATACTTCTTGGAGATAGGAAAACATGAGGAAAATTTACCTCCTAGTATTCAAAGAATAATGGATATGTGAGATAAATATCCTATAGGGTTCTTTGATGGGGCCTCAACCTCTGATACATGCACTAGTGGGATGGTTATATATTTGGATCATAGACAATTTTATCATTTCCAGTGGCATAGTGGTAAGGGCACAAATACTAGAGCATAGTTGTTGGCACTATGGGGAGTCCTTATATGTTCTAGAAGGCTTGCCATCAAAGAAATCAACATATATGGAGATTCAAAGGTGATTTTGGGGTGGATAAACTCTAGGAATAAGCTGGATACTCCAAAGCTCACATATTGAAAGGAAAAGACCATATTGTTGTTGCAAGACTTCAAAAGGGTTCCCATTGCATGCATCTACAAAGAGTTGGATATTCCGAAGCTCACATATTGGAAGGACAAGACTAGATTGTTGTTACAATATTTCAAGGGGGGTTTCATTGCACGCATCTACAAAGTTCGAAACGGTTAGGTTGATTCACTATCCAAAGAAGGGTGCTTTGTTGAGCCATGAAAGATCTTATTCAAAAAACATGATGTAGGCATCGTGAAACTATCTCTTTGTTTTTAAAGGGTAAATGCTACTACTCGTATATATGATATGGTCCGCATCTCTCCCTTGTTTTTTACATTTTCGACACATTTTTGTTTTGTTCATGGACCATTTTTATATGTTTCATTTGTTGAAAAACATTGTGGTCGATGGAAGAATTGTAAAGGGTTGGTGAAGGTATTTTCCATAGATATAGGCTCGAGTAGATATAAACAAAATATGATTAAAAAGACAAGATAAAAATACACATGGCTTATTGACATGTAACCAAATTCATGAGAAAAATGGGATATAAAATTATGTAATTTTCAACTTCTTTGGATATAAAGAGGATATAGACATGGCTTATAGACATGTGATTTTCTTTCTTAAAAAAAGCACATTTTGAATTTAGTTGCTTGGAAGGTAGCAACATTCTTGAATGAAATTCACAATCTAAGATATTTTCTCTTTAATTTGAATTCAATAACCTCTTTTTCTCAGTTATCATTGTCTCATTTCCTTTTCTCTCGCTATAACTTTTTTTTCACTCCATTAAGTTGTTATGATTTATATGTCTTTTCCTTTCCTTCATTTTTTTTAATCTGTCTATATTGGTCTGGGATATTGTAATAAGGTAGTGATATTGTAATTATTTTACATCATAAGCTTGGTATATAGGCTTGGGATATTGTATGTATTATGAATTATCTGTGTCATATTTATTGCTATTTTGCACCAGGATTTGTTTCCCCGAATGAATAGGTCAAGTTAATTAATTTTTGACACGGATGTCAAGCTAGGTTGTACAGTGATTTCCATGAAAAATTATCACGAATGTGAGAATTCAATATTATGACTGTTTGAAAGGGGCATTAAGCATGTGGAAATAACATCAATTTTTTCTCATGTCCACCTCAAAAAAATAGACGCTTCCCTATTTTATTGTTGGAGAATCTAATTCCAACCACCCGCTAGGTGTCGAAACCACCCATCCAAGTGTCCAAGTATAGTTTCAATTAGTACAGTTTAAGTCGATTTTCACTCCAGTTATCTATTATTGATGTTTCCAATGTAATATTATTTAATTAATTTGTAAGACTCAGAAGAGAAATCCTTTTATCCACTTCTTTTCAGTTTTCAATTCTTGTCATGGTATCAGAGCTAGTTTGCATAAGACTCCTGGAGAGAGCAGCAACCTGAGCAAAGTTGGAGCAGCAGAGAGAAGAGGTGAGCATGCATAAGACTTATTGAGAGAGCAAAAAAAGTTTGAAGAGATTGGAAGATGCCTCCTACGAAGAAGCAGAACAAGAATGAAAAAATACAGTTATGACGAAGCCATGAAGGTGTCGGTGAAACGAATTGAAGAAATATCATCTCAAAATCGGTTTTTTTTTTTTTAAATTGTTTTGGGATAACACAATCCATGCAATGCAACCAGAGCGTTATACCACAGGCCCAGATTAATAGAGGCACGTTAGTCGAAAGCATTACTAACGCTGGATTCCATAGCAATGAAGCGTGTTATTAATGCACAACTCCAAAGAAATGATGCGCATTAGTTCTAGTAACTTACACGAATTCCAAACGCAGACGAGTCCAGGGTTGAAGCACCTACGTTAAGCATTGTGTTTGTAGAGAAATTACAAATCTATTTGTTTGTGGAAGAGAAACAGAGAAGCCAACACAAAAGATGTATGTAAATCAGTTTTTTTGTTGAGCCGCAGTCAACAAATACTCAACAAATAGGAAAATCCAAGAGGCTAAAGCAAAAAAAAGAGACATTTGAGATCTTTTTAGATCTGGAAGTGAAGAGGAAAAAATACTCCTTTGCATTAAAATGCATAATAGAATCTATGGATGAAAGCATTCTTACCTTGATTTCAGATGCCAAGACAACCAAGGAGGCATGGGATACCCTTGAGAGGTGTTTTGGTGCAAGGGGGAGCATTGAGTTGATGATGAAGGTGGATCTATAGTAGTAGATATTCAACAAGATGAAAATTTTGTTGAATCCCACTATGCTCACCTGCAAGTGGATGATGTCTGTGAATAAATTGCAGAAGCAACAGAGAGAGAGCACGAAGATGCTCGTGAACCCCACTGTGCACATATGCAAGTGAACGAAGACTTGATGAATCTAGCAACGAAGCTTGCTGACAAAGATTTGATGAATCCAACAACGAAGATTCCTGACAGAAATTTGATGAATCTAGCAACACAGCTTGTTGATGAAAATTTGGTGAATCCAACAACACAGCTTGTTGATGACAATTTGATGAATCCAGCAACAAAGCTTGTTGATGAAGACTTGGTGATTCCTGCAACAGAGCTTGTTGATGATGATTTGATGAATCCAAAAACAGAGCTTGCTGATGATGAATTGGTGATACCAACAACAGGGCTTGCTGATGATGGTTTGGTGATTCCAACAACAGATTTTACTGAAGAATATTTGATGAATCCAACAACAAATTTTGTTGATGATGACTTGGTGATTCCAGCAAAACAGCTTCCTGGTGATGATTTGGTAAATCCAGCAACACAACTTGCTGATGAAAATTTGATGTTTCCAGCAGCAGAACTTGCTGATGATGATATGGTGAATCCAACAACAAAGCTTGATGATGAGAGTAAAACTACTATGGTAAATCTAGTGATAAATATTGTTGATGTAGACTTTGATATAAAAAAAAATTCTAATGATGGTTGGTTGCATATAATGCAACAAAAACATCATATAGACATGATGTTATTCAGTGATAAAATACCACTTGAGTCAGTGGAATACAACCTGTTTGCAACAACACGTGTTAGTGAAGAAGAGAAAAGACAGAGACAAAGACAAAGATAAAGAAAAAGACATAAACATAGATAAAGACATATGCAAAGAAATAAGTCTGCAAAGGGAAAGAATAAACATAGATAGATGTAGTGAAGGAAGCGCAACAAGAAAAAACTATCATTGCAGAAAAGGACCATAAAAAATAAGAGACAAAAACCAACACAGAGGAAGAGGTAGCAAAGGAAACGCAACAGGAACACACTCTCATTGCACAACAGAAGGTAAGAGAGACAGAGGCAGAAGCAGAGAAAGAAACACAATAGGAGAAATCTCTTATTGTAAAGTAGAAATAGCAAAACCAATGTGGTTTTGGAGATGCTTTAACACCTACCATTGATTTCCATTGTGCAAGTAATTATGAAGAAGAGTTAAATTTCCTTGAAACATGGGTTGCAAAACCATGTCTATATGAGGTCTACATAGAAGTTGTAGATATGAATGTTTAAGACAACATGCATGACGAACATATCAATGAATGTTTCAAGTATTGGAGTTTTGAAGAGATAAAATATTATTCTCATCTTATGTTGCGGCGGATTGATGATGAAAAGCACACTACAAAAGATAATATGTTGCAGCAGCCCACGTACAAGTCATTTATTGAAGAAGTCCAGAGCATGCTTAGACAATGTGGAACAATAAAATACCTGCACCAGCAAATGAAGAAACTGAGGTTTGAAGGATACAAAAAAGTGAAAAATCTGAAACAATTTAGAGACTATAGAATCTGGAAGAAGAGAAGAAGAAAACAAAATGTAGTTGAAGTCAGTGTTTTAAACTGTAAGCTTCACTGAGACATAAACCAGTATCTTAATTAAATTTTTATGTGGTTTTAATTAAGGGAGGTGTTGGAAAATCTAATTCGAACCACCTAATAAATGTCCAAGTGTCCCAATTCAGTGTCAGCTAGTATTCTATTTAAGTAATTCCTAATACTAAAAGAAATCATATACTCCACTTCTTTTCACTTTTCACTTTTCAATCCTTCTCATTTATTTTAATAAAAAAACTATGGTCACATAATAAAAATCTACAAACGATTGATCAGGTCTATTATTCGGCCGCGTGAGCTTGGCTGCTGATAGCACAACGCCTGGTATTAGGTCCTGTGATCCTGTCCGACACTGACACAAAGGGAGACGTTTAACGGTATAAACAAACAGAAGTAGACCGATTGACAAACCCTTACCGACACAGCGTAAACACAGACATAAAAGCAGCGTAAACAAAGACATAAAAGCAGAGAGCAAAAGGGCACATCCATAAACGATCAGCTAAAGCCAGCCGGAATATGAACGTAGCATAAAATATTCTAGACAGTTGATTCTCCTTCTCTTGTAGTGGTTGGTAATTTGATTTTTTCTCCGAGTGGTTCAAAATTAATTCATAGTTTAGAAAAATATGTGGTCTCAGTTCAAAATCAAGAATCTATTATAATTAGTACAAGTCAAAATATTTACATAACAATATCATAACAAAACGTTTTAATTATTTTTTATTTAAATATTAAGTACCAAAAATAATATATTTATGATTAAATAATTTATTTTTTTAAAATCATGATAACTATAACTACCAAGTTTCTTTTTTAACATATTTAGTATAGCAACCACTTTTTCTTTAACATATTTAGGGTAGGAGTTGTCTACAAATAGCACGGATGGCTTGAATCTAATAATTTTGTTTTTCAAAAAATTAAGTAGTTCAAGTGATTTAATTGCATTTTCGATGGTGGAAATAGATTCGGCATCATCAAAAACCTTGAAGACACCCAAAATACTGAAGTTTAACAATCTGTAACCCAAATTTTCAAAAATCTTTGACAAAAATTTTCATAATCTTACCAAAATTTTTAAATTATTCTGTAAATTTTTTAAACTACAACTTTAAATATACTTAATTCACTACATTTTACATCCTCCATTAAACCCTTGATTACTTTACAAAACCACCATATTTGTTTACACACTTCTCACGTGTAAGAACTAAGAACTGACAGAACAACTTCCCCCTTCATTAAAACCATCCTTGAAACTCTTTCTATCGGTTCTGTCCGATGAACTTAAATTCATTGCAGATTCTTCTATGGTTTCCTTCCTCACTGTTTTCGTTTATATTTTGGAATATGTTAATTGTGTTTAGTTATTGAAAAAATTAAGTGTAAATTTAGTTAATATTTTGGAATATGTTTTCAAATTCTAAAATACTTTTAGAGAAATTTTCTAAAATTTTTTAAAATTAAAATCTATAATAAAAGTTTTTTATTTTTTATTAAACATTTTTTTATTTATGGAGTTTAGTGGAAGAGAGCAATTTATAAGAGAATTAAACCATCTGAAAAGAACATCCAGCTTAACACAGTTCCAATAAACCATCTGAAAAGAGCATCCAGCTTAACACAGTTCCAATAATAGCATGTCACTAGAAACATATTGTTCTTCCATTTAACATTAAAACTAATCTGTTACAGACTCAGCATACATACCTACATTAACATAAGAAGCTTAGGCATTGGAACTACGTATAGCTCTTGTGCTTGTAATTCCTTTATTCTTTTTATAAATGTCCAATTTCTCTTCATTCATATCAACCAGAAACCTCCAATTAAAACAGTGCAAGAGTGGTGTCCCATCAAACTTTACAAGAAGTCCGGAAATCCTTTCATACCAGCTCCTAAAAGAAACCACTCAAATTTTTTTTTTTATATATATAGGATTTGAACTTCATAATACTTTATTTTTATAGCCATTGCCAATTAAACTTCCACTGTGTTAACAATTTTAATAATATTTTTATTTTAGAAAAGCAAAAAACATTATATTAGCAAAAATATTGTACATAAAATACATCCAGAGAATTCTTGAAGGGACCGGCCATCTTCCCTATAAGGATAACGAAACCAGATAGGTTGATAAATAGAGGAAAAGTCATGGTATATTCAAAAGACCTTTCCTAAAACGAAACCAGATAGGCTGTTAAGTAAACTAAAAGTCATGATATATGCAAAAGACAAAATTTCAAACAATTTACAACAAATTTGTGCTAAAATCTCTACATTTGTAGGCGTTTTCCTTTTTAAGAGGAGAGGGAAACGAGCAAGTGGAACGAGATTAAGAACCCAGTCATGCTATTAGCCTTGCCTTTCTTTTGGGATTGAATACAGGGTTAATGGATCAAACATCTGGATTTTGTGTTAAATGTCTGCATTTGTATGTGTAAGTGCATTTTCCTTTTGAAAAGTAAAGGGAGACTAGCAAATGAAATGAGTTCGACAACCTAATCATGCTATTAGCTTTGGCTTTCTTTTGGGATTAATGGATCAGACATCATACATTGGGAAAGTGGGATGTCCAAGCGGAGTGGGGTGATCGCAGAGGCTCCCTTTCATTTCTTTGAAAAAAAAATATTTTTTTTGAATTTTAATATTATTATTATTATTTTAAAAGATTAATATTTTAATATATAAAATTTATTTAATAATAGTATATAAAAAATAAAAGTAAAAATCAATAATTATATTAAACTTATAATAAAAGTTGTTAATAAAATTTCAGCTTAAAAAAAATATGAAAGATTCGGTTTATTTATATAAATGCCAAACTTACTATGAAGTAGTAATATATAATTTTTTATCAGTTTTAAAAAAATGTTAATTTATTTTTTGAAATATTTATTTCTTAATATATAATTTGTTGATTTATTAATTATTTATGTATTAATATTTTAAAAATTATTATATTGACTTAATAGACTATATTGGTTTTAGTGTATATTAATCATTACCATTATTTACAATTTTTTTATTTTTATTTTATATGTTGACAAGGTTAAAAGATTTGCTTAATTTATAATTAGACTAGATTTATCTTAATTTTCCATTTATCAAGGGTGGAGGATAATCAATTCTTTAGATTTATTTATTTCTATAATTATGAAAGATTAAGAGAGATCAAATATTTTAAAAGACAACTTTTTTTTTGAGTGAAAATCTTGAGAAAAATTTTACATCTAAAAATTTGATCCATCTAAAGTTAAAATATCTATATTAAAAATAATTTATTTATTTATAAATTTATATTTATATATTTCTGTGTTTTTTATAAATTTATTTTAAAATATAATAAATATTAAATATTAAGGCAGTTAAATCCCAAACAATAATATCTAATATAATGTAATAAATATGTTTAATATTATTTGAGTTAGTTTAATAATTAAAAATATAGATTAAAATCTTTAGGTGAAAATCACATTAGAATAGATTTAGTGAACGGGTTTCGAACCAGCGAGTGTGATTCATCAAAAGATTTTAATCACAATTTATGGATCACAGAAACAAAATTCTTAATATATAATTATTATTAAGAAATTATTTCCTTTATATTGTACTTACCCTCTCACACATTATTTTGTTATCCTAATCATTAATCACTCGTCTCTATTAATTGAAAAATAATTAACAATACAATTAATATCACAAATTACACCTTGTTAATCTTTAAAGACTAATCTCTATCAACTGTGAAACAATTATTGGTAAAATTAATATCACAAACTGTGAAACAATAACAAGCAATACACACATACATCAACAATTACAAACTGTGAAACAAGTACACTAGCAGGCAATCCATGCATACATCAATAATTACAGTACGGAAAGCCGAGGAGTTGCTCGTGCACAAAGCTCCTGTGCCCGGGATACTGTAGTTCCTTCATTCTTTTCAGACATGTCTAATTTCTCTTCCTTCATACCAGCGGGAAGCCTCCAATTGAAACAGTGCAATAGCTGTGCCACAGCAAACCATAGTTACCAAATTCGGCCGTACCGGCCAAAAAAATACGGAAATTCGGTGATTCGGTTCGGTACAGCGAATAGTTCGTCTGAATTCGGTACGCTATCACAGTGTTGCCTTCGGCCTTCAACCATGAGTGCATGCATTTCTCAAGAACGAACCTTTCAGGATCCTCCCATGTCGTTGGGTTCCTTCCCATTGCCCAAAGATTCACTTAAGAATTTCATTGCACAACCTGAAACAAAGAAAAGAAAAGGGACATGAGTGTGCCTTCACTGTTACAGTGTTCGCTCCGCCCTCAACCTGAACCCATAAAAGATACATGGCTTTACAAATTACTAATTCACCACATTTAATTTTATGTTTTTATGATAACAATTAAAATGATCATATTTAATTTGACAGGTAATTAATTAACGAGACCTGCAAGAAAAAATGCTTAGAACATGGGGCAGCCTGCCTGGCTAAAAAAAAGTTATGGCCAACTAGTCACAGAATTGCTTATTTGTTTTAACTGGTCGAATTATTCAATACAACCAGCGGGTGTGTAAAAATTGGATGGACTTCTCGTAGCTTCCTTTGCTTTCCAGATTATGGATGGGATGTGGCACAACATTGACATGGCTGGATGATTGTTAATGAGAGAGTAGCCTTGTTGAATGGGCTTCGCACATTGCATTCTTCACACTTGCTTTATTTAGTTTTAGGAATGATTAGTTTTTATAAAAAAAATTAGGGTTATTTTCTATATGAGGATCTATTAGTAAATTGGGGAAATAATTAAAAAAAATTTTAATTTTTATGAAAAATAGTAATTTCTATAATATTTTTTTTATAAAATAACAAATTACCATAAAAAGATAATTTTTACTTTAATAAAAATTATAAATAAAAATTTTAAAATGATAAATTAGTTGTAAATTAGTAACTTCTATATAAAAAAAATAAAAAACTATAATTTCTATAAGCATTGGTAAGATGTATAATGTCGAATTTTTTTCGTATTGGATTTTATACCATCGAATTTTTTCCGTATCGAATCGAATTCGAATTCGAATTTGGTAACTATGCAGCAAACTCTACAACAATCATTGCCATTTGTTGTCCGGGGCATCCTCTCCTGCCCGCTCCGAACGGAATCCAGTCAAAATTTTCCACTCTGGCGTCTAGGAACCCTTTTTCCATGAATCTCTCCGGCTTGTAACTTTCAGCATCCTGCCCCCATGACTTTGGGTTCCTTCCAATTGCCCATGCGTTCACCACAAGCCGAGTTCCGCTGGGTATTTCGAAGCCCAACACATGGCACGTTTCCATTGATATGTGGGGAAGTAATAAAGACCCAGGCGGGTGAATTCTGAGTGTTTCTTTGACCACAGCTTGTAAATAAACGAGACGAGGCAGATCAGATTCATGTACCACACGCTCCATTCCAACTACGCGTTCAAGCTCCTCCTGAAGCTTCTTCATCACTGGTGGGTTTCTCAGCAATTCGGACATCGCCCACTCTATTGTTGCAGACGAAGTAATGGAGCCAGCGGACAAGATATCCTGCCAATGAGAAACGTCCAAATCAATATCAAGATTATCATATTTTATTCAAAACCATTGAAACCTAAATGGGCAGAGAATCCATAAATGCTTGTGTGAACCAACACGTAATATAAATAGATGAGAGATTTTATATTATCTCGCGTGATTTGGAACCCCAAATTCTCATCCCCTGCGGCTGCCAGCAAAACATCCACGAGATCTGGCATGTTGTTGGGGTTATTCTGCGGAGAAAAGTGTTCCTCTAGTATCTTCTCTAACAAGTTGTCTTGGATCTTGTGTATATTCTTCAATCGACGGTTAAGACCTTGAAGGTCCATCCAGGCCAAGTATGGTATGTAATCCCCAGTGTTGAAAGACCCTGCTAGCTGAAAAGTTTCCTTGATCATTGAGTTGATCCCAATGCCACCAATTAGATCTTGGTCAGAATACTTTTTACCGAAGGCAATCCTGCAAATGATATCAATGCCAAGGGCTGACACGGCCTTGCTAATGTTCACAGGCGAAAAGCCCTCATGATATGAAGTAACAATAGAGCGAATCATAACAGAGACTTCCTCTTCTCTTATGGAGCAAAAGGAAGCTGTGCGTCTTGAGTTCAGCAACTGTATGACGCAGAGTTTACGCATATGCCTCCAGTAATGGCCATAAGGAGAAAATGCGATGTCAGAAGAATTATACCACAAATACTTAACTGCGGTGGATGGAGGTCTACTGGCGAAAATCAGATCATGAGTCTTTAGGAACTGCTTCGCCATATCTGGAGATGAGACTACCAAGGTGAGGGCGGAGCTGAGGCGCAGGGAGAAGAGAGATCCGTATTTTAGAGAGAGGTCTGCCAACGCTTTGTGTGGAAGTTTGCCCATCATGTGAAGGTTTCCAATAATTGGAAATGGAAATGGCCCCGGAGGCAACCTCAATTTTCTTCCCCTGAAGAAGATGAAGGCCCATGCCGCCACCAATGCAAGGAGAAGAGCAGTACATGCGAGTTTAACGAAGAACTGTAAGCATCTCTGAACTGCGGGGTCAGAACCCAACTCGATAGCCATTTTCACTCTCCACAAACACCTCCTGGGCTCGTGAATTTATTGGTCAGAACCCAACTCGATCCCCATTTTCACTCTCCACAGACTCCTCCTGTTTGTTTTGACAAAAAAACCCGCTTTCTTTTTCATTAATAGAAAAAGGGACTACATTTTGTCTTCGTTCTTGTTCTCGTTTTTCATACAGTGCTTCAATTCATTTTCCAAATGGTATGTCTTATAATCTATATTTTCCTACTTGTTCTGCTGGTTCATTCAGCTAAGTACATAAGAGTTATCCACTTCTATGTATTTGTGTACATATTTCCCACTAAATTAAGCTTTAATAATACCCTACATCACTTGTGTCATATTCACATAAAAATAGAAAGTGATCCAGATTTTCCAGTCCTTCCAAACATATCCCACAAATCCCAAGACCCACGAATCGACGTTTTTGTAGATTATTCCAGATCAAGCAGATATGTAAGTTGTAATGTAAAATCGGGAACTGTAACCATTATTATTACTCAATTGTAAACACAAATATATGTGTTATTACCAGCCTAGATCCATCTTAACTCCGGATCTATCAAGCGCCGAGAGGGATCAAATCTCTCGAGGTGAAAACCTCTTTTTTGAGTGCAAAACTTGAGGAAAGGTTTTCACCTCGAGAGATTTGATCCCTCTGGGTGCTTGATAGATCCGGAGTTAAGATGGATCTAGGCTGGTTCCAGTCGTGTGCGACCAAGGAAAATATATCGATAATATGAGGAACACATGCTTAATTTTATCAATAATATGTAAATACATATAATATTAACATAACCATTTTAAATATGTTAAATATGTCTGAGATTTATTGAGTCATTTTAATTTTAAATTTGATTGGTTACCTCAGTTTGTTGAGATGATAAATATTGTAAAATAACTTTAATGATGAAATAAAATTTTGAATGCAAAGTGACAATGTAATAATATTGAATGATAGAAACTGTGAATAATAATAATGTAGTCAATTACGAATAGTATTCATTGTGATGGATTTCAACTATTTTCTTCTACTATTCTTATTTTCACCCATGTTAGTTTTGTCATATTTTCATATTGATTATTTGAAAAGGAAAGTTGGAATCGTAAACCATTTAAATATTTAGCTTGAGTTGTTGTAGTAAACATCATACGTTGTCTCTCTTGCTCTCCAATATTAATAGGTTGAGTTACTATAACACAAAAATCAATGTACATTGTCAATAATTTTTTGTGCTTACACTGAAATAATTGCACACACACTATTAATCCAATGACTTTAAAATTAATGTACCATAATACATCCAATTACATCAAATTAGAAATCAACATATACATTGAAATCAATGCAACTAATGCAAGAAATCAAATAATAATATAAAACAAAATCTACACTGAAATCAATGCATCTAATGAAAGTAATGAAATATGATTAGAAATCAACATCTACACTCAAATAAATGAGTCTAGTGCAAGTAGGAAAATAGGATTTAAAGCCAACATTTACACTGAAATCAATGCATCTAGTGCATGCAATCAAATAGGATTAGAAATCACCATATACATTGAAATAAATGCATTTAGTGCAAGGAATCAAAAAGGATTATAAATCATCTAAATTTAAATCAGTGCATTTAGTTAAATCATCTGCATTTAAATCAATTCATTTAGTGCAAGCAATCAAATATAATTATAAATCAACATCTACATTGAAATTAATGCATCTAGTGCAAGCAATCAAATAAGATTAGAAATCACCATCTACACTGAAATAAAGGCATTTAGTAAAAGCAATCAAATAGGACTAGAAATCACCATCTACATTGAAATAAATCCATTCAGTCCAAGAAATCAAATAGGATTAAAGATAATCTACATTGAAATCAATTCATCTAGTGAAAGAAATCAAATATAACCAAAAATCAAAATCTACATTAAAATTAATGCATTGAGTGAAATCAATCAAATAGGATTAGAAATCATATACATTAAAATCAATCCATCTAGTGTAAGTAATTAGATATCATTAGAAATCAACATCTGCACCAAAATCAATTCATCTAGTGCAAGAAATCAAATAGGATTAGAAATCACCATCTACACTGAAATCAATACTGTAGGAAACCTTATTCCCTCTCTCCCCCATATATATCTATATATCCATCCATCTCTCCTCCTTTTTCTCTTTATCTCACCCCACCATACACACACACTCTCTCACTCCATATCTATCAATTTCCTTGTCCCTCCCTCCTTCTTTCCATCTCTCTTTTTTTCTCTTCACCTTACATCTATATCTATATCTCACTCTATCTCTCTATATCAACTCCAAAACGTAAACTCTCTTTCTCCAATCTATCTATCTATCTATCACTCCTTCCTCCTCCTCCTCCTCTCTCTCTCTCTCTCCCTCTCTCTCTCTCTCTCTCTCGCTTCTATCTCTCTTCCTTCCTGCTACCCTTTCTCCCTCTCTCACCATCTTCTTTATCACTCCCTCTCTCTCTCTCTCTCTCTCTCTCTCTCTCTCTCCACCTTTCACCCTCTATGTCTTTACTCTTACCTCCCCCTCTCTCCCTCTCCATATTCATATCTCTTTCCCTACCTCTCTTCACTCTCTCTCTTCCTTTCTCTCCCCCCATATCTCTCTCTATCTTCACCTTCCAACTTTGTTACCATATGCCTCTCTCTCTCCTTCTCTCCCCCCTTCTCTCCATATTTCCTTATATGTCTCTCTATCTCACCCCAAAACATACACACTCCCTCTTCATCTCTCCCTTGTCACTCCCCCTCTCTCTCCACTACTCACTCTTTATGGATTTACTCTTGCCTCCCTCTCTCCTCATCCAGCTCCATCTCTCAATCCCTCCCCCTCTCCCCCTCAAAATCCATATTTATATCCCTCTCTCTCTCCTCCCCTCTCTCCTCCTCTCTTTCAAGACCCCTCTCCTTTTATATTTTTATATTTTCATTTATTAATGCATCTAGTGCAAGCAATCAAATGAGATTAGAAATCACCATCTACACTGAAATCAAGGCATTTAGTGAAAGCAATCAAATAGGATTAGAAATCACCATCTACATTGAAATCAATCCATTCAGTGCAAGCAATCAAATAGGATTAAAGATAATCTACATTGAAATCAATTCATCTAGTAAAAGAAATCAAATATAACCAAAAATCAAAATCTACATTAAAATTAATGCATCAAGTGAAATCAATCAAATAGGATTAGAAATCATATACATTAAAATCAATCCATCTAGTGCAAGTAATCAAATAACATTAGAAATCAACATCTACACCAAAATCAATTCATCTAGTGCAAGAAATCAAATAGGATTATAAATCACCATCTACACTGAAATCAATGCATCTATTGTAGGAAACCTTCTTCCCTCTCTCCCCCATATATATCTATATATCCATCCATCTCTCCTTTTTCTATTTATCTCACCCCACCATACACACACTCTCTCTCACTCCACATCTATCAATTTCCTTGTCCTTCCCTCCTTCTTTCCATCTCTCTTTTTTTCTCTTCACCTTACATCTATATCTATATCTCACTCTATCTCTCTATATCAACTCCAAAACATAAACTCTCTTTCTCCAATCTATCTATCACTCCCTCCTCCTCGTCCTCTCTCTCTCGCTTCAATCTCTCTTCCTTCTTGCTACCCTTTCTCCCTCTCTCACCATCTTCTTTATCACTCCCTCTCTCTCTCTCTCTCCACCTTTCACCCTCTAGGTCTTTATTCTTACCTCCCCCTCTCTCCCTCTCCATCTTCATATATCTTTCCCTACCTCTCTTCACTCTCTCTCTTCCTTTCTCTCCCCCCATCTCTCTCTCTATCTTCACCTTCCAACTTTGTTACCATATGCCTCTCTCTCTTCTTCTCTCCCCCCTTCTCTCCATATCTCCTTATTTGTCTCTTTATCTCACCCCAAAACATACACACTCCCTCTTCATCTCTCCCTTGTCACTCCACCTCTCTCTCCACTACTCACTCTCTATGTATTTACTCTTGCCTCCCTCTCTCCTCATCCAGCTCCATCTCTCAATCCCTCCCCCTCTCCCCCTCCAAATCCATATTTCTATCCCTCCCTCTCTCTTCCCCTCTCTCCTCCTCTCTTTCAAGTCCCCTCTCCTTTCCTTCCTCTCTCTCCATTTCTCTCCTACCTCCCTTTCTCTTCCCCCATCTCTCAATCCCTCCCTCTCTCCCCCTCCAAATCCATATTTCTATCCCTCCCTCTCTCCTCCTCTCTTTCAAGTTCCCTTCCTTTTCCTTCCTCTCTCTCCCTTTATCTCCTAACTCCCTTTATCTTCCCCCATCTCTCTCTCTCTCTCTCTCTCTCTCTCTCTCTCTCCTACAATCCTCTCTTCCCCCATCACTCTCTTCCTCTCTCTCATCATTCCTCTCTCACCTCCTTCTATTTGACCCCCCAGCTCTCTTTCTTTCTCTCTCTCTCTGTCCTCCAATCCTCTCTCTTCCCCCATCACTCTATCTCACTCTCCAACTATCTTACTATTTCTATCCCTTTATCCTTCTCTCCCCCCTTGTCTCCATCACTCCTCCTTTCTCCTTCTCTCCCCCTTGTCTCCATCATTCCTATGTATCTTTATCCCACCCATAAGCATACACACTCTCTCTCCATCTCTCCCTTGTCACTCCCTCTCTATGTATTTCTTCTTCCTTTCCTCGCTCCGCCTCCAGCTCCATCTCTCTATCCCTCCTTCTCTCCTCCACCTCTCATCCTTTCTCTCTCTCCCTTTCTCTCCTACCTCCCTCTCCCTTCCCCCTTCTTTCTCTCTCTCTCACTCTCTACCCTCCAATCCTCTCTCCTTCTCCCTCCCTCTCTCCTTATCTCTCTCCCACCTCCATCTTTATGTCTCCCTCTCCCTCTCTTACCCTTATCTAACTCTCTCACTCTTCTCACTGTCTCTCTCTTCATTCCTCTTCTCCCTTCTCCTTCAGTTTATCTCCATATCTCCCTTGTCACTCCCCCTATTTATCCACCTCTATCATATATCATGATATATTAATATATATTACAATGTAATAAATTTAATATTCTATTAATCTAAACATATTAAATTTAATAATATTAATATTTTAATATTAATGCTAGGGTTAACAATGTTTTTTTTGCATGGTATTAATAATAATTTGGTCCATGGTATTTGACCCTTATACTTCATATATAATTAGATCTTGATTTCTAATCGTATTTGATGTATTTTTATTTATTTACCTTACCTCTTTATACCTCTTTTATATTTACATATTTCCATACCTATTTTATAAATATATTATTTGGCCCATGGTATTTGCCCATGGTATTATTAATAATTTGTCCCATGGTATTTGGCCCATGGTATTAATAATAATTTTTCCCATAGGCTTCATCTAAATAAAACCTATTTTTGATTTTTTGTAAATATAAAGTGGTTTATTGAGTAAATATAAAAATTGATTTTATTTATTTACCATACTTCTAGTTTGTTTATATTTTTATTTTTCTACCATACCTCTAGTTTTTTTATATTTTTATTTATTTACCATACCTCCTGAGTAATATAAAAGAGGTTTTATTTATTTACCATAACTATGGTTTATTTATATTTTTACATATTTATCATATTTTATTTATTTACCATATCTCTTTTTTGAGTGTTAGTAAACTCTTCATATTTTAAGTTTATATCTTTTAAATTTATTTTTAATAAATTTTTAATTGTTCATTTATATGTTTATGTAAGCTATTGTTCAAGCCGACATTTTTTTTGGCTTCCGACATACTTACACATCGGGGTCATACTGGGCTGTAGAATGCGCCTCTCGGCGCAAAAACGCAAACGTACGTTATACGTCTCTTATATAGAGTTACGTTGCACGTGTTGGATATATATTATTATTTTGAATATATCATAAATGCAAATAGTTTATATTTTATATGAGTGTGTTTTATATAAGTTTGGGATATATTCCATTTGAGTTGTTTTGGGTTGTCATTTTAGAATTATTATTACTCAATTGAAAACACAAATGTATGTTACACGTTTTGGATATATATGTGTTATTAAAATGCAAACTTACATTTCTTATATAGAGTTACAGTGCACGTGTTGGATATATATTATTATTTTGTATATATCATAAATGTGTAAGGCTTAAAAATGGAATCCATTACCTTCTGGAATTTTGAAGGTGCATGTTTTAGACCAAATGGCATTACATTCCATTCGTAATGCTCTACTGGGACACTGAATGTTGTTTTCCACTTATCTTCTTCTTTTATGGCTACTTGCGAGAAACCAGATTTTAGATCAAATTTCGAGAAGACTTTGGCTCCAGCTATCCTACTCAGCAAATCTCCTTTGTGCGGAATAAGATAAGTATTATCTGCAAGAACAAAGTTAAGAGGTTTATGATTTATAACAAGTCTTGGGATGCCTCTTATCTGTTCGCTCCTCTTATTGACATAGAAGCCATAACAGTTCCAAGGACTGTCAGTCTCCCTCATCAACTTTCTTTGAAGAAGCTGATTTATTTCTTTCTCACAGAGCTGTCTGTATTCTTTTGACATGGAGATAGCTCTAGACTTACATGCTTTGCCCGTATATCCTTCCTTGTAGGGCAACTCAACACAATGCTGCTTGCGATGCCAAAATGCATTAGGTTCTTTTGAGCGGCAAGTGTTTTCAAACTCTTTTTGTATTTCAGAGATTTTCCTCTGAATTTCTAGAGAACTCAACTGATCTTCAACTCTGACCATATTCTTATGTTCTTTGAGTTCTTTTAAACTGTTTTCTGCTTTATGAAGTTCCTGCATTGCCAACACCATTGTAGAAATTCGAGGATTAGAAATATAAGGAAGTTCTATCATCTTACTTTTATCATTGGATGTGGGTACTGTGATGAAATACCCCGGAGATTTATCTAGAAATCTGAATGAACCATGGGGCTTAACTGCTGCTAAAAATACATTACCTAAAATGCAATCAACTGGAGTGTCTGCAATTGAAAATTTAAGCTTGACACAGTGGGAATCAAAACAAACAACACCTTTTGGAACTTCAAACTTTAGAACTTGTTTTCCAAGTCCTCTGATATTTTTGGTAGCAGATACCCAGAATCTGGAGGGGACAACTTTCTTGGAAAGAATGTTTACATCTGCTCCTGAATCTATTAATGCAGTCACATTATAGATTTTACCTTAAAAACAAATATTTACCTTGACATGGTGTTGTTGGTATTGGACTGCAAGGACTTGCATTTCTCTGAATCCAATAGTTGGATCAGGTTTTCCTTCAGCAATCTCCACTTGAGAGTTTGAAGATTGACCTGGAGCAATATGCAAAGTGTAGTTTGTCTGTCTGCCTGAAAGAGAGCTAGAAAGCTGACATCCTCACTTTGCCATTTCTAGTTGTGCAACTTGTGCTTTTAGGGCAGAAATTTTTGACTTCATTGAATGTATCTCCTTACTCACCTCCCCCAAAGTGAGTGTACGAAATTTTCTAGAATTTTTCTAGAGATACGTTTTGGTATTTCTTTCGTAAGAAGCATCAACAAAATTAGGCTTCTTACCTAAGGATGTACTGGAAGAACCAATACCATGCTGCATAAAGGTTTTCAATAAGGAAACTTTCAAATCACCTTCCTCCATGGCACGGATCTGTGCAAACACCTTTAACTCATCTTCATCAGTTTGTGCCATGAGGACTTTCAATTTTCCTGAAATTTCCTTTGGAAGTGAGTCATCAAAAGAAGAGTCTGAATCATTATCAGAACAATCACAATGACAGTTCTGTGAGTCATAACATTGATAATAAGCATGAACATCATCTTCAGAAGAATAAGAAACAGAAGAGTCAGAGGAGGATGCAGAATGAGAATCTTCTGCAGCTTGCTGAATAGCAAGACGATTACAGTCTTATGTTTTGTGGAATGCAAAATTGCACTGGCGACACCTATCTTCAACTTTAATGGCGCTGCTTGGGCCAGCCTGATTTTTGGGCTGTGATTTCTTACCATGGCCTCTTTTAGACTCAAAAGCTGTGGGACACATATTGGAAGTGTGGCCATGTTCACCACAGAGCCAACAGATAACACCCTTCATTCTTTCTAGCTTATGATATTTGGGTTTGATGTCCATGGGAGTGTAGTAATGAGTCTTGTGATTATCTCTGTAATAACCTTTTCTTCCTTTGGCTGGTTTTCTTTTCTGAGGTCTGAGCTCGCGTCTCTTTTCAGAGCTCAGTCTGTAAGTCGAGGCTCTGGTTCTGCGTTGAGCCTTCTTTGTTCTCTTTTTATTCTTCCTGCGAGTAACCAAAGGGTCATCAATGGTTATACCATACTTACTACAGAAAGATCTAGTACCAGACAACCTATTCAATTTATCAATAGATTTTGTCATTTTAGAACTGGTACAAAGAGTTATCAACACCTTAGTGATGATAGAATATATTTCTCCCCACAAATAAACTTCAAGAGGCAAGGGGAAGACTTCTTGCAGTTTCAAGATATCAACAAGTTTTGATGGGAGTGCTGCAAGGTATACTTGTTTCCAAAGAATATTTCTTGGTTCTTTGACCAAGAATATCCTCTATATCCAATCTCTGTGGAAATCCTAAAATTGACTGATATTCCTACACTTCAGATTCATTAAAACCATTTGATGTTTATCTGAAAGTGTAATATCAGCACCAAAAAAATGCTCTTGAATCATAGCAGTCAGTGCACCAATCATGTTATTCTGTGGGGTGCCATCTGGATGAAACATAATATCTCCATTTTCATCTTTTAAGATCCCCTTCTCAATTTTTTCAATCATCGCAGGAGAGGATTCAAGTTTCCACCATCTCGCAAGGGTTCCTTTAAAACACTGCATTAAGGTTTTGCAGGATTCCACTTCAGTTTTTCCTGCAACACACATGAGCCTGTATTCTGTAATCATTTGATCAAGCCTCTGCCTGATTTGTGCAGTAGTCAAATTATCAAGATTCCATTCATTATGACTATCTGCATGGAATATTTCCCTTGGTGGAATCTTTCCAACTCCATATAGGTCAGGGGTGGGATGTCTGGTAAACTGAGGTTCAAGTGGCTCATAAATGGGAAGAACCTGATGTTCTGTGTCAGACTCAGAGATGAGGGTAGTGATGGATAGCTTTTCAGACTGCTGTTTTTGTTCAGATTTTTCAGCTTCTTTAGGGAGAAGAAAGGCAAACTTAGAGATTGGGTTATCACTAAGTTCATGAGTATGGATGGCCTTCCCTTTTGACAAAAATGAAGCTGGGATGGGTTTATCAACTTTTTTCAAATTCATTCTGCCTACTTTATCAGATAGATTTGAAATTAAATGCCGAGTAGAGATGGAATATTCTATTATACAATTCTCTACTTCATCAAATTTTTTCAAAGACTCTATAGAATAATCTTTGGCAACTGAAGAATTATACTGTACAGAATTTAAAACATTATTTACATCATTAATAAAGACTTGGACTCTATCAATTTGATCCTTTACTGCAGTAGCTTTTGCAACATTCTTCTCTAGGCCAGTGATAGCTGTATTGGTCTAGTTGACTTGTTCACTAACCGTTTGTATTCTGCCTTCAACACCAATTGATGCATTATCCTTTTAAACTAAAGGATAAGAATTAGTTGAGTGATGACCTTCTCCTAACACAATACTTTTGAAAGGAGGGTAAGAGGTAGAAGTGTCAAGTCTGCTACCATCTGAGGCTGTCCAAGAGTGTGAAGAAGAAGATGTAGAATCATTCATCAAGACATCATCTGATTCTTTAGCTTTCTTCCATGAATAAAAAGAAATCCAGACATTTTCTTTTTCCATGAAAGCTTTCCATTCATTTTCTAATGATATCTTTTCTTCAGGAGTGTGTGACAGACCAAATTCATCAGCCTGTGGATGTGTATATATATCCCAATTTAACATCTGTTTCATCCATGGAGTAGGGATCTGATGTTTAGAACATCCATCCATCAAAGTGTAGAACTTATGAATCTCAGGGACTGATGGTCTTTTGCAGCCTTCTGGCAGATCTTTGAATCTTCATTCTGGGATCAATTTGTCTTTTTCTTCTAAGTATCCAAGTCCATACTTAGGGGAATTTGCAGGCCTCATGTTTGTAAAAATGGTAGTTAACCTGGGGTATTCATTTTCTAGTGTTGGCAGTAGATGCATCATAAGAACATGCTCATCTTCATGTGGAAATGGAATGTCTGAGAATTTAGGATTAGGACAGGGGGTTACAGAGGTAGACGGAGGATCTTCAGTAGTCCTAGTATTATGGTTCTTATGAATGACCAGATATGCAAGCCGACTCAAGTTTACTTGTTGTTGACATTGTGGGCATGCAACTGAGATTGGCTGGAAATTAACTAACTGAGAAAATTCAAAAAGAGAAAGATGTTGACAAGAATTTACAAGACTAGAACATGCAGTATCTGACAAACTGGGTGGAATATACAATGAATACTTTTTACATTCGGCTTCAATTCTACGCCTATAAATTGTGGATCTTCTGGGAAAATATATAGTGGTTGTAGATTGATTTTCTGAAATGTTGGTAGAAGTAATTTTCTGTGCAGAGATAGGCTTTGGATTTGGCACAACCCAGTGTTCTGGAAAAGTCAGATCCTCCCACCTAATGGCTTGTTGTTCAACCTTTTGATTCTTGGGATCTGTCATGACAATGACACTGGTTTTTGAATATCTGCTGGGGGCATTGAGGACTGCAGAAAACATAGTACTGGTATGACGGAAACATCCTCTAGTCTGTATAGCGATATTGTTTCTTTTTCTCCTCATGTCAAATCCAGATTTTTGGATTTTCAATTGTAATATATCGCTCAATGTCTCATCGTAGACATATACAGAGAAGTTTGGGTAACAGTCAAACCATACTGGACCATTGGATAATGGCGCAACTATTCCTCCTATTAGGGAATCAGTATATTTATTATGGGTTAGGTCACGGACAGTGGCTAACACATAAGTGTCTAGACCCTGATGGGTCAAAGCATGGATTCCCACCCGAATGCATCCTAGATGCAGGAATTTCGTCCCCAATTTCTTGGCTTCTGCTTGTAGCTGTTTGGGATCCAACAGCAGGATAGTTTGGGCACAATCAAAATTCTCTTCGATGGAACTTATGGATTCTTTAATTGTAATTCTAGTGGCAGCTTTGAGATTCCACACACTCAGATCTGGATATACTTCAGATGCAGATATCATTGGTAGAACCCATTTGGCCTAAGGCTCAATCTCTTCATACAATAATTCTGATTGATTCATTACTCTACTTGAAGAAGATGCAAACATATCTCTGAGAGGGTTCCCATTTGAGTTGTTTTGGGTTGTCATTTTATTAAATGATATGATGATGAGAGGTATTGGTGTATTGATTTTTACTCTTACTTTTATTTTCAAGTTGAAATTGATGTATTGATCTTCACTTTCAAGTTGATATTGGTGTATTGATATCCACTTTTATTCTTACCTTTGAGTTCATATTTTTGTATCGATTCTCACCCTCACACTTCATTTGATGGAGAATGATTTCTTTGATATATATATATATATATGGATATATTATTATTGTTATTATATTATGATGTAAGAAATTATATGCTTAAGGATAGTAATAATTTGAAGACACTTGATTTGTTGTATTGATCTTTATTTTCATCTTTGAGTTGATATTGTTTTATTGATCTCTACTCCACTCCACTCTAACCTTCTCGTGGATAGAGGATGATTTCTTTGAAAAAGGTATAAATATATAGTTGGATAAATTATTATTATTATATGGGTAAGAAATTATATGCTTAATCATAATAAGAATTTGATAAAGATTCTTGATTTTTACAAAAAAAATGATTAATTTAAAAGTTCTAAAGAAAGTTAAGATTATGGCAATTGTACTTAGTTTTATATTTATATATTATTATTACTATTATCTAATTTTAAGGGAGTTGGTATTCTTGTATTGATCTCCACTCCACACTCACCTTCCACCTTCCAATAGATAGAGAATGATTTCTTTTAAAAAATGTATGAGAATAAATATATGGTTGGATATATTATTATTATTATTATTATATAGGGTAATAAATTTTATGTTTAAGTATAATAATAATTTGCTAAGGATTCCTCATTGTTAAAAAAATTGATTAATGTAAAAGTTCTAAAAAAAATTAAGATTATGGCAATTGTACTTAGTTTTATATTTATATATTATTATTATTATCATCCAATTTTAATGGAGTTGATATTTTTGTATTGATCTCCATTCCACTCCACTCTCACCTTCCAGTGGACAGAGGATGATTTCTTTGAAAAAAGTATAAGTATAAATATATAGTTGGATATATTATTATTAAATCTCTAAATCATGAATCCTAGCCCTTGAGCAACCCCCTGTAAAATGGGGATCTTCTTTGGCAGATTTTCTAAGTTCTGAGATCTATCATCTGATTGCAGCCTCTTCGTTTAGGGATGCTTTTTCTTATTGCAAATCAGGTATCTCCATCTTCAAATGTTTTAGATATGTACTCGCTGCCAATGCCACAATGGAAAGGCATTTTTTAACTTCTTTAACATGTAAAAGTTTTGTTTGAAGGTCTTTTACTTTCTCAAAAATAATATTAAGCAGTTTCATTCTTTCAAGATATGTGCTTTCTGATTCCCCCTGCAATATCAGATACAACAAGTGTGTTTTGAAGTTTCTCCATATGTACTTTCAGCTACTTTTTAAATATCATTTGATAGGAAAGGTTATTCAGCAATGGATTTTTTTTTGTTCTTTGTATGTGAATAATTGAATTGTCCTTTCTAGTTCTGACACCTTCTCTTTCATGACTTTATACTCTTTGATATGCTTATCACATTCAACTGGAAATGTAGTGTTTTTTTTTCCATTTGACATAGTATGCATAATGCCATGTAACTCTCCTATCTCAAGCTGATTGTTTTTCCATTTTTCTATCTCTTTTTGTATTTTGGTCTTCAGATCATTTCCTTCTTCTTGTAACAAGAAAACCTCCTTTCCTAAATTTCTTATTTGAGTACTACATGTTATAAAATTCATGTTCATTTTTTTCTTTCACTTTCGAAAAAGCATAGTTCTTCATTGAGGTGTTCCACATGTCCATGTGAATTTTTCAACTCACCGCTAATGTTCGTGTTTTCTCTTTCAAGTTGAGAAACCATTTTCTGAAAATTGTGAAAATTTTCATCAAGAATGTTTATCTGCTTAGTGCACTATTGATTCTCAACTATTAGGGTGTGCTTCTCTTCCAACATATCCTGGGAAATTAATTGTTGCTTCTTCATTTCATCATAAAACCTCTGTACCTCTATTGTATGAGATGATAATACATTTTATAGATATGTATTTCTATCTATAATCTCCTCCTCTTCGTTTTCAACAATCTTTGATATTGCTAACTTTTCATCCTCAAAGTTCTGGAAAATTTCCATTAATTTTTTATTTTCATCTTGCAAATTAACAATACACAACTAAATATTCTCTGGGTCTAGTCGTAATAGTTTTATTTTCCTTTTGATTATCTGAAATATTTTGTCTAGATCATTCCTTTCCTCTTTTGACGAATAAAGTTTTTGCTACAAATAATTTCTGTAGTCCAAATGAAGTGCTACTTCATCCAAAAAAATGACGTTGTCTTGCTTCAATTAAGAGACTTCCTCTTCTATAGTTTTAAAAGGCATTGATGCTGAAGATATTTGCTCCACCATAGCATCATTCCTGTTTCAAAATAGGAAAATCACTTCCTCTAGAATATTTATTTTTTTGTCAGCATTCTTCAACCTCTCAGATCCCACTTGTATCTCTGTTGTTGGAGATCTCTCTTGTTCCTGTGACTGACTCAATGTCTGTTGGAAGCTTCTCATAGCTACATCAATCCTCCTGTTTTGGGAAGTCCCTTCTTGAAGTCTTGTTTTGATATTTTTTTCCTCATTATGTGTAGAAGTTAGTTCTTCCACTACCAGGCTCATCTCCTTGAATAAATGCTTCATCTCATGTTAAAGGGTTTTATCATCCCTTTCTAAGTCATGTGCTTTCTCTTCTATAACTTTAAATCATAGAGCTCCAGTTGATAACTCACCTTTAAGCTTTTGTTTTTTTCTTCTACATCCTTCAACCTCTTAGTTCCCACTTGTATCTCGGTTGTTATAACTTTCTCTTGTTCTTGTGATTGACTCAATGCCTGTTGGATTCTTTTTAGAGATGTTTCAAACTTTCTTTCAGCTTCCTTCAGCCTCTCAGTTCCTGCTTTTATATATTTTGTTAGAACTTTCTTTTGTTCATGTGATTGATTTAAGGCATGTTAGAAGCTTCACATAGCTCCATCAATCCTCATGTTCTAGGTTGTATCTTCTTGCGGTCTTATTATAAGAATTTGTTCCTAATTATGTGTAGACATTATTTCTTCGATTAGCAAGCTCATATTCTTGATTAAATTTTCCCTATCCTGTTCAAGGGAATTCTTATCCATTTCTAAGTGGTGTGATTTATCTTTCACAACTTTCAAATGTAGAGCCCCAGATGATAACTCATATTTAAGCTTGTTATTTTCCTATTGTTCAAGAGCCAGTCTTACCTGAAAATCCATGGACCTATTTTAAGAAATCTGATAAAGATTGAGGACATATTGATACTGAAGAATTATTGTCTCTTGTTCTATGTGTCACTTTGAAAGAGCTTTCCGAGTTTCTTTTTCTCCTTTTCCCAAGTGTCGAGTGCCTGTCCTGGCATGGCCATCTTTCATACTCACTTTTTTATCATCTTTAGGTTTATATTTGGGGCCCACATCTTCATACTAGATTCCTTTTCCAACACTCCCCTCCAACTTCTGCAATTCTGCTTCCAATTTTTGAATTTTTGTTTCAATGTTTTGATGCTTCTCTAGTTCAACTTGTAATTTCAGTCGCAGTACATGTCCTTCTTGATCAAGTTCTTCATTCTTCTTCTTCAAGGAGAATACTTTTTCCTTCAACTAATTGATTTGTTCAATTCAAGATGATGACTCTTATTTCATCTTTGGATTTCTTCTTGCACACAATTCAACTCCTCTTGCAACTTTCATGCCTTTTTCTTAGTGGTTATATACTATGTAATTATTTAATTCACATGCTTTTAACACTGTAATTTTGTAACTTCCCCTCCATCATCTTCCTCTTCAAAAGATAGTGCAGCCCTATTGCGCTTCTAGATTTGTGATTTCTTTTATCATTCATAAGTGTTTTTTATAATTTCATCAACATCAAGATGAATCAATTTGTTCTATTTTTGAATTTGGTTTGGAAATTTTTCTGCTATGGTATATGCATTTGGCACAATTCCCTAGAGATTTGGTAACATCATTATACTAAAGCTCAATATGATCTATAAAAATCTTCGACCAAATAACATCTCTGCACATTTGGAAAATGAATCTACATCCTCTTCAATTAGCTTCAAATTTGCTTGGATCTTGATATCCATATCTATTAGGTTTTCTTGAATCCATTTTGAATTTTTAGGGCTCACATGGCTATCCCACCACTAAGGGTAAGGATAGTGAGATTCTGAATGCAAAATAGTTGGTTTTATCAAGCCCCAATATACAATATGTTGAGGTTGTAAAATTGCTTCTCGGTGACGCCACTTCAGTTGAACTTTTTCTGGGATAAGAAAAGCACTAGGCCTTGATGCTACATGACTGCTAATACTTGCACCTGTTGGATCTCCCATAAGTTGTTGCAATATTCCACTCATTTAGAAAACCAAAGGCACCTTGAGGAGACATAACTAAATCTATTGATGTTTCATCCACCATCATGAATTTAAAAGTAAATCACATTCATGCTCACTTGTAATAAATTTGACTCAAGATTGCCAAAAGCTCCAGGTATTCTCTTTCAAATTAAACTCTCTCAATTGCTCCACACACACATTTCATATGCACTAGACCTCTTCTCAGATGCATCATGATTCATCACTATCATTTGATGAGTTCCTCTCTCGTCTTCTCAATTATCTCCTCACATAGAAAACCCTCTATTCGATTTCTCATCTTGAAACTTCGATTCTTAATCTGCCTACATTAGATTTTCTTCCCTCACTTAATTCTCTCAAATTTTCTACAGGATTCACCTTTAAACAACTATTTATATAAACATCACACAATCCATAATGTCAATTGCCCTATTATCTTTAAATCTCTAGCTTAATGGGGAAATGAATTATCTACCACTCCTAACAATATTTTAAAATAAAATGTATAACATAAAAAACATAAAGATCTGAATTTATAAAGGAACACAACATAATACACATATAACCATAAATATAAATATGCAACGGAAATAACACTTCATTTCATTAATATCAAAGAGCTGAAATTTGCTTACATACAGAATGGAAATTAACTAGCTAGGGCACTGGTAGCTTATCTATGAGAAGAGATGTGGTGGCTACAGGCCTCTGAGCTGAGTTAAAATGAGGCTCAAGGGACTATTTATTATTTAGAAATAATGGAAAACCCTAAACATCCAAAACCCTAACCCTAGGAGATGAAGCGCCAAAACTATGGGCCCCGTTGGGTAAATTGGTGTTTCAACTTCTCGGGGACGTAACTTTGGCATACGATCTCAGTTTGACATGAACCATACCTCGTTAGAAAGATCTATCCAAGGACTACAACTTTTTATGTGAGAAACATTAATCCATGGACCCATGTTGCTCCTGGTTTTCCCAAAAATGTCATTTAGGGCCTCAAAATGGCTCCGGAAGTTCAGGACCCGAACAAATGCTAAACATAGTAAGTTGTGGCGAAACTGAAAAATTGAAAGAGACAATGGTGGGGTCCCAAGTGGAATAGGTGGGTGGCCACCAATATCCACCTGGATAATTCCTCCCCCCTTAGGAAGAAATGGTTGAGTTCCTCCATGAGATGAGGAAACTTCTGCTAAACTTGGTCCCTCGTGAACCACTTGGCTTGGTGCAGGAGTTGGTAAGCTTTGACAACCCGAAACAGTTGGATCTTATGTTGGCGAGTGTTCTTGATTTGTATGTCCATGATACAATCTGTGGTGGCATGTTCCATGCAGTCTGGGTTTAACTCTTTTGGTGTGAGTTCTTCTGCAATGTTAGAGGTGTCTAGTAGAGGTGGTAAGTAGGGACGAAGGCGGTCTACATTGAATACTGGGTGCTAGGGAATGGTGGAATATTGATCTCGAAGGCATTTTTCCCTACAACCTTGGTGATGGTGTACAACCCATATCAGAGCGGTCGAAACTTGCAGTGGGGTCCAATGAGGTGCTCCTTCAGCAAATGTAGCCACACTTTGTCCCCCACATAGAATTTGTGTGGCACCCGATGTTGATCATGTCATTGATTGTACTTAGCATTAGCTCTATCTAATATGTCATAAACCTGTTGGAGGATGTGCTGCATGTGCTCAGCCAAATTGTTTGCTTTGTTAGCTTCAGACTAGACATGAGATGAATCAGCCTGAGTAGCTGCAAATGGCATGGCTACATCAATGGGACATAGTGGCTGGAATCCCAAGCCCACCTGGAAGGGGCTGTGGTCGGTTGAGTTGTGGAGAGCCTGGTTATAACTATGTTGTAAATAGGGGAGGCTCTCATCCCATGTGTGTGGATGATTTGAATTGTACATGCACAGAATGTGCAAAATCATCCTGTTGATGACCTTTGTATGGCCATCAGTTTGGGGATGGAATTTGTGGACTTGGTGAGCTTGGTGTCCAACATTGACCAGAGGCTGGACTAAAATTTGGTGAGGAACCTACTGTCGTGATCTGATATGACAGACTGTGGGATCCAAAATTGCACCCACACTCATTCAAAGAAGAGCTTAGCAGTGGATTCTACTGTGAAATTACACTTGCAGGCCTCCATAATGACCATCTTCAATAATATGTCGATGACCACGAAAACACAGTCATTTCCATGCTTAGTAGAAGGAAGGCCGAACATGTAATTCATGGTGATGGATTCCCAAGGTTGACTAGGGGTAGGTAGTGGAGTATAGAGGCCTTGATTGTTGATGGTCAGTTTGGCAATGGCGCAAGTAATGCAGGATTTGATGTACTTCCTGACATCTTGTCGAAGGTTCGGCCAATAGAAATAATTCTGCAGTACTGCCATTGATTTATCAACCCCAAAATTCCCAGCGACTCGATTTTAGTGCACTTCCCATATCATCTTGGCATGCTCACTTGAAGGAAAGAAAAAGTGTCCCAGGTGACATAATAGTGCACCTTGGAGGTGAAAATTTGGAACTTCCATAGCCCCCAAGAGTGCCTTGTATGTGTGGCTAAATTATGGATCACTCTTGTAGAGAAACATCCAATCAGAAGTCTCGTGCCCATAAGAGTTGAGAACAGTGGTTATGGCCACGATCAATGGTCAATTCAGGAAGTATGCAAAATTATTGGTGCTACCCTTCTTGTACTTGATGTTCAAACGAAATTGTTGTAGATATGTGGACCACTTCTGATGGCAATCATTCTGCAACTTCCCTTGTGTCTATATGAACTGTAGGGTTCGGTGGTCTATGTGGATGATTGTTTCCTTCCCCAAAATGTAATGCCTCCATTATCGACAAGCCTGCACAATGGAATAAATTTCTTTGTCATAAGTGGGATACTTGCGAACTATGTCGGACAATGTCTCACTGTGATATTCCACTGGATGCCCCTGTTGAGTAAGAACTGTCCCAATAGCATAGTTAGAGACATCTATCTCGATCTCAAATGGTTGCTACAAGTCTGGTAATGTGAGCACTGGGGTAGAACAAAAGCAATGTTTCAATTCTACAATCTCCTTCTCTTGAGATTCCAACCAAAAGAATTTTTCTTTCGCTCCTCCTTTGGTTACTTGACTCAAGGGCCAAGTGATATGAGAGAATCCCAACATGAACCTGCGGTAGAAATTAGCAACGCCCAGAAAGCTGTGAATCTCTATTAGAGTGGTTGGGGCTGGCCAATCCCGAATGACTTGGATCTTGGCTAGATCCACATGCACCCCCCTTTCATCAATAATGTATCCCAGATATTGAACCTAGGTCATGCCGAAAGTGAACTTCTCCAAATTTGCACATAATTTATGTTGTCGTAGTGTTGGAGGACTTCTTGGATGTGGTGGAGGTGCTCTTCCCAAGTCTGGAAAAAGATCAGAATGTCATCTAAGTACACCACTACAAATGCGTTGGTGACTAGACACAAGATGTCATCCATCAGCCTATGAAGGTTGCGGGAGCATTCATCAACCCAAAAGGCATGACAAACCATTTGAAAAGGCCCTCCTTGGCTTTGAAGGCAATCTTCCACACATCAGAGGGTTCGATTGGTACCTGGTGAAACCCAGACTTCAAGTCGATCTTGCTACAATATTTTGTCCCTTTGAGTTGGTCTAGAAGGTCTTAAATCTGTGGGATCGAGTACCTATTCCGGACAGTGATCTTGTTCAGCGCCTAATAGTCAATACAAAGTCTCTAAGTCCCATCCTTCTTATGTACCAACATGATTGGGCTCCCACAGGGCGATGAGCTTGGCCGAATGTGACCTTTGTACAACAGCTCCTCAATTTTCCTCTTGATTTCATTGTTCTCGAGAACATAGCACCTATATATTGGTCCATTGGGTAGTGGTGCACCTGGGGTCAGGTCAATGGGGTGCTTGACCTGATAGTGTAGAGGCACCCCTGTGGGTGAGGTGAAGATGTCCCCATACTCCTCCACAAACTTTTCCATTTGTTGTTGACATGTAGAGGATCCATGTCTAGAGGTCGTGACCACAGTCTTCTTCTTGCCCCGGAGGCAGATCATTAGGAAAAAAAAATTCCTGGTTTGGGAAATGAGCTTACTACATTTTTTTGCAGTTACCAAAGAGATAGTGGGATGCGGTGGTACCTCTGGTATCTTGTACAACTTATTTCCCAAAGTAATAATAGCAGCACGAGGCTGGGACTCATACAGAGCATGTCGTTTCCACAAGTATGGTTGGCCTAATAATACATCAGAAACATCAATAGCAGCAATGTCACACAATACCTCATCTGTGAAGGGCTTGATGCTATAGGGAAGGTGGCACTACTGGCTGACGCAGATATCTCGTCCTTGGTGAAGCCACCTGATGGTGTATGGTTGTGGGTGCGCTATGGTCGGCAAGCCCAACTTCTTTACGACATCTACTGAAATGAGGTTCTTTTGGCTCCCATTGTAGACAATGAACTGTAGAGGGGAACCCTTTGAGCACATCTTGGAGTGGAAGAGACGCTCTGCCTCCTTTGAATATTATAGTTCCTCTTTCTGGATCTTCGTAGTGGCAACAGTGGCATTGGGCTCCACATCAATAATTTTCTTCCCTTTTTCATTCCCCTTTTCAAGTTCTAATTCAAAGTCGGAGCATGCATCTGATTCAGAAGCCCTCATCTCAGCCACCAGTGACTACTTGGCTCGACACTCACTTGTGTTGTGAGTGGAGCTCTTATGGAACTCACACCACTTTCCCGTGTCCTTCTTTGGCTTCACGGTGTTGTTATTTTCTTGTGGCTTTGGTCAGTTGTCTTGGGCCACCATGCCTTTGCATTTTCCTTTGTTTTGCAGTTTCAGGGCACATTTCCCTTGATTTTGATTAACAGATCCAAATTCTTGCTTCTTCTGTTTGAATTTTTGCTCAATCTTGGCAGCATACTGGTATGTCCTACCAAGTGAGGAGATGTTGAGGAACTCCATTTCCTTCTTAATGTATCTGTGAAAAAAACTGCGATACTTTAGCACCAAATGTTTCTTTGAATCTTTGATACCCAAATTTTTGCGGAGGGTATGGAACAGATTCGTCAGCTCATAAACATCTTGATCCCTTTGTTTCCGTAGTTTGGTCCATTGTATGTACCTATCCTCATAGCTCCCCACGAGATGGTATTATTCCTTGATGGCATCACGAAAATAATTCCAAGTGGGTACGAGTAAGAACAATGAGGGTTCTGTCTTGTCCTTTTTATCCCAGTAGGTTTCCCACCAGTCCTTGACATGGGGGGTAGCTTTGAGGAGTGAAAAAATAATATTCTCCCGCTCGGAAAATTCATGAACTGAGAAATATCCTTCTAATAGATTAAACCATTTATCTACAACATCTCCATCTATTTGACCCTCAAATATGGGAATGTCAAATTTTACTTGTACCTTAAAGGGAGTCGCGCCTCCAAAGTGGCTGCTGGACGCAGATGCGTCGCCGGTGGGTAGTTGTTGAAGGATCTGGGCAAAGTTATCCATCATCGCGTTCCTTTGTTTTTCGGGGACCTCCTCGAGCAATATTTTTATAGGATGTCCTGCTCCCTCATCATTCTTTTCATCCCCCATGGGTGTCTGTCGAGGTTTGAGGCTGATCTTGCAAAGGTTCCACCAGATCAAGCCCTAACTCCTTATACCTCGACCTCGTTGGGAACATGCAAAGAAGGATTCAGAAAAAGCAGACCACTTTGATACCATTGAACATGATTTATGTAGGAACGCAGCAGAATACACATATAACCATAAACACAAAGATGTAGCAGAAATAACACTTCATTTCATTAATATCAAAGAACTAAAATTTTCTTACAGACAATGGAAATAAACTAGCTAGGGCGCTGGTAGATGTGGCAGCTACAGGCCTCTGAACTGAGTTACAATGAGGCTCAAGGGCCTATTTATTGTTTAGAAACAATGGAAAACCCTAATCATCCAAAACCCTAAACCTAGGATATGAAGCACCAAAACTATGGGCCCCGTTTGCGTAAATTGGTGTTTCAACTTCCCGGGGACATAACTTTGGCATACGATCTCTGTTTGACGCGAACCACACCTCGTTAGAAAGATCTATCCAAGAGTACAACTTTTGATGTGAGCAACATTAGTCCATTGACCTATGTTGCTCCCAGTTTTCCCAAAGAACATCATTTAGGGCCTGAAAACAGCTCCGGAAGTTCAGGACCCGAAAAAATGCTAAAAATAGTAAGTTGTGTCGAAACTAAAAAACTGAAAGAGACAATGGTGGGGCCCCACCTCGATCACATACCCACTTCTAAATACTCATCTCGGAATGGATAACAAAAAACATACCCGCTTCTAAAGCATCATCTAGGCTTACAAAATGTGACCAGCGTAAATCCATTTTAGCTTTGGATCCACCAAGCTTCAAAAGGGTTCAAATTTCTTTTCACTGAGTGAAAAGAGGTTTGCCTCACAAGATATTTGGTATCTCTCTTGGGCTTGGTAGATCATGGGTTAAGATGGATATAGCTTGGTTTAATTTTACCCTTTAAATATGTTATGTTCCACATGAATACCATGGGTTGTCATACCATGTGTCAATACCATGGGTGAATACCATGAAATCATTTTATTTTAATATTTTTTTATTTTTTTTTATCAAGTAAAAAATAATTCACGTAATGCGATTTTTATTTTTAGGGATAAACAACACATTAAATTACATTACAACCAACCTATATCCATCTTAAATCCTAAGCTATCAAGGGCCCAAAGGGATCAAATCTCTTGAGATGTAAACCTCTTTAGAGTGAAAGGAGATTTGATCCAGTAGATTCAGAGTTAAGATGGATATAAGTTGTTTTAATTCCCCACTTTAAATATTCTATATTCCACATGAATATCATGGGTTTTCATACCATGGGTCAATACCATTCATTTATTTTTATTTTAACTTTATTTTTCTATAAATTTAATTTTACATTGACCAAATAAAAATGTTTTCACATAGAGCTATTTTTAATTTCATTTTATTTTCACTCAGTTCAAAAATGAATAATTTTACTAAAAAATTAAAAATTATTATATTAAATAATATTGTAATCTTTTTTAAAATGCAAATATTACACCTTAAAATATTATATTCAAAATGTAGAGTACAAAAACTATCTATGGTAAATTGACTATTTCACTTTAACCTTATTTTAGTTTATAACCTTATTTTATTTAGTTGTAATCTTAATTTTAATTTTATTTTCATGTAATTTGATTAAGTCACTCTATTAAGTCACAAGTTATGGAGAATGTACCAAAATACACTGCATTGGGCGTTGTTGATGGTAAGAACTTCCCACACACAAAATAAGGTATGGTGAAGTAGGGGTTACGCAAAAAGTAGGGTGTGAGAAGACCACATATTCTAGTATCAACGATATATATATATATATATATATATATATATATATATATATATATATATATATATATATATATATATATATATATATATATATATATATATATATATATATATATATATATATATATATATATATATATATATATATATATATTGAAACTTATGTTTTTTTTATATACTTGTCATTTTGATATTTTTCAAACAAAGAGATTATGTTAACTCTTTGGATTTGTTTGTTTAAGAAATTAAACTGTATTTAAATGAAAAGTGAAAACTTTGTACAGTACCAAATTTAACCCATGATGATGGTCATTCCTAAAAAAAAAATAGTTGATAATTTCTCAGGTTGAACACTATTTAAGGTGATACTTTATCGTAATTAATTAAAGAAATTTTGTTTGGGAGTTATCTTAAGAATCCCCAAAGCCATTATTTCTATACGAAACCTAATTAATTAGTTGGGCTTGTGTATCTTTTTTTGGTAATTGGTGTTGAAATTTTATGTGTCACGTGTATTTGTGTGTGTGTGTGTGTGTACATATATATATATATATATATATATATATATATATATATATATATATATATATATATATATATATATATATATATATATATATATATATATTCTTCTTTGGCTCCCCACCCACCAATTTCCTAAGGATTTGAGACTATTCCAATTCTAATAAGTTCCTCCATGATAAGTTTCTCATTATTATTTATAACATTAATTTATATCTAAGAAAAATTTATTTAGAAAAATGGTCGATTACTTTTAATAAATTTAAAAATTTATATTAGTGACATGATGCTCTCACCCACCAATTTCATAGGGATTTCAGATTATTCCAATTCTAATAAGTTCTTCATTATTATTTATAACATTCATTTTATATATAATCAAATTTTATTTAGAAAATGGTCCATTTTACAATAAGATGTGTACTTTTTTTTTCTTAAGTTAGAGTTGACCTAAGTCAAAACAAAAAATATTAATATTATATTTATTTTATTAATATAACTTGTGTGTGTGTGTGTGTGTGTGTTGTTGGTTTACCTTATTGACATTATTTTCGAAAAAATGAACAATGAAAACCACCAACTACATTTTCAGATAGTTGAAAAATTAAACCCACCAACCACATTAAATAAATATATATATATATATATATATATATATATATATATTACATATGTTGTTGGTTTACTCTATCAACATTATTTTCAAAAAATTGAAAAATGAAAACCACCAACTACATTTTCAAATAGTTGAAAAATTAAACCCACCAACCACATTAAATAAATATGGTTGTTGATACTTAATATCTACTCTCATAATATTGTATGACATATGTTGTTCCTGGCTAAATCATTAAATAAATGTGGTTGGTGATACTTAATATTTATTCTCATAATCCCACATTAAATAAATGTGGTTGGTGGTACTTAATATTTACTCTCATAATCCTATATGATAGATGTTTCTCACTTGGCTAACTCATTTCTTTCCAATCATACCACTATTTCAAAATATTATCTGCATATTATATCTAAGCTATAACATGCAAGGTAATGAGGAGAAACATTACTATAGGTGTTTCTCACCTGGATAAATAAATAAATGATTAAAATGGGTGTGTTGATAATGAAATTAAATAAAGATCATATTTCACTGGAGTGACCTTCTGATTCAGTAATTGTGCAATCAACATAAATAAGGGGGTTTGTTTTAGAATTCTAGCTATCTCATTTTAAAAAAAATTAAATTAATTTGCAACCATTAATTCCAATTTTGAGTTTAAATTTAAGTTTTCTCGAGTAAATATTTGTTGGAATTGCAAATTTGTGTGTTGTAGTTTACACAATCCAAGTGTCCACGTAAAATTTCAAGGCATTTTATCCATTTATGAAATCAAAAATAAAATTTTAAAAGTGAAAGGTTGCACATGCTTTATGCATATATAGAACCATTATAGATCCATTTTGAAGATGATTAAATCTGTTGAGGTCTATATTTTTTTTTCAAGTTTTTCACTTTAAAATAGGTCCAATAGGTTATCTTTAGCCTTGTGGATGTTAAAATTTTATTTCTTTCTTTCTCAGCTTTCTAGAAATAATTAGTGTTTCCTTATTTCTTTCTCATGTCTCGAGAAGTAATTAGGGTTTACGGTTTCCTTTGCACATTTTGTCCCATAATAACTAGTGACCATGTAAGTTAATTGTAGTTAAGAAGTATATATTTCAATGATGGCCATTTCTAAACAAAAAAATCACCCAATAATGTCTTAGGTTGAACACGATTTAAGGTGATAATTTATCGTAATTAATTAAAGAAATTTTGTGTGGGAGTTACCTTAAGAATCCCCAAAGCCATAATTTCTATATGAACTTGACCAAATTTATCATAATTAACTAAAGAAATTTTGTGTGGGAGTTATCTTAAGAATCCCCAAAGCCATAATTTGTATGCAAACCCAAAAGTTAGATATTTTCTCTTATATAAATAAAATTGGTTAAGTTATAATGTAACTTTAAATTGGTTGAAAAAAAATTTGGGCCAATTTAATTTTTCAATTAATCAAATATTTAAAAATATAAAATTTAATGTAAAGCTTATCATATTTATTAAAACACACCATGCAAAAAATGACTTATTTAAATGAAATTTAATTTGGGTGTTCGTTCCCTACTACATCATAGGTATGATGGATTTTGAACATGAAGCTGCATAACCACATCCTAGAAATGAATATATTTAGTTTTTATATATGATATATAAATAAATATTACTAAATCATTACCATCCCCCTAATAATTATTGATAAGAATTCATAACTGGTTAATTTCAACCTCCAAGCGACCCACTCTGAGAACATGGGTGCCTTGATCTTTGTCAACACAACATTAAAACCAAGAAATATCCAACTATTGCATTTATGAATTTGGGGTTTTTTTTGTATGTTTTTTTTTGTTTATGTTACACTTTTAGCTAGTCATGTGTATCATTTTGTGGTGATTGATGTTCAAATGTTATGTGTCATTTAGTATATATATATATATATATACATATATACATATACACATATACACATATACATATACATATACATATACATATACATATACATATACATATACATATACATATACATATACATATATATATATATATATTCTTTTTTCTGTATAAGCATATATACACATGTACTTATTTATTTATGTAAACTTATGCCTTCATGGTGAAATGTTTATCAACAATTGTAGTTCATTACAAAGTTTTTTAGGTTGGATTAACTTTTAATAAATTTAAAAATTATATCCGTACCATGTGGCTCCCCACCCACCAATTTCCTATGGATTTGAGTCTATTCCAATTCTAATAAGTTCCTCCATGATAAGTTTCTCATTATTTTTTATAGCATTAATTTATATATAAGAAACTTTTATTTAGAAAAATGGTCCATTACTTTTAATAAATTAAAAATTTATATTAGTGACAGGTTGCTCCCACCCACCAATTTCATATGGATTTGAGATTATTCCATTTATAATAAGTTCTTCATTATTATTTATAACATTCATTTACATATAAGAAAATTTTATTTAGAAAATGGTCTATTTTACAATAAGATATGTATTTTTTTTCTTAAGTTAAAGTTGACCTATGTCAAAACAACAAATATTAATATTATATTCATTTTATTAAGATAACCTATTTAATATATTGTATTTTTTTTTTAATAATAATATCAATAAATGTTTATTGTTTACCCTATTGACATTATTTTCAAAAAATTGAAAATTGAAAACCATCAAGTACATTTTCAAAAAGTTGAAAAATGAAAACCACCAACTACATTTTCAAAAATTTGAAAAATGAAACCCACCAACCACATTAAATAAATATGGTTGGTGATACTTAATAGTTACTATCAGAAGCCTGTCTGATAGATGTTTCTCACCTGGCTAAATCAATTTTTTCCCATTCATACCACTATGTCAAAATCTTATCTACATATTATATCCAAGTTATAACATGCAAGGTAATGAGGAAAAACATTATAATAGGTGTTGCTCACCTTTCTAAATCATTTTTTTTCCAATAATACCACTATGTCAAAATATTATATACATATTATATCCAAGCTATAACATGCAACATAATGAAGAGAAACATTACCATATGTCCTCGTGGGCACTAGCGCACAAAAAATGTAATTGCACAAAATAAACGATTGAAATGCATTTGTTGATAAAGAAATTAAATAAAGAGAATCATTCATTGGGGTGATCTTATGATTCAAGTATATTTTGAAATCAACATAAAGAAGGGGGTTTGTTTTATAATTTTAGCTATCTCCTTTTAAAAAATTAAATTAAATTGGAGCCATTAATTCTAGTTTTAAATTTTGTCTAGCAAAGATTTGTTGGAATTGCAAATTTATGTGTTGTAGTTTACACAATCCAAGTGTCCAAGCAAACTTTCAAGGAATTTTATCCATTTATGAAATCAAAAACATAATTTTAAAACTGAAAAGTTACACATGCTTTATGCATACATAGAACCAATACAGATCCATTTTGACAATGATTAAATCTCTTGAGGTATATACATTTCTTCAAGTTTTTCAATTTAAATTAGGTCCCATAGGTTATCTTTAGCCTTGTGAACATTAAAATTTTCTTTATTTCTTTCTTTCTCATCTTTCCAGAAATAATTATTGTTTCCTTCTTTCTTTCTCATATTTCCAAAAGCAATTTTACTTTGCACAACTCATCCCACAATAACGAGTGACCATGTAAGTTAATTGTATTTAAGAAGTCTTTACGTCAATGATGGCCATTCCTAAAAAAAAAGACACCCAATAATGTCTTAGGTTGAACGCGATTTAAGGTAATACTCTATTGTAATTAATTAAAGCAATTTTGTGTGGGAGTTATCTTAAGGATCCCCAAAGCCATAATTTCTATAGGAACCAAAAATTTAGATATTTTCTGTTATATAAAAAAATTAGCTAGGTTATGATCTAGCTTTAAATTGGTTGAAAAATAATGTTGAACCAATTTAATTTTTCAATTAAAAAAATCTTTAAAATTACATAATTTAATGTAAATCTTATCATATTTATTAAAACACACATGCAGAAAATGACTTGTTTAAATGAAATTTAATCTAAGGTGTTTGTTCCCCACTACATCATAGGTATGATGGATTTTGAATATGAAGCTCCATAACCACATCCTAAAAATGAATATATTTAGTTTTTATTTATGATATATAAATAAATATTATTAAATCATTACCATACACCTACTAATTATTGATATGAATTCATAACTGGTTAATGTGGACCTCTAAGTGACCCACTTTGAGAACAAGGGTGCCTTGATATTTGTCAAGGCACTATTAAAACCAAGAAATTTCCCACTATTGCATTTATGAATTTGGGGTTTATTGTTTTTATTTTTATTTTTGTTTATGTTTCACTTCCAAGAAATATCCAACTATTACATTTATGAATTTGGGGTTTATTTTTCTTATATTTTTTCTGTTTATGTTTCACTTTTGGCTGGCCACGTGTATCTTTTTGTGGTGATTGGTGTTCAAATTTTATGTGTTATTTTAGGTCATATATGCACTTATTTATGTATGCAAACTTATGCCTTCATGGTGAAATGTTTATAAAAAATTGTAGTTTATTACAAAGTTTTTTAGGTTTCATTGACTTTTAATAAATTTAAAAATTATATTTGTACCATGTGGCTCCCCACCCACCAATTTCCTAGGGATTTGAGACTATTCCAATTCTAATAAGTTCCTCCATGATAAGTTTCTCATTATTATATATAACATTAATTTATATATAAGAAAAATTTATTTTGAAAATTAGACCATTACTTTTAATAAATTTAAAATTTAAATTAGTGACACATTGCTCCCAACCACCAATTTCCTAGGGATTTGAGACTATTCCTATTATAATAAGTTCTTCATTATTATTTATAAAATTCATTTATATATAAGAAAATTTTATTTAAAAAATAGCCCAGTTTAAAATAATATGTGTAATTTTTTTTCTAAAGTTAAAGTTGACCTATGTCAAAACAACAAATATTAAATTTTATATTCATTTTATTAATATAGCCTACTTAATATATTATAATTTTTTTAATAATAATATTAATAAATGTTGTTTGTCTACCCTATTGACATTATTTTCAAAAATTTGAAAAATTAAAGCCATCAACTACATTTTCAAAAAGCTAAAAAATGAAAACCACCAACTACATTTTCAAAAAGTTGAAAAATGAAATGCATTAACCACATTAAATAAATATGGTTGGTGATACTTAATATTTACTCAGAAGCTTGTATAATAAATGTTGTTGAACTCGCTAAATAATTTTTTTCCAATCATACCACTATTTCAAACTCTTATCTACATATTATATCCAATCTATAACATGCAAGGTAATGAGGAGAAACATTACCATAGGTTTTTTTTTTTCCAAAAAAAAAAATCAAGCCATATATTAAGTCATAGAAAGTTACATAGTATATGCATGATGCATTCCAAAGAACTGTATTTTCCCCTTTTTTGAGGAGGGGTAATGGAGTTATTGCTAATAAGAATTGAGGTACATCAATCCTCTCAGCCATTTCACACAAGGTAAAAGAAAAAATGTATTTTTTCACCCCCCGGGCTTCCCAACTTAGGAAAGTAACGCCTGAAACAACGGTGATTACCATAGATGTTTCTCACCTAGCTAAATCAATTTTTTTCCAATAATACTACTATGTCAAAATATTATATACATATTATAGCCAAGATATAGTATGAAAGGTAATGAGGAGAAACATTACCATATGTCCTCGTGGGAACTGGGGCACAAAAAAAGTAATTACACGAAATAAATTATTGAAGTGCATGTGTTCATAATGAGATTAAATAAAGAAAGTCATTCAAGTAAACTTTCAAGGAATTTTATCCATTTATGAAATAAAAAATACAATTTAAAAAAATGAAAAGTTACACATGCTTTATGCATATATAGAACCAATATAGATCCATTTTGAAGATGATTAAATCTCTTGAGGTGTGAATGACCATGTAATTTAATTGTATTTAATAAGTCTTTATGTCAATGATGACCATTCCTAAACAAAAAAAATACACTAAGCCTCTTATAACCCTAATTAAAGAATACACTAAAAAAATAAATAAGAAATTAAGAAAGTAAAAAAGAAAATGTACTTAAAAAAATCTAGGATCGTAAACCTCATATACATATATAAATATCCTTGAGAACATAAACAAATTTATGTCGATAAAAAAACAAAATTAACATGAAAAAAAAGCCAAGATAGCATTTTTATTATAGCTCTTAAAATAAAACAAATACTTAAACTATAAAATAAATAAAGTTGTAACATACACCGACAACTTCACAAGGAAATGCCAGGAGTTAATTTTTTTTATACAAGTTACCCACGGGTAACTATCCAAATGACTATTAAATATTCCTTACTCATCATTGCATAGAATGTTCACCAGTTCATAGTGTAACCTTAGAATAAGAATAGTAAGTTTCTTAGCCATTAACAAACTCCATTGTAGTACATTAACATAATACTGTATGATGTAACCTTCCACTCATTTCATTATTCATGTAGTCATCACATGCTTGACATTATGAACATCACAACAAGAAAGGAATCAACATCATCAACTTGACACAATAATCAATCACATCATTGAACACCAATATACCCACCAATATACCCTGGAAACCCCGTAGGGTGAAAACCAGCAAATGTTTAATTTTAAAATTAAACGCTCGTGAGGGTGTTCAGCCCTCACTCAATGCCTTATAAAAGAGACCATCCCCTAACCATCATTTATAAATCTTACAAGGAAACATACAAATATCTGGCTTAAATCCATTACAATAAATATGATAGCATTTACTCACTAATCTTCATATATTCATATCTTGGTGGCATGGATGTACCTACAATGGACCATCGTACATTAGATCATCCTGTAGCTCACACTCATCTGCAAGAACCATAATCATTTACCTACAATGGACCATCGTACATTGGATCATCCTGCAGCTCATACTCATCAGCATGAACCATAATTGTTTACCTGCCACCATGTTAAGCATAATATTCACTTTGTACAAGTCACCCTCTTGCCCTGATAATGATGCCTTCAACATACATTGATGTCAAGATTCATAAAGTATTAATCAACCATTTCATAAATCTATACTAGAGAAACTTCTTCCTCTACCCATGTATATTCATGACATGAAAGTAAAATACCTTGACATTCTCCCTTTAACAACATATACTGCATATGTGCTAGTTATAAGTCATCACATTAACTAATGTTTCCCTTGCATAAGCACACATTCTTGCAATAAAATAGCTACATATCCCAATATTTTCTTTAAAAGAAACGGATACATCAGTTATGCTATTTGTGCATGCGAATTACATAAATTTAGTCAAAATAAATAATCCTTTTAGCTATTACTTTTGGTGCACGAAAGGAAATCTAAAATAAAAAATGTTGTTCCCATGCTAGCAAATGCATATAGATTCCAAAAGTATCTTCCCAAAGGAATGCTTAACACAAGGGAGCATGCAAACGCAAGTTTTCCTTCTGTAAGGCTAATGTAAATAAGCACACAAATTGATTTCTTCTTTTTAAAATATTATACTAACAATACTTTCCAATGTATTCTAACACAACATGCTATCTTTTCCCACATACAAATATGTATATTCTTTCCAACGAAAGCTAATACAAATATTGCATGCCTATGCATAATCTTACTCGAAATGAAACTAACATAATAGTTATGATAGCATAAGGTACTCACATATAAGTTTTCCTAAGGAAACATGATAAGTCAATATTTCCTCTATCCATGCAGAGAACATATCTCTATAACAAAATGGCTATTATTTGTGCATGTGGATTTTATCATAATAGCTCCTCTTTAATGTGCGTAACACAAATTCCCTTCTTGGAGTTACACCTCATTAACTATTCTTTTCATGTAAGCATATACATAATTATTTCTCAAAATGAAGTTAATATAACTTAGTTTCTTTATGTAGTTTCTCATGCTTCCCTTTCACGAAATTATGATAGATAACCATCTTTTATGCACAAAACTAGGAAACCATAAAAAGGTTAACTTAAACTTTTATACACCTAAGTCAAGAACTAGCCATGCAATATTTTCAAAAGGTTACCCTTTTCAAGAAAGTGGAAATCCTTTATAAAATAATAATAAGAAAATTAACGGTTTATATAGTAAACCATGCATTTAAGTCAAAATACCCAATATACAACACAAAAATAACTTGTACTTTTACCCACCAGAACATGTAACTTTTGCAAACTCTTGCAAAGGAATTAACGCAATGGAATTATGTTTCACACACAAAACGAAGATATTCTTTCCAAAGAAAATCCTATAACTTATGTTATTTATGTGTATAATTTTTAGAAGGTAATTCCATAAGATATTATATTTAACCACAAAGACACATTTCCCCTTAAAAAGGGGAATCCCAACTTATTATACCTTCCAATGAAATATTTTCTCATATATATGTAATGCATCCCAAGAAGGTTGAGCAAATTAATTATTATTCTTTACTATTTTCCCATAATCTTTTCCCAAAAACAAAGCTACATGATATATTTTTGTTTTCACCAAAACAAATATTTTATATGCACTCTTATTTTCCAAATAAGAGCTTTGATTCTTATGATTTTCCACAAGTAAAAATGCATATGAAATAATTCTCAAGACCGATTACTAACTTATTTGATCTTAGAAATAATTATTTTAATTCCTTCCAGTAAACATTAACAAAATACTTATCTTTTAATATCTGGAAATTGTTTGTACAGGCTCTCCTACAGCGACTCCTTAGTGGCCATGTACATGAAATATACATTGGAATCATTCACCAATGATTAATTCTTGCATTATGTGATAGTAACCAAGAGTAACAAACACACTCTTCCTGATAACACTCTTGAAAAAAAACAACCATCACCATTGTTGCTGACTATCAATGTTGGTACCGAACTTCATAGTGCATTTAACCAAGATTGTTCAATCCAGTAAACGCATCCCAAGCCCCAAAATTCATTAATAGTTTTTGTATCTGAATTTTTGTTTATTTCTTGATGGTGAAAAACTAATAATTGTCTCTTTTTACCCACCAGAACATGTAAATTTTGCAAACTCTTGCAACTGAATTACCACAATGGACTTATCTTTCACACACAAGATAAAGACATTCTTTCCAAAGAATATATTGTTACCTATGCTATCTTTGTCTATAATTTTTAGAAAGTAATTCCATAAGATATTATCTTCAACCACAATTAAACATATCACCTTAAAAAGGGAAATCCCACTTCTTATATTTTCCCATGAAAATATCTTCTCATATATTTATTTCATCTTGATATGAGAATAAATTGGAAAATAAGCCACGTAAATAAACAATGGTGAATATGTTTCAGTCACATCCCAATAAAATAATGAAATACCCTTTTCTTTCATATATATAACTCATCCTAAAAAAAATTGAGTAAAATAATTATTGCTCTTTACTATTTTCCCATAATCCAAGGAAAATATATATGATATATTTTTATATATATATATGCACTTCTTTCCAAGAAAATGGATTCATTAATAACCATGCAAATCCATATATTTTTTTCTGAAGATAAAACGTAATGGACATGCTTACCTCTAAAGAACACTCATAATAAGAACTTCTATTATGCCATAATACTGCATAGCAACTCCCACAGCTGTCATAGTTGTATCAACAAAGTTGGCCACGATGTGGGATCGATGCCTCCAGAGGATCAATGCACACTCTTTACTCTTTTCATCAATGCACATTATTTTCCTGGAATGCAAATGTTGATCCTTTTCTTTTAAACCCACTGGTCTCCCTTCCATTTTCACACTCCCCTCCATCCCAGTGAATGCAGAAAATAATAGTATATATTTTGTAATGGAATACATGTTACCATTTTCTTGAAAGATATCATAGGTTAGTTTCTAACTAAATCATAACCCTAACGAACTTATGAATTAGTTTCTTTAAAACCAATCCATTCATAATTCATGATAACTATATGATAATTAAAATAGTTCTGTAAAAATTGTGAATGCCAACGGTTTTATAGGGGTGTTGCATACTCCCCCCCTTAAGAGAGCATCATCCTCATTGTTCTTCTCTCACTGATACGTAACCTTATACTCATGATATAATGATATAAACAACCCTAAGGGGTTCCTTCCCCTTTGGAATGAAACACTTTATTTTGCTTAAATGCCATTAATTGAAACAATAATATTTTTATCCATTGTCATAAGCATGTATAGCTCAAAATATATTCCATTTCCATTATTAACTACTTATTCATTATTCAATTCATAAAAATATAGAAAATTCTATATATGAACTTACCATTACTTACCAATTACTATTGGAAGCAATGATGGCTTTTACACAAGCTCTCTGAGAATGGTGTAAGAACTCAACAACACTCCATGGAAAGAGCATGTAATGTATGACTAACAAATTCAATCACATTAGTCACATAGTTTCAATCAAATGAAATACTTGCAATTATCAAACATTCATGAAATATCAAGAGATGTTTTAAAGAGAGTACTTCCACAAGTACTTAGAGAGCACCAACCCTCTAATCAATGCATCACATGCACATTGCCTTAGCTCCTGCTAAAGGCATCCACACAGTACTTTAAAAAGTACTCAGAGAGCACCTAGCTCTCTAATCTTACCAATGGTCAATCAATGCACCATGGGCATTTCCTAGCCTCTGCTAAGACATTTAAACAATTTAGTAAAAATAAATAAATGGACTTATACATTCAGTAATTCATTTTCCGAGTGTTAAGCTCCTTTCCTCTTAATATCTACATAATATATTTACACAATCATATAAAAATTCATTTTAATATAACACATAGCATTTTACTTAACATGTTTTGATATGAGAACCACAATGTTAAACAAAATTCTCCTCCCAACCCAAGGGAGTTGGTTTCCACAACCAAATGGAGTCATTTTCACATCCAGACAGTCATTTGACAAAAGACCATTCCAAGTCCAGTATGGATTCCTTGGCAACATCATGCCTATTCCTCTGACAGTGTCCCGCCTATGAGGAATTTTGGGCCAGTTCCAATGGGCTCCAAAATCAATAGAGTTGCCTCAGGTTTTTCCCCTTCACCATCTTCGCCAACACTTTTCCCTACTGAGATCATATATCTCTAGGGAGAGGAAATCTGGGCAGGTAAGTGCCATAAACCCCATAGGGCAGGCAACCACCATCAACCCAAGGCCTTCTAGCCTTTAACAATTGTTGTCAACTGTCTGGCATGTTAAATTTCTCTTTTAGTATTCTTTCCCATAGTAGATTACATAATGAAATTTTTGCACATTATACATAAGGAAAAAGAAATTTTGTGTACATCATACATCATACTTTCCCTTAACATCGGTCCAATGATATCTAGATTAACAGGAAACTTGAATAACATACATGTGTTATACATTATTATTTCCCAAATAACACAATCATGTACATTATAACATGATACGTTATCAATAACCATTGCAATTTTCACAACACTCTTTTCACAGGTTTTTTGTTACCACTAAGCTACCCATGCTTATTATAAGCAATAATTCTAATTGTAAATATGCATTTCTTAAGCACATATATCTTACGCAATCATTTTAATTTCCTACATAAAATGTTGTCATCAATACAATTATATACAAATATTCATTAATGTGTATGTTTCAATAACGATTAGGGTATGAGTGCAAATATTTCCAATTCCCACAATGTTCTGTTACCAACAGACTGACACATTAATTAATTACCATAATCACTTGTTCACAACTTTCAAATGGCTTTGGTCAAAATCGATTTGTGCATATAACTTTCATTAGTTAGTCGTTCGTAACTAATCAATTTTATTAATAATCTTAATGCATCTATGACACGACTCATTCAAAAACTAGTCATGCAATGCCACTAGTCATTATAGTCAAGTCTCACTACTTGACCCGTTGTGTATTTTTAACATATGAAAGATTTCATTCAATTTCATTTTAAAACACTCTATCATCTTATATAAGGACTTTCCTCACCTTTTTCATTCATGCATTAGTTTCATGCACCATCACTATACACATTCATTTTTTTTAAGTAGTGCATGGTAACTTTAGTTATGTTGATTAAATGTATGAGTAATATGTCATATACTCGATGTTAATAAACAACTCTCACTTTCACTAGTGAGGACTCATGTTGTTCATAAATACAAAAAAGGTTTATTGTCCTTCATCCTCAAGAGGATTCCAATTTTATGAAAATATTTTTGCAACAACATTTATTACTCATTACTCTTTAATGTAGTTATAAACATGAATCATACATCTCATGTCAATAGTAGACGACTAAATATATCATTCAATATGTATATTTCTAGAATCATATATCAATCAATATGTAGATTTATAGAATCATACCTTAACTCATGTTCATTAGCAGCATACCTCAACTTCTTTTCACTTAACAAATCCCAAAGACGTCGGTGCTGCAACCTTTAGCTTTGATACCACTTGTAACATACACCGACAACTTCACATGGAAATGCCAGGAGTTAAAAAAAAAATTATACAAGTTACTCATGGGAAACTATCCAAATCAATATTAAATATTCCTTACTCATCATTACATAGAATGCTCACCAGTTCATAGTGTAAACTTATAATAAGAATAGTAAGCTGCTTAGCCATTAACCTACTTCATTGCAGTACATTAACATAATACTATATGATGTAACATTCTACTCATTTCATTATTCATGTATTCATCACATAATTGAAATTATGAACATCTGTAATATCCCGTTTTGAGGATATCTATAAAACACGGCAAACTCCAACCAGAGATTGACTGGGAGGGCATTTACCTGATATGTCGCCTCTAAAAGAGAATGAGATATAGAGGATATCTGGCCCTTTCCAGACTCTATCTAAGAGTGATATATGAACACACCAAGTGGTATATAGCTATAACACTCAAACAATAATAGTGTAGCAGACTGTAATATCCCAAAAATGTATTTTTCAGCAGATCATGCCAGAAAAACGCATTATTTAGGAGTGTGGGATTTATATATTATAAAAAGTGTTTAAAAACACTCAGAAACCAACTCCAAATACTACAGAAACCTTTACTCAGCTTTTAGGGGCAAAAAGGTGGGGAAAAGTGAGGATTTCGGCCCTAAAATGAGTGTATAAGAAACTCTGCGTAACATGATGGGTCAAGGTTATGGAATATGTTAAATTAGGTCAATAGGGACTTCCATGGCGAATTTAAGCTCAAAAAAAGGCGTTTTACTAAGTTAAACAGTTTCTCCTTCCCGACTAGTCAATAAAAACCCTGATTTCCCATGACTTTGAGTATGCAGAATTTTACTGAAGCAAGGGCAGCGTATTTTCTGAAGGAATAGGATGTAAAACACTATGATAAATCAGATAATTAGTATAGGAATATGGCATGGGCATTAAGCTAAGCTAAAAAACATTTTTATATAGAAAACCCCTCAAGATTGAAGTGCCGCAAGACAAGAGATGATCCCGAAACCCTTCAGCATTTACTCCAGTAGCTTTGAGACAAGAATATGAATATATAGCCAATAAAAATATATAGCAGCAAGAGACAGTACAAGTCTTGAGGAAACAACCTCTCAAGAGAATAAATGCAAGCCTCAATAATACATGTACATGGCAGTGAAAGAACACTACTATTTCTGCATAAACCCAGGCTATGAAAAACACAGACTATGATAGAAAACTGCTCCAGAATTATTTCAATGCAATATATGGCCCAAATACAATAGGGGAGCAAGGCTCTAACCCTTAGAAACAGTAAAATATCAATCCTCCAAGGGATTGGCTGAAATACACAAAATGGAAAAAATGTCGGAGTTGCTGGGCAGCAGCTGCAACCCAAATATGGAACTAAGTAGAGAATGCCATAGATGATGAAAAATCTGAAGTATACCTCCTCCAATGGATCTCCAAAGTGGAAGGTTGATCCTTACACTTTAGATCTCTTCCCCAAATCAATCTGCAACCCCTCACTGCAGATACACCATTAAAATAACGCAGTAACAAGAGGGACTGCACATTAGTGGAATAAAACACTTCGGCCAAGTGCCGAGATCTTCAAATCAGCTCCAAATTCCTCCAATATGATCCTCCAAAGGAAAGAAATACTCTCCCTTTAAAAAACAAGAGAAGGAAGTGGTGTCGTAAAGTCACCATGGCAACACCCTACAACACAGTATTATGCTGCTGCAACAATAATGTTGTCCTGGAGGATGATGCTGAAAAACTAACCTTGCCGGAGCAGGCACTCGAAGTCCGCCGAGGCTAAGGGTGAGATCTCTGCACAGAGACACTCGGTTGCACTAAACATTGCTGCAGACATGCTAAATAGCCAGCGTACTAAAGAAGACAAATTTCTAACTCAATAATCAATAACTCAAGCATGAATGAAATGAGGAGGCTCCTCCATCTTTTATAGCATTGGTTTCCCTCCAAAACCCAATGTAGCCTCTCTCTCTCCTCCACATCCTCATCCTTATCTGTGCAGAAGCTTACAGAAGCTTCTAGAGTGTACATAGGCCCCCTCCTCCATGTGGTGTTGTGTCCCCCCCTTGACTCCCACTTAAGTCACAACGTTGTGCTACTAGGTGGATGTCTTATTTCACTTAAGTGAGTTAGACCCTCTTCACTCACTTTTTACTTATTTACAAACTATAGATGGAAAACTAAACAAAATAGAATATTCCAATTAGCTGTTGCTAATTAGGAATATTACAGTCCCCCGTGGCAAAATGTTGCTTGCCCTCAAGCAACTACCTGAACAAGTCTCCTTTCTGCAAAATGTGCCTGGGTCCCAGATGCGCCACTGAATCTTCCCTGTCCTCTGCATCACCCTGATATGAAGGGATCTCTCACGGTACCAACCAACCAACAATCCTTCCAGATCCCATGCAATCATCCAAACAAAATGAGCCACCTCCCAACAAGGAAACTCCTAAAAATATCCTTCCACCTCAAGCTCCAGTAATGAAGGTGGGCTGAGAATCTGAACTTGGAAAGCATCATAGCTTACCCCATGTTGTCCTCCTCTCCACTTATGGCAAGTGTAGAGTGTATGTTGATCCTGGGCTGCAAAATTATTTCCCTCCAATGGCAAAGTGAAGGACAATCCTCCAGAGAAGGTTCATTAAACAATGAAGAACAAGCTGGCCCAAAAAAATCCATCCATGAAGAATAGGACATGGTCATCATGGAACATCCTAATGAGATGTTTTCTGAAGGTATTACATGATGATGCATGATGCAAACAATTCCTCACAAGGATATAGCGTAGTCTCATCCACTACAACTTCAGAAAATTACATGGAAAGCAATGTCCAGGATTCATCACATCTACTAAAGGATAGTAAATGGCTGAATGTAGCAACAATAATACATGATCAAGTACTTGCCCATGGCTATAAAATGGATGAATATAAATCTTATGGCCCACCTCAAAAGAGAACAAACATTTAGCTGTGGTGGCCACATCTCCTCTTATGCTCCCATTAGAACATGTAGTGCAGAAATTGTGAGAATTTTTCCCACTCACGGACACATCCAGCTCATGTGTCTCTCTCATAATCAAGCCTCCCATAAAAATCTGATCTATATCAGAGAATTAAGACATGATCAACAATAATATCAAGAGAATGTTGAAGGTTTCATGTGGTGCAAGAATGTACCAACAGCTTCCCAAACAAGTACAGCGCAGTTTTACAAGTTGCTGCTTGATGAAAGTACAAGGAAAAATGTTTCTCCTTACATGGTTAATCATGCATGTCTCCATATGACACATGTTAGAGTGTATAAAATGAACATACAAGTGATGATAAAACATTTTCCCAAGGCCACAAAAGAGATGGCTGCCTCCATCATGTAGATTGTCCCAATACAACTCATGGAGCAATGTGACAAGCTTGCCCCCTTGTGAAGCAATGCATTGCATAGGAATGGAAAGAGTGTGCAAATCAATGAATGTATGTACAAAATTCTCACCATATTCTCGAAGTAAGATGGTAAATGGGTCCATACATGAGCCTTCCATAGTGTTTTGGCATGCTATGAAGAAGAATGAACCATGTGCTGCAAGAAGATAATCCTCCTCATGCTTGAAAACCCAAGTCAAGAAGAATATGCCATAGATGTCTCTATCATCATTACCTCCTCTAAGTGCAAAAAATATGAAGTGATCCTAGGACCTATGGGTTATAGATCCACCATATCTCTGCTGGGCACACTTCATCCATAAGTCTCTGCTCCCAAGTGACAACGCTGTGAGCTCATGAAAATAAGCTCTTGTCAATACAAAGCTCTGTTCTTTGACATGCTCCTTGTCAAATACTCTTCAAATAATGATGAAAAAAATGTGGAATGCTTCCCAAGATGGAAGTGCTTCCCAATCATCATCAAAGACCAAGGAGATAGTGCCATCCCCTCCTCCTGCAACATCATACAAAGTGTGAGAGCAAATATGCCCTCGCTCTCCCAGAAACAAACAAGGCAATAACACATTGTGTTTCATCCCCATACCTCCATCATACCAATCATGTGATGAAGACACAATGAATGATATGAGTATCATATCAACACCATGCATCCATACTCTATGCTGCTCAATGATGAAAGTATCTAGCCATCTTTTGCCTGTCCTCCTACTCTTAGGAAGAGTGTTTGCCAAGTGATGGCCAAACTCTTTCAAGAGTAACCTGCGCAGCCAAGCCTCCTGCTGCCCGATATCATAGTTCTGCAAGTACAAGTGATGGCCAAACTCCTTCAATAGTAACTAGCGCAGCCAAGCATCCTGCTGACCAGTATCATAGATCTGCAGGTAGCTCCCTAGCTCCTTGCTCATCATCCACATCCACTCAATCACCTGTGGATGCCTCCTTATTCTCCTCATCCTGGTACTCCTCCCATGAGGGCTACCATTCTCCCAAATCACATTCCTATCTTTGCACTTCATGGGATTTTGAAATGCAAGCTCCTCAAGGATCAATGAGACCCTGTCAAGAATCAATTAGGTGGTAGGAAAAAACCTCCCATCATGATGTGTATGGCTCAAGGGATGTCCAACACAAGCATGATAGATGTTATCCATCCTAAGATTTCCTCCATCAACTATCTTCTCTTGTGAGAAGGGAAGAAAGGCATTGCATTCCATGGTGTGTCGAAGTGCATCTCCAATGAGATCTTTCCTTGAGACCTCCCTTTAATCCATAGTCTTCCAAAACCAATGAGGTCTTGGATCTGAAAGTAGAAGTTCCTCTTTGAGCTAAGAGGAGCTCATTGAGAAAGTGTCATCTTAAAGGGAGAAAAGGTTTCTTACTCCAAGATGTCTACCATCAATCTTCAAATCTTCAAACCCCAACCTCCAATGTGATGTACAATCCAACAATGGCTCATGAGAATGATGGTTTGATTCCTTCTTGAGTGTTTCCATGATGCACAGCTCAATGCAACCAAGCTTCTCTTGATGTGCATTTGTAACTTCTTGTATGGCTACAAGAGTCCCTTCTTCAAAAGTGTTGGCTACCCCAACTGTTGATGCATGTGGTTGCTCCTCCATGAGTGGGACAGCGTTAACACAAGCCTCCCCAAGAGGTGGTGTGATCTCTTCTTCTTGATGAGAATAGGAAGTGCATGGTACTTCCTCTTCTTTTTCTTCAATCTTCTTGACCTCCTCAAAGGTGGATGTATTTCTTCTGGATCTGAAAATAGATGAGAATAAACTCATCTTCTTCTTGGGCTTAGACTCATAGGGACTAGTGGATCCCTCATACATGGGAGAGGTGACCTCCCAATGGTTTGTTGAAACTTTGAACTCTGCATGCTAGAAACCCTACTGTTCCTCCTTCATCCTACCTGAGCTGACAGTAATCTCTGAAGGGCAAAGCTGCTTTGAAGTCTTCCCCCTTGGACTACCATTCTCGGAAATAATCTCCAAAGGGTATATGATCATGCTGATGTGAGATCCTCATATTTTTCATAGATAAATAGATCCATAGGCTGAGCCAGAACTATGCTCTAATACCACTTTAATATCTTGTTTCGAGGATATCTCTAAAACACGACAAACTCCAACCAGAGATTGACTGGGAGGGCATTTACCGGATATGTCGCCTCTAAAAGAGAACGAGATTTGGAGGCTATCTGGCCCTTTCCAGACTCTTTATAAGAGTGATAAATGAACACGCGAAGTGGTATAGAACTAAAACACTAAAAAAATAATAGTGCAGCAGACTGTAATATCCCAAAAATGTATTTTTCAGCAGATCATGCAAGAAAAACAAATTCTTCAGGAATGTGGGCTTCAGATATTATAAAAATTGTTTAAAAACACTCAGAAACCAACTCCAAATACTGCAGAAACCTTTACTCGGCTTTTAGGGGCAAAAAGGTGGGGAAAAGTGAGGATTTTGGCCCTAAAATAAGTGTATAAGAAAATATGTGTAACATGACGGGTCAAGGTTCTGGAATATGTGAAATTAGGTCAAGAGGGACTTCCATGTCAAATTTCAGCTCAAAAAAAGGCGTTTTTCTAAGTTAATCAGTTCCTCCTTCCCGACTAGTCAAGAAAAACCCTGATTTCCCATGACTTTGAGTATGCAGAATTTTACTGAAGAAAGGAAAGCGTATTTTCTGATGGAATAGGATGTAAAAATCTATTAGAAATCATATAATGAGAATAGGAATATGGCATGGGCATTAAGAAAATCTAAACAACATTTTTATATAGAAAACCCCTCAATATTGAGGTGCCGCAAGACAAGAGAATGATCCCGAAACCCTTCAGCGTTTACTCCTGTAGCTGTGAGACAAGAATATTAATATATAGCCAATAATAATCTATAGCAGCAAGAGAGATTACAAGTCTCTACGAAACAACCTCTCAAGAGAAGAAATGCAAGCCCCAATAATACATGTACATGGCAATGAAAGAACACTACTATTTTTTCATAAACCCAGGCTATGAAAAATGAAGACTATGATAGAGCACTGCTCCAGAATGATTTAAATACAATATATGTCCCAAATACAATATGGGAGCAAGGCTCTAACCCATAGAAACAGTAAAAGATCAATCCTCCAAGGGATTTGCTGAAATACACAAAATGGAAAAAATGTCGGAGTTGTTGGGCAGCAGCTGCAACTCAAATCTGGAACTAAGTAGAGAAGGCTGTAGATGATGAACAATCTGAAGTAGACCTCCTCCAATGTATCTCCAAAGTGGAAGTCTGATCCTTACACTTGAGATCTCTTCCCCAAATCAATCTGCAACCCCTCACTGCAGATACACCATAAAAATAACGCAGTAACTAGAGGGACTGCGCAATAGTGGAATAAAACACTTCGGCCAAGTGCCGAGATCTGAAAATCAGCTCCAAAGTCCTCCAATCTGATCCTCCAAAGGAAATAAAGACTCTCCCTCTGAAAAACAAGAGAATGAAGTGGAGTCGTAAAGTCACCACGGCAACACCCTACAACACAGTATTATGCTGCTGCAGCAATAACATTGTCCTGGAGGATGATGCTGAAAAACTAACCTTGCCCGAGCAGTCACTCGAAGTCCCCCAGGGCTAAGAGTGAGATCTCCACACGGAGACACTCGGTTGCACTAAACAGTGCTACAAATAGGCTAAACAGCCAGCGTGCTAAAGAAGACAAATGTCTCACTCAACAATCAATAACTCAAGCATGAATGAAATGAGGAGGCTCCTCCATCTTTTATAGCGTTGGTTTCCCTCCAAAACCCAATGTAGCCTCTCTCTCTCCTCCACATCCTCATCCTTATCCACATCCTCATCCTTATCTGTGCAGAAGCTTGCAGAAGCTTCTAGAGTGTACATAGGCCCCCTCCTCCATGTGGTGTTGGGTCCCCCCCTTGACTCCCACTTAAGTCACAACGTTGTGCTACTAGGTGGATGTCTTATTTCACTTAAGTGAGTTAGACCCTCTTCACTCACTTTTTATTTATTTACAAACTTTAGACGAAAAACTAAAGAAAATAGAATATTCCAATTAGTTGTTGCTAATTAGGAATATTACAACATCACAACAAGAAAGGAATCAACATCATCAACTTTACACAATAATAAATCACATCATTTAACACCAATATACCTTGGAAACCACGTAGGGTGAAAACCATCAAATGTTTAATTTTATTATTAAACGCTCATTAAGGTGTTCAGCCCTCACTGAATGGCTTATAAGGGAGACCATCCCTTAACCATCGTTTATAAATCTTACAAGAAAACATACAAATATCTAGCTTAAAGCTATTACAATAAATATGATATAATTTACTCACTAATCTTCAAATATTCATATCTTGGTGGCATGGATGTACCTACAATGGACCATCGTACATTGGATCATCCTGCAGCTCACACTCGTCTACAAGAACCATAATCATTTACCTACAATGGACCATCATACATTGGATCATCCTGCATCTCACACTCATTAGCATGAACCATAATTATTTACCTGCCACCATGTTAAGCATAATATTCCCTTTGTACAAGTCACCCTCTTGCCCTGCTAATGATGCCTTAAACATACATTGATGTCAAGATTCATAAAGTATTAATCAACCATTTCATAAATCTATACTAGAGAAACCTCTTCCTCTACCCATGTATATTCATGACATGAAAGTAAAATACCTTGGCATTCTCCCTTTAACAACACATACTGCATATGTGCTAGTTATAAGTCATCACATTAACTAATGTTTCCCTCACATAAGCACACATTCCTGCAAGACAGTAGCTACATCGCCCAATATTTTCTTTAAAAGAAACTAATACATCAGTTACGATATTCGTGCATGCGAGTTACATAAATTTAGTCAAAATAAATAACCCTTAAGCTATTAATTTTGGTGCACGAAAGGAAATCTAACATAACAAATGTTGCTCCCATGCATGAAAATGCATATAGATTCCAAAAGAGTCTTCCCAAAGGAATGCTTAACTTTGTAAGAGTAATGTAAATAAGCACACAAATTGATTTCTTCTTTTTCAAATATTATACTAACAATACTTTCCAATGTAGTCTAACACAACATGCTATCTTTTCCCACATACAAATATGTATATTCTTTCAAACAAAAGCTAATACAAATATTGCATGCCTATGCATAATCTTACTCGAAATGAAACTAACATAATAGTTATGATAGCATAAGGTACTCGCATATAAGTTTTCCTAAGGAAACATGATAAGTCAATATTTCCTCTATCCATGCAGAGAACATATCTCTATAACAAAATGAATAATATTTGTGCATGCAGAGCTTAGCATAATAGCTCTTCTTTAATGTGCGTAACACAAATTCCCTTCCTGGAATTACACTTCATTAACTATTCTTTTCATGTAAGCATATACATAATTATTTCTCAAAATGAATTTAATATAACTTAGTTTCTTTATGTAGTTTCACATGCTTCCCTTTCACGAAATTATGATATATAACCATCTTTTATGCACAAAACTAGGAAACCATAACAAGGTTAACTTAGCCTTTTATACACCTAAGTCAAGAACTAGCCATGCAATCTTTTCAAACGGTTACCCTGTTCAAGAATGTGGAAGGCCTTTATAAAATAATAATAAGAAAATTAACCCTTTATATAGTAAACCATGCATTTAAGTCAAAATACCCAATATACAACACAAAAATAACTTGTTCTTTTACCCACCAGAACATGTAACTTTTGCAAACTCTTGCAAAGGAATTGACGCAATGGACTTATCTTTCACACACAAGACGAAGATATTCTTTCCAAAGAAAATCCTAAAACTTATGTTATTTATGTGTATAATTTTTAGAAGGTAATTCCATAAGATATTACATTTAACCACAAAGACACATTTCGCCTTAAAAAGGAGAATCCCAACTTATTATACCTTCCAATGAAATATTTTCTCATATATATGTAACTCATCCCAAGAAGGCTGAGCAAAGTAAATATTATTCTTTACTATTTTCCCATAATCTATTCCCAAAAACAAAGCTACATGATATATTTTTGTTTTCACCAAAACAAATATTTTATATGCACTCTTATTTTCCAAATAAGAGCTTTGATTCTTATCATTTTCCACAAGTAAAAATGCATATGAAATAATTCTCAAGACTGCTAACTGACTTATTTGATCTTAGACATAATTATTTTAATTCCTTCCACTAAAAATTAACAAAATACTTATCTTTTAATATCTGGAAATTGTTTGTACAGGATCTCCTACAACGACTCCTTAGTGGCCATGAACATGAAATATACATTGGCATCATTCACCAATGATTCATTCTTGCATTATGCGATGGTAACCAAGAGAAACAAACATGCTCTTCCTCATATTACTCTTGAAAAAAAAAAACCATCACCATTGTTGCTGTCGCGACTATTACTGTTGGTACTAATCTTCATAGTGCATTTAACCAGGATTGTTCAATCCAGTAAAGGTATCCCAAGCCCGAAAATTCATGAATAGTTTTTTGTATCGGAATTTCGGTTTATTTCTTGATGGTGAAAAGCTAATAACCCTCTCTTTTTACCCACCAGAACATGTAACTTTTGCAAACTCTTGCAACTGAATTACCACAATGGACTTATCTTTCACACACAAGATAAAGACATTCTTTCCAAAGAAGATCTTGTTACTTATGTTATCTTTGTCTATAATTTTTAGAAATTAATTCCATAAGATATTATCTTCAACCACAATTACACATTTCACCTTAAAAAGGGAAATCCCACATCTTATATCTTCCCATGAAAATATCTTCTCATATATTTATTTCATCTTGATATGAGAATAAGTTGCGAAATAAGTCACGTAAATAAACAATGGTGAATTTGTTTCAGTCACATCCCAATAAAATAATGAAATACCCTTTTCTTTCATATATATAACTCATCCTAAAAAAAATTGAGTAAAATAATTCTTACTCTTTACTATTTTCCCATAATCCAAGGAAAATATATATATATATATATATATATATATATATATATATATATATATATATATATATATATGCACTTCTTTCCAAGAAAATGGATTCATTAATAACCATGCAAATCCATATATATTTTTCTCAAGATAAAACGTAATGGACATGCTTACCTCTGAAGAACGCTCATAATAAGAACTTATATTATGCCATAATACTGCATAGCAAGTCCCACAGCTATCATAGTTGTATCAACAAAGCTGGCCACGACGTGGGATCGATGCCTCCAGAGGATCAATGCACACTCTTTACTCTTTTCATCAATGCACATTATTTTCCTGGAATGCAAATGCTGATCCTTTTCTTTTAAACCCATTGGTCTCCATTCCATTTTCACACTCCCCTCCATCCCACTGAATGCAAAAAATAATAGTATATATTTTGTAATTGGAATACATGTTACCATTTTCTTGAAAGAGATCATAGGTTAGTTTCTAACTAAATCATAACCCTAATGAACTTATAAATTAGTTTCTTGAAAACCAATCGATTCGTAATTCATGATAACTATATGATAATTAAAATAGTTCTGTAAAATTTGTGAATGCCAATGGTTTTATAGGGGTGTTTCATACTCCCCCCCTTAAGAGAACATCATCTTCGGTGTTCTTATCTCACTGATACGTAAACTTATACTCATGATATAATGATATAAACAGCCCTAAGGGATTCCTTCCCCTTTGGAATGAAAAACTTTCTTTTCCTTAAATGCCATTAATTGAAACAACAATATTTGTATCCATTGTCATAAGCATGTATAGCTCAAAATATATTCCATTTCCATTTTTAACTACTTATCCATTATTCAATTCATAAAAATATAGAAAATTCTCTATACGAACTTACCATTACTTACCAATTACTATTGGAAGCAATGATGGCTTTTACACAATCTCTCTGAGAATGGTTGAAGAATGCAACAACACTCCATGGAAGGAGCATGTAATGTATGACTAACAAATTCAATCACATTAGTCACATAGTTTCAATCAAATGAAATACTTGCAATTATTAAACATTCATGCAATATCAAGAGATGTTTTAAAGAGAGTACTTCCACAAGTACTCAGAGAGCACCAAACCTCTAATCAATGCATCACGTGCACATTGCCTTAGCTCCTACTAAAGACATCCACACAGTACTTCAAAAAGGACTCAGAGAGCACCTAGCTCTCTAATTTTATCAATGGTGAATCAATGCACCATGGGAATATCCTAGCCTCTGCTAAGAAATTCAAGCAATTTAGTAAAAATAAATAAATTTACTTATACATTCAGTAATTCATTTTCCGAGTGTTAAGCTCCTTTCCTCTTAATATATACATAATATATTCACACAATCATATAAAAATTCATTTTAATATAACACATAACATTTTACTTAACTTGTTTTGCTATGAGAACCACAATGGTAAACAAAATTCTCCTCCCAACCCAAGGGAGTTGGTTTCCACAACCAAATGGAGTCATTTTCACATCCAGAAAGTCATTTGACAAAAGACCATTCCAAGTCCAGTATGGATTCCATGGAAACATCATGCCTATTCCTCTGACAGTGTCCCGCCTATGAGGAATTTTGGGCCAGCTCCAACAGGGTCCAAAATCAATAGAGTTGCCTCAGGTTTTTCCCCTTCACAATCTTCACCAACACTTTTCCCTACTGAGATCATATATCTCTAGGGAGAGGAAATCCAGGCAAGTAAGTGCCATAAACCCCCTAGGGCAGGCAACCACCATCAACCCAAGGCCTTCTAGCCTTTCACAATTTTTGTCAACTGTCTAGCATGTTAAATTTCTCTTTTAGTATTATTTTCCATTGTATATTACATAATGAACTTTCTGCACATTATACATAAAGAAAAAGAAACTTTGTGTACATCATACATCATACTTTCCCTTAACATGGGCCTGATATCTAGATTAACAGGACACTTGAATAACATACATGTGTTATACATTATTACTTCCCAAATAACACAATCATGTACATTATAACATGATACTTTATAAATCACCATTGCAATTTTCATGACACTCTTTTCACAGGTTTTTTGTTGCCACTAAGCTACCCATGCTTATTATAAGCAATAATGCTAATCATAAATATGCATTTCGTAAGCACATATTATCTTACGCAATCATTTTAATTTTCTGCATAAAATTTTGTCATGCATACAATTACATACAAATATTCATTAATGTGTATGTGTCAATAACGATTAGGGTATGAGTGCAAATATTTCCAATTCCCACAATGTTTTGTTACCAACAGACAGACACATGAATTAATTACCATAATCACTTGTTCACAACTTTCAAATAGCTTTACTCAAAATCGATTTGTGCATATAACTTTCATTAGTTAGTCGTTCGTAACTAATCAATGTTATTAATAATATTAATGCATCCATGACACGACTCATTCAAAAACTAGTCATTCAATGCCACTAGTCATTATAGTCAAGTCTCACTACTTGACCCATTGTGTATTTTTAACATCTGAAAGAGTTCATTCAATTTCATTTTAAAACACTCTATCATCTTATATAAGGACTTTCCTCACCTTTTGCATTCATGCATTAGTTTCATGCACCATCACTATACACATTCATTTTTTTTAAGTAGTGCATGGTAACTTTAGTTATGTTGATTAAATGTATGAGTAATATGTCATATACCTGATGTTAGTAAACAACTCTCACTTTCACTAGTTATGACTCATGTTGTTCATAAATACAACAAAGGTTTATTGTCTTTCATCCTCAAGAGGATTCCAATTTTATGAAAATAGTTTTGCAACAACATTTATTATTCATTACTCTTTAATGTAGTTATAAACATGAATCATACATATCATGTCAATAGTAGAATACTAAATATATCATTCAATATGTATATTTCTAGAATCATATATCAATCAATATGTAGATTTCTAGAATCATACCTTAACTCATGTCCATTGGTAGCATACCTCAACTTCCTTTCGCTTAACAAATCCCAAAGAGGCTGGTGCTGCAACCTTTATCTTTGATACCACTTGTAACATACACTGACAACTTCACATGGAAATGCCAGGAGTTAAAAAAAAAATATACAAGTTACTCACAGGCAAATATCCAAATCACTATTAAATATTCCTTACTCATCATTACATAGAATGTTCACCAGTTCATAGTGTAAACTTAGATTAAGAATAGTAAGCTGCTTAGCCATTAACCTCCTTCATTGCAGTACATTAACATAATACTGTATGATGTAACCTTCCACTCATTTCATTATTCATGTAGTCATCACATACTTGAAATTATGAACATCACAACAAGAAAGGAATCAACATCATCAACTTGACACAATAATAAATCACATCATTAGACACTAATATACACACCAATATATCTTGGAAACCACGTAGGGTGAAAACCAGCAAACATTTAATTTTATTATTAAACGCTCATGAGGGTGTTCAGCCCTCACTCAATGGCTTATAAGGGATACCATCCCTTAACCATATTTTATCAATCTTACAAGGAAACATACAAATATCTAGCTTAAAGCTATTACAATAAATATGATATAATTTTCTCACTAATCTAGATATATTCATATCTTGGTGGCATGGATGTACCTACAACGGTCAATCGTACATTATATCATCCTGCAGCTCACACTCCTCTGCAAGAACCATAATCATTTACCTACAATGGACCATTATACATTGGATCATCCTGCATCTCACACTCATCAGCATGAACCATAATTATTTACCTGCCACCATGTTAAGCATAACATTGCCTTTGTACAAGTCACCCTCTTGGCCTACTAATGATGCCTTCAACATACATTGATGTCAAGATTCATAAAGTATTAATCAACCATTTCATAAATCTATACTAGAGAAACCTCTTCCTCTACCCATGTATATTCATGACATGAAAGTAAAATACCTTGGCATTCTCCCTTTAACAACACATACTGCATATTTGCTAGTTATAAGTCATCACATTAACTAATGTTTCCCTCACATAAGCACATATAACTGCAAGACAGTAGCTACATCTCCCAAAATTTTCTTTAAAAGAAACTAATACATCGGTTACGATATTCGTGCATGTGAGTTACATAAATTTAGTCAAAATAAATAACTCTTAAGCTATTAGTTTTGGTGCACAAAAGGAAATCTAACATAAAAAATTTTGGTCCCATGCATGAAAATGCATATAGATTCCGAAAGAGTCTTCCCAAAGGAATGCTTAACTCTGTAAGACTAACGTAAATAAGCATACAAATTCATTTCTTCTTTTTCAAAGATTATACTAACAATCCTTTCCAATGTAGTCTAACACAACATGCTATCTTTTCCCACATACAAATATGTATATTCTTTCCAAAAAAAGATAATACAAATATTGCATGCCTATGCATAATCTTACTCGAAATGAAACTAACATAATATTTATGATAGCATAAGGTATTCGCATATAAGTTTTCCTATGGAAACATGATAAGTCAATATTTCCTCTATCCACGCAGAGAACACATCTCTATAAAAAAATGGCTATTATCTACACATGCAGAGCTTATCATAATAGCTCTTCTTTAATGTGCATAACACAAATTCCCTTATTGAAATTACACCTCATTAACTATTCTTTTAATGTAAGGATATACATAATTATTTCTCAAAATGAATTTAATATAACTTAGTTTCTTTATGTAGTTTCTCATGCTTCCCTTTCACGGAATTATGATAGATAACCATCTTTTATGCACAAAACTAGGAAACCATAACAAGGTTAACTTAACCTTTTTACACCTAAGTCAAGAACTAGCCATGCAATCTTTTCAAAAGGTTACCCTATTCAAGAAAGTGGAAGGCCTTTATAACATAATAATAAGAAAATTAACCCTTTATATAGTAAACCATGCATTTAATTCAAAATACCCAATATACAACACAAAAATAACTTGTTGTTTTACCCACTAGAACATGTAACTTTTGCAAACTCTTGCAAAGGAATTGACGCAATGGACTTATCTTTCGCACACAAGACGAAGATATTCTTTCCAAATAAAATCCTATAACTTATGTTATTTATGTGTATACTTTTTAGAAGGTAATTCCATAAGATATTACATTTAACCACAAAGACACATTTCGCCTTAAAAAGGGGAATCCCAACTTATTATACCTTCCAATGAAATATTTTCTCATATTTATGTAACTCATCCCAAGAAGGCTGAGCAAAGTAATTATTATTGTTTACTATTTTCCCATAATATTTTCCCAAAAACAAAGCTACATAATATATTTTTGTTTTCACCAAAACAAATATTTTATCTGCACTCTTATTTTCCAAATAGGAGCTTTTATTCTTATCATTTTCCACAAGTAAAAATGCATATGAAATAATTCTCAAGACTACTAACTTACTTATTTGATCTTAGACATAATTATTTTAATTCCTTCCAGTAAAAATTAACAAAATACTTATCTTTTAATATCTGGAAATTGTTTGTACAGGCTCTCCTACAATGACTCCTTAGTGGCCATGTACATGAAATATACATTGGCATCATTCACCAATGATTAATTCTTGCATTATGCGATGGTAACCAAGAGTAACAAACACGCTCTTTCTCATATTACTCTTGAATAAAAAACAACCATCACCATTGTTGATGTCGCGACTATTACTATTGGTACTAATCTTCATAGTGCATTTAACCAGGATTGTTCAATCCAGTAAACGCATCCCAAGCCCCAAAATTCATGAATATTTTTTCGTATCTGAATTTTGGTTTATTTCTTGATGGTGAAAAACTAATAACCTTCTCTTTTTACCCACCAGAACATGTAACTTTTGCAAACTTTTGCAACTGAATTACCACAATGGACTTATCTCTCACGCACAAAATAAAGACATTATTTCCAAAGAAGATCTTGTTACTTATGTTATCTTTGTCTATAATTTTTAGAAAGTAATTCCATAAGATATTATCTTCAACCAAAATTACACATTTCACCTTAAAAAGGGAAATCCCACTTCTTATATCTTCCCATCAAAATATCTTCTCATATATTTATTTCATCTTGATATGAGAATAAGTTGGAAAATAAGTCACGTAAATAAATAATGGTGAATTTGTTTCAGTCACATCCCAATAAACTAATGAAATACCCTTTTCTTTCATATATATAACTCATCCTAAAAAAAAATTGAGTGAAATCATTATTACTCTTTACTATTTTCCCATAATCCAACGAAAATATACATGATATATATATGCACTGCTTTCCAAGATAATGGATTCATTAATAACCATGCAAATCCATGCATTTTTTCTCAAGATAAAACCTAATGGACATGCTTACCTTTGAAGAACGCTCATAATAAGAACTTCAATTATGCCATAATACTGCATAGCAACTCCCACGGTGTCATAGTTGTATCAACAAAAGTGGCCACGATGTGGGATCAATGCCTCTAGAGGATCAATGCACACTCTTTACTCTTTTCATCAATGCACATTATTTTCCTGGAATGAAAATGTTGGTCTTTTTCTTTTAAACCCGTTGGTCTCTCTTCCATTTTCACACTCCCCTCCATCCCAGTGAATGCAAAAAATAATAGTATATATTGTGTAGTGTAATACGTGTTGCCATTTTCTTGAAAAAGATGATAGGTTAGTTTCTAACTAAATCATAACCCTAACTAATTTATGAATTAGTTCCTTGAAAACCAATCAATTCATAATTCATGGTAACTATATGATAATTAAAATAGTTCCTTAAAAATTGTGAATGCCAATGATTTTATAGGGGTGTTACAAAAGTAAGGAAACAAATCTAATTAAAAGAACTATAAGTCCTTGTCCAAGAATAAACTAGAAAAATAAAATATAAATGCACCCGTCTAAATGTCTAGGAGTATTTGTATTAACTAAATAACACACTCTTGGAGTATTACTTATCATAAGTGATAAAACCAAATTCCTTTATACATTTAAACCAAAAAAAATATAACAAATCTCAAATACATATAATCACTAAAAGTAAAAGAAAGGAGTTAAAAAAAAATGTTTATATATACATATATTTCAAAAGCTTAAAATATATAAATAATTAAAAAAAAAAAACATTAAATTATTAAATTATATATATATATATATATATATATATATATATATATATACACACACACGTCATAAGGTTTTCTCTTTTGAGAACATATCCCCTAGTTGTCATTATAATTGTTATGTTGAGTTGTATTTTAGAATTCAAATTTCCTTACAATATGCATGGAAATGTTTTCATGATTGAAATCAAATCTATGATTGGAATATTTTTCTTTCAACTAGAATGGGTTCAGAGCTATAATTTATGCACTCTTTCTTACATTTATATTGTTGATTGGAGATATTGTAGAAATGGAACATGTTGTTGGATGTTGTGTCATCCATGCTTCATGTAGATTGTTGTGTTTGGAAATAAGAAGCGCCAATGAGAAGACAAAATACCAATTAACTAAGTTAACTATATAATGATTCCCATTTAAACAAAATATGTTGATGCACAATTATTATCATAAGTTTGAATGGCTTAAGGTGTAACTTACATAAATAGCTACAAGGCTTCATTTGCCTTGGAATTTATTTTGGGTAGGGCTAACTAATGGATTTTGGGTGTGTCATGTGAAATATAGGCTTCTAATGAAGTTTTATCTTTTTTTTTATGATGTCTAGAGGAGATTTTTGTTATAAATTATCACTAGGATTGTACAATGTTGAAATGTCATTTAATCAGACAATATTTCATATTCTAGTATATAAGGTTGTTGTAGAAAGATATGTATTAGATTTATGGGCTTTTGTAGACTAAAGGTGATATTTCTAAAATCATAAGAGAATTCAAAGATAGATTCTTTGTTACAACCAAACCTTTTATGGATTTTTTTCTCTGTTACATTTTCTCTTCATGTGTGAAGGATTTATTGTAGGGGAAACAACAAATACTTTGGACCCTTACCTTTAGGAAAAAATTTAACCACTGGTCATGACCATATGATTGTTTCAAAGGATGTATGAAGTTATAGATGGGATGAAAGAAGATTGCTTTTACTTCTTGATAGAAAATTAAAATTTTTCAAGTTGTTATATTTATAGTGCAATATAAGAGGTTGGGGATGTGAGCAGATATTATGCAAGATATAAATAATATTTTTGTATAATATATCCCCCACTCCCTTTGTAAATTATTGTGCAAATATATTATACATTTATCAGTAGCTATTTTATTTGAGCAATCTTGCTATGAAGAAAGAATTAAGGCTTTGGTTGAGCTTGAGATGGGTTATAACAGGGAGAAAAAAACATACAAGAAGAATTAAATTTGGGTATGTATCATTGTGGTTTAATTTGGGCATATGATAGTATAACCATAGCACTTACTGGATTGAAGGAATTTTTTTTTTGCATTGGTTTCTCCCTTCAATGATATGAATACCAGTTGAAGAAGCATTGTAGAGTATTGGAGTAGTCCTAATAGTAACAATAATCGTGACACGAGAAATAAAATTGATTTGAGTTTTTCCTAGGAGGAGTTTGGAAGAAAAAGTTCTTCACCATACTTAGAAGACAATATCCCCATTATATCAAAGAAACATAAAACCTTGAAGAGTATTTTTCCACTAGACAAGGATGTCAAGGCCTACATTTGGTTCAGACAACAATATCCCCGTGCCTTGGCCAAAATTCCTGTCATAGTGATTGTAATTCAATTTAATTTGTTGTTAAAGACCATAAAGTGATCTTCTAGCTGGAGACCTAATGTAATTGGTTCATTACCATATTTGAACTTGCTACCTTGCAATATGGAAGAGCGGTTACTTCTATTTGGTAGACTATTTTTTGGACAATAGGCTTTAAGTCTGATTGTTGATATCACCATGAGGCTAGCTAGATCTGGTGGCTTCAAGTTATAAAGTAATTTACATCTATTTTTTCCCTACTTTATAAAAATTGTTTCTTAAGTATGAAATTTATGAAAATGTAACTTTCATTTAATTTTGTACAAAATGTTGTTTTAAAGTGGAAAAAAACAAATATTCATAAGGAGCAAGTCATTTTCATTTTCATTTGAATTTGTTTATTTTTTTCTTAATGTACGAAGTGTATGATAATTTTTAGTGTTCTTATGTGATTCTGATAAGTTGATAAAATGAGTTGCGTTGAGTTGTGATTAGAGCAAATGAAATGATCACACTATTTTATCCACCCTTAAATTTATTTTCATAATGATTTAGGGAGGTTATGGTTTTCTTCCTTTTAACATATATCTAGGTTGTTTGAAGTGAAATATTATTTGAATATCATATTCTATTGTAGAATATAGTTTGTTCTTCATTATGTTACGGAAAATTTGTTGTGAAAGACTTTTACAAAAGAATCATATGTAGTTTTCTATGTCCAGAAAATGTTTCAAGGTTGTCATGACCTATGTTCTAGATGTTGATATTGGAATCACGTACATATGAAATTACTATTATCCATTGGTAAATTTATTTTTTTTATTAACAGTGGCTTTAGAATTTTAAAAGAATGAAGAATTTTAGGGCCACATCTGTGTAGGTATGTTATTCACTAAACATGTGTAGGTATGTTATTCACTAAACATTTGTCTATAGGGCCATTGTCCACTTGGAGATAAAGCTCCCCTTTGTTATTCTCCACAATTTGAGCTTTGGTCAGGGGATAGTACTCCACCAGTAAGAGCAGTCTTCTCATCTTATTAAATGTCAAGGACATATCTCATGTTAATAAGCTCATACTTGCTACAAACACTTAAAAAAGTCAAGGAAAATTAATGGCTATAGAGATAAGATCCTTGTTCTTTGTCTTTTCACATCCAACGATAAGTTGATCTATTATATTTTTTGCACTAGTAAGATGCTTATGTGGATTTGCTAACATCAAAACCTGTAGCAAAATAGCCATTAAGGAGAGAAGTTTAGAAATTGGCACCCATTTTGTATATGTGTTTCCATGAAAGTAGTGCCACATCAACATATCAAACATTCTCTATGTTGAAAATAAAATACAAAAACTTTGATAAGTTGATTTAGTGCAAGAAACCTTGATAACATAAGATATGCACATAGTTTGCATGAACTACTATTAGTCAAAGAGAAACACGTCAGAAACATTTCATATGGTTTTCTTTTACTTTCATATACTATTGCTTCGAAATTTAACACCTTAGTATTTTTTATATTTGATTCTTATCTTTCGTCTTTCGTTTTTTTTACCTTACTTGGGTTCTATAGATTAAGCGAGATGAACCAGTCTCATGGTTTAGCATCTATGTATAGTGACTTGTGATTTACTGGATCAATTACCAATGTGATTGGAATGCATATAATAAATTTTTCATTTTTTTATGATTCAGATATAAGAATAGGTTATATAAATTTTGGGGCCATTATTTTAAAGACAGTGTGAGGTGTGGTCTTTTCATGAAAAAAAGAAGCAGTATTTTCATTGTGGTTCTTATGGATTACAATTGCTTTATTTTCAAGATAAAATAGTTTAAATGTTTTTGAATGATCTCTACACATTCAATTGCTGGATTAAAACAAGAACATGGCAGATACCAAGGAGATCAATGGTAAAGAGAAATGTGATCTTATTTATGAGCATTCGTGTAGGCATAATGAGAAAAGGTATTTAACTTGAACATAAACAACATGATTTGTAAGGATCAAGGAAGAAACATTGCAGTAACATTTCATTGTAGCATGGCCCTTTTCTTTTGTTGATATTTTTCTATCCTTCAACAATTCTCAAAGAAGCATAAATTAGTGTTATATACTATCGCCTTACGAATTTTCCTTTGGAACATCTGATGAAATTGCTAGTTAAATTCCCTATTAAATTGTGAAAGTGGATTATATTGACTAAATTGACTATATTTCACATATATGATAGGATTTAGAGAGTGTTATTGTACATTAAAAGTTTGGATCATAAACAACAATTAATTAAACTTTCCAAAAAAGTTCGTAATTTAAATATAATAAATAAAAAAATCCAACGTTTCCTAACTAAAAGATGTTAAAGGAGAATAAAAACATTATAAATAATCTATGTTAGTTGTAAATTCATGATATTAATTGTAGTTTTATTTGATTTCAAATATCAGAGACAAAGATAGCAATAACTATGACATATTTATTATGATAAGAATTTATAAAAATAATTTAAATATACAATAGTTATTATGTGAAATGAGAAATTCTCTTTTTGTTTTTGTTTTTTAGGTGATATATTTGCAATTAAAGTTAATAATTAAATTATTACCAAGTGAGTGATTGTCTCCAGAAATAATCGAAAGATTTGGTTAATTGTCAAGTATAAGTGTTTTTTACAGGAAAAAAAAAACATATAAAAATTGTTTAAAATATTTGAAAAGAAACACAATATCAAATAGAAATTAGATGTACAATTGATATTGATAATAATTAGTAATGTGAAAATTGAATATTATAAGAAGAATATTTGCAAGGAGTTGAATTTTAAGCCATAATTAAGTAGTATAATTAGTACAAATGATGTATTTATTTTAAACTAATTCTTTTTTTATAAATAAATTTTCTCTCACTTAGTTTTCTTTTAATCAAATTATACCATATCTAAATATTTTTCCTTTTTATTTTTTTTTGATATTATAATAAAATCAATGTATCCTCATTTTAAAATAAATTAAGAATAACAAAATTTTACATTGAAATTTACAAATATAACCAAATTCTCTACTTTAAATGATTAATCTAAAAATACAAATAAAAACTTTATAAATTATGAAAATGTATTTCCTACTTACTCAAATAAACTTAAAATTTACCATCATAAAACACCATATAAGGAATGTAAATAATTTTCCAACGATATAGCATATCTCTAAATCCTCATAACAAACGAGTGTTTGTTAATTTACCATATCTCTAATTAGTCACAACAAAGCTGACTTTGAGAATTTAATTTAAATTTTCATTCTAAAAAAAATCTAGATGTGGGTTGATGTTGGAAAACATGGCATCGGAAGTTGGTTATGATTTTCAAGCTCCTCCAAAATCCTTTAAAGGAAAAGCTATGAAAACCTTGATCCGATTGGAGTAATTGGGTTATGATTTTCAAGCTCCTCTAAAATCCTTTAAACGAAAAACTATGCAAACCTTGATTTGATCGGAGTAATTGTCTCTTTTGGGTTGATAAATTTTTTGTTGCGGAAAACTGGGGAAAACAAGAAATGAGAAATTTGAAACTGAAAGAAATGAAGGATAAAAACCACTTGAAACTTTATTGATAAATTCTCCGTGTCATTACAAGCCTCTCGGACCATCTTATTAAACCTATATACATTTCGTTACTCTAACTACATCTCGTTATTTCATTATTTCAACTACCTAGGTAATTAGTAAATTTACAATATTTGTTGTCACATTTAACAAACTCCACCTTGACAACAAATTTCCTAATGTCCATTCATCATCTTTTCTGCAAGCCGAGAGAAGCAAGACACCATCTCAGCTTCTCTACTGTAACTGGCTTCATGAATATATCTGCATGATTCTCCTGTGTGCGGACCTTCTTGAGAACTACTTTGTCGCCTTCGATTATATGTCTGACAAAGTGATACCTCACATCGATGTGCTTGGCCTTGCTGTGATAGGCTGTATTTGTAGCCAAATGAATAGCGCTCTGACTGTCACAAAACACATTCACTTTCTCCTGTGTCCTTCCAATCTCATCAAGCAGACCTTTTAACCAGATTGCCTCTTTGCAGGAATCTGAAGCAGCTAGATACTCTGCTTCAGTAGTGGACAAAGCAACTGTCTCCTGAAGCTTGGACATCCAACTGATTACTCCACCTGCAAGAGTAAAAACATAACCTGTAGTAGACCTCCTTTTGTCCAAATCACTTGCATAATCAGCATCCACATATCCGCAGACTGTACCTTCATGACCATCAAAGATGATGCAATGGTCACTTGTGCCTCTCAAATACCGAAGCACCCATTTCACTGCTCGCCAATGTTCTTCCCCTGGATTTGCCATGAACCTGTTGACAACTCCAACTGCATGTGAAATGTCAGGTCTTGTAGATACCATCGCATACATTAAGTTGCCTACCGCATTTGCATATGGTACATGAGACATATACTGCTTTTCTTAATTAGTTCTAGGACTCAAATCCGAAGAAAGCTTAAAGTGGGAAGCTAATGGAACATTAACAGGTTTCACATTGTTCATACCGAACTTTTCAAGTATTTTCTCCACATACTTCTGTTGTGATAACCAAATCTTACCATTCTTCCTGTCTCTATGTATCTCCATGCCCAAGATATGTTTTGCCGCTCCAAGATCCTTCATTTCAAACGTCCTAGACAGTTGAGCCTTTAACCTGCTGATTTCTTCCATGCTTTTGTTTGCAATAAGCATATCATCAACATACAACACCAAGATAATGAATATGCCATTTAAAATTTTGAAGTATACACAATGGTCATACTCACTTCTGATAAAATTCTGGCTCATCATGAAGGAATCAAACTTCTTGTACCATTGCCTGGGCGACTGCCTCGGGCCATACAATGATTTCCTGAGCTTGCAAACTAATCTTCTCCTGCGACCTTGTACAAAACCTTTTGGATGATCCATATAAATCTCTTCATCCAAATCACCATGAAGAAAGGCTGTTTTAACATCTAAATTTTCTAACTCAAGGTCCAATAAAGAAGTTAGTGCTAACATAGTACGAATAGAAACAAGTTTAACTACTGGTGAAAAGATCTCATGAAAGTCAATACCTTCAACCTGAGAATACCCTTTTGCAACCAATCTCGCCTTATACCTATCGATACTTCCATCAACTTTTCTCTTCAACTTGAAGACCCATTTGCACCCAACAACGCTTCTCCCTTCAGGAAGTTCTACAAGATCCCAGGTTTTTTTTTTGGCTAAGGAGTCCATTTCTTCTTCCATAGCCCTTTTCCATACCTCACTATCTGCATCATCAACTGCTTCTTGATAACAGGATGGTTCCCCATCTTCAGTAATCAATGAAAATGATGAAGGAGAGTCTTCATACCTTTTTGGTGTTCTTCTTTCCCTCGTAGACCTTCTTATAGTGACTGTTTGCTGACTGGATTCTGGAAATTCTCCAGTTTCCTTTGCTTCTCCACCTTTTTCAGAAGTCTCTCCTTCCTTTCGACTTTCTGGAAAAGGTACAGTCTCCAATTGAATCTGCTGACCTGGCGATACCTGCTTCTATTCAACTCTTTCAACATCTAACTTTAAAAGAGATGATTCATCAAATGTTACATCTCTACTAATGACTATTTTCCGTGAAGTAGGATCCCACAACCAATATCCCTTCACTGAATAATCATATCCAACAAAGACACAACATTTTGATTTTGGATCTAATTTTGAACGTTGATTTCTAGGAATAAGAACATAGGCATCACAACCAAAAATCTTCAAATGCGAATAATCACAAGACTGACTCGACCAAACTTCTTCAGGAATTTGACAGTCTATTGCAACTGAAGGTGATCTATTAACTAAATAACAAGCAGTAGATACTGCTTCTGCCCACAACTCCTTTTGCAGATTAGCATTACTAATAAGGCTTCTGGCTCTTTCCATAAGAGTCTGATTCATCCATTCAGCAACACCATTCTTCTGAGGAGTATAAACAGCAGTTTTATGTCTAACTATCCCTTCATCTTTACAAAATTGTTCAAATTCTAAAGAGGTAAATTCATCGCCATTGTCAGTTCTTAAATATTTGATCGATTTGCCTGTTTTCTTTTCCACCATTGTTTTTAATTGTTTAAACACATTAAACACATCAGCTTTCTTTTTCAACATATAGACCCAAACGTTTCTGGAGAAATCATCAATAAAAGTTAAAAAATACACGATGCCTCCATAGGACACAGTAGAAGATGGTCCCCACAGATCAGAATGAATATAGTCCAAAATCTGCTTACTATTATGATTGCCAGACTTGAATCTTTGTTTACATTGTTTGCCAAACACACAATATTTACAAAAATACAACTTCAAGGATTTCAAATTAGGAAGTAGCTTGCGATTCATTAGTACTTGAAGACCTTTCTCGCTCATGTGACCCAACCGCTGATGCCATAGACGAGAACCTTCTTCTGCTTTATCTGACACGATCGTTGCTTCACTCACTTGAGTGCTTCCCTTAAGTCTGTACAGGTTTCTGAACTTTTCAGCCTTCATAACAACCAAGGCTCCTTTTGAGACTTTCAGCACTCCATTCTGACCTGTAAACTTATCACAATTCGAATCCAAAACTCCCAAGGAAATCAAGTTTTTCTTTAGATCAGGTACATGCCTAACATCAGATAAGGTTTTAATTGTACCATCATACATTTTAATTCACACATTTCCAATCCCAACAGTCTGACAAGATGCATTATTTCCCATGAAAACACAATTGCCATCTACAGTCTCATATGATGAAAACCAATTTCGGTGCGGACTCATATGATGAGAAGCACCAGAGTCTAATAGCCAATAGTCAGCATCTTGTGAGATATTATATACAGGGAGTGCTTCAGCAATTAAAACCTCATCATCCATACCTGAATCAACCTGATTTGCTTCCTTGTTGTTTTCCGCCTCCTTCTGTTTCCAGCAATCCTTTTTGAGATGTCCCGGTTTGTTGCAGTACCAGCATTTTGCTTTACTCTTCTTGCCACCCTTTTACTTTGATCTGGAAGAACCTCTTGTCTTCTCCCCCCGTTCCTTTGACCGACCTCTAGCTACCATGGCTTCAGGTGCAGAAGTCTCAATGCTAGATTGTCTTCGTACCTCTTCAGATAAGAGAGCACCCACGACAGATTCAAAATTTAATGAATCGGCAGTGCTCAAACTGACTGAGGTCACGAAGTGATCCCATGACTCAACCAGGGAACACAACAAGGTTATTGCCTTGTCTTCTTCCTCCATCTTTACTTCCATATCGGACAACTGACAAATAAGCGTATTAAAAACATTCAAGTGATCTGCAATTTTCGTACCCTCCTTCATCCGAAGGCTGTACAACTGTCTCTTTAAATAGATTATGTTAGTCAAAGATTTTTTCGTATAGAGAGTTTCCAATTTCTTCCACAACCCTGCGGTTGTACTCTCTCCAACAATATTGAAGAGTACTTCGTCTACCAAACACAACCGAACGGTACTGAGAGCTCGGGCATCCAAGTCTTCCCAATCCGAGTTTGACATGCTTGCTGGTTTTCTAGTTACCCCGTCAAGTGCCTTGTGCAACCCTTGTTGCACAAGAAAATCCCTAACCTTCAGTTTCCACAGAGCAAAATTGTTTTTGCCAGTGAATTTCTCCACCTCAAATCTTGCGTTTGTCATTTTTTCCATTTCTCCCTCCTAATGGGTTTCAGATTTCCGTTCTTCTACTGGGGAAAACAAGAAATGAGAAATTTTAAACTGAAAGAACTGAAGGATAAAAACCACTTGAAACTTTATTGATAAATTCTCTGTGTCATTACAAGCCTCTCGGGCCATCTTATTAAACCTAGATACATTTCGTTACTCTAACTACATCTCGTTATTTCGTTATTTCAACTACCTAGGTAATTAGTAAATTTACAATATTTGTTGTCACATTTAACATTTTTGATGTAATTGAAGTTTTTTCAAATAATATGTACTAGTTAAAAAAAAAAAACTATGCAAACCTTGATCTCCATCATTTTGTTTGTCGGATCAAGATCACAAAACAAAAAATAATTCAGTGAAATTTACTATGAAAAACATGTCTACATTAAAAGAAAGCCTTAAAACACTGTCAATTGGTTATTACTTTAGTGGAAAAGGAATTCATGTTTTATACACAAAAATTTTACTTCAAGCCAAATTGTTCTGAAAAATATTTCACTTTCTTTGCTAGAATAGTGGTTATTACTTTAGTGGCAATGGAAATTCATGCCTTACACACAAAAATTTCATTTACTTCAAGCCTAATTGTTCTACAAATATTTCACTTTCTTTGCTGGAAAATTTCATTATTGTAAGTTTGCAAGTTGGCTAAATTACATCAAATTGATATATTACAAAATTTTCATTTACTTCAAACCCAGTTTTTTTGAAAATATATCACTTTCTTTTCTGGAAAATTTCATTATTGTAAATTTGCAGGTTAGTTAAATTTACATCAAATGGATATATTCTCATAATAACTCAACAATCCAAATGTGAAACATTTGAATACATTGTTTTTCTATAAATAGTTATAACAAGGTTGAGGTCACTTAATAACAAGAGATCGAGAATTAAGGAGTACTAAAAAATTGGTCTAAACTCCTAATGACAACAACCATATCTCAAGTAAATGTTTTGTAGGTTGTGGATTGAATTTGTAGGCAAGGACATGAGTTAAATGAAGTTTTGTAAGTTGTGGATTGAGTTTGCGGGCAAGAACATGAGTTAAATGAAGTTGTGAGTACACGTACATACTATCTTTTTGCAACAGATTAAATAATCAAAGTCAAATAGAAATTTATTAATGGTTGGTAGAAACACATCAACAAAATTTTACTCCTCAACTTATTTTCTGTCTACAAAGTTCAGAAAATCATGTTCGCCCATTGGATTGTATTAATTTAGTCTTGTCACGTATTAATGTATTATGTGGGAGTGAAAACAAATGGTTACAGGTTTACTGTGTGTTAGTATTGATCCTGGAAATTTCAAGTCACTGTGAATAAATTTGTTTGAAATATTTTTTAATCCACCACTCTGTATTAAAAGGAATATCATTATGATTTGATTTCTGCAAATTTTTTGTTTATTTTTAAGATATTTCCGCAACTTTGTGTGAACTTTTTGTGTTGAAGAAGCATCCTCCATCTGTATTTAAATTTTTAACATGGAATCAGCCCGTGTTTAAAGTTTTATAAGGCAAGTGTTTTTACTGAGTTAAAAGGTGTTCTGAATTTTTTTTTCTAGGTGTATTCACCAACAAGGAGAAAGTTTTTAAACAGTGAGAAAGTATTTTTTACACACTAAAAATGGAAGAAAGAAGCACAATCTTGACTAATCCACAAATGCAAAAATTACGATTATTGTGCTATAACAATGAAGACTATGTTTTCTTCACAAGACATTTGGGAATTGGTGGACAATGGTTTCCAAGAACCAGCAGATGCACTAGCATACAATGCTTTGACACAAGGAGAAAGAGATTTGTTTAAAGACAACACGAAGAAAGACTCAAAATCCCCCTTCTACATTTTTCAAGTAGTTAAATCTAGTGATAAATATTAATGATGTAAACTTTGATATAAATTTTTTGGTTAATGATGATTAGTTGTAGATAATGCAATAGAAACATCATATATTCATGATGTTATTCACTGATAAAATCCCACTTGAGTCTGTGGAAGATAACTTGTTTGCAGCAACATAGGTTAGAGAAGAAGAGACAAAGACAAAGATAAAGACAAAGATAGAAGCATAGATAAAGATAGATAGAGATAGCGAGGGAAGTGCAACAAGAAAAATCTCTCATTGTAGAGCAAAAGGACCAGAACGAAAAAGAGACAAAAACAGAGACAGAAAAAGAGGTAGCAAAGGAAGCGCAACATAAACAAGCTCTCATTGCAAATCAAAAGTAAATAGAGACAGAGACAGAAGCAAAGAAAGAAACACAATAGGAGAAAGCTCTCATTGTAGATCAGAAAGAACAAAACCAATGTGGTTTTGGAGATGTTTTTACACTTACCATTGATTTCCATTGTGCAGGAAAACAAAACGATTATGAAGAAGAGTTGAATTTCCTTTAAACATGGCTTGAAACACCCTGTCTATATGAGGTCTACACAAAAGCTATAGATATGAATGTTGAACACAGCATGCATCATGAACATGTCAATGAAATTTTCAAGTATTGGAGTTTTTAAGAGATAAAATATTATTCTCATCTTATGTTGCAGTAGATTGATGATGAAAAGCATAGTGCAGAAGATAATATGTGGCAGCAACCCACATACAATTCATTTATTGAAGAAGTCCAAGACATGTTTAGACAACCTGCACTAGAAAATGAAGAAATTGAGGTTTGAAGGATACAAAAAAGTGAAAAATCTGAAACAATTTAGAGCCTATAGAATCTGGAAGAAGAAAAGAAGAAAACTAAATCTAGTTGAAGTCAATTTTTTAAATGGTAAATCTATGTGAGACATAGACCAACAGATATCTTAATTAAATTTTCATGTGGCTTTAATTAAGGGGGAGTGTTGGAGAATCTAATTCAAACCACCTGATAGGTGTTCAAACTGTCCATCCAAGTATCCCAATTCAATTTTGGTTAGTACAGTTTTAAGTTGAGTTTCACTCCAATTATTTATTATTGATGTTTCCAATGTAATTTTATTTAAGTAATTCATAATACTCAAAAGAGCAATACTTTGCTCCACTTCTTTTCAGTTTTCAATACTTATCATTTATTTTAATAAAAAACCATCATCACATAATGAAAATCTACAAACAATTAATCTTGGTTGCTGATAGCACAACCCCTGGTATTAGGTCCCGTGATGCTCTCTCACACTGACACAAAGGGAGACGGCTAACGGTATAAGCAAACAAAAGTAGAGATTGACAAACCCTTACCAACACAGCGTAAACAGAGACATAAAAGCAGAGAGCAAAAGGCCACGACCATAAACGATAAGCTAAAGCGGGGCCGGATATGAACGTAGCATAAAATATTCTAGACCGTTGATTCACCTTCTCTTGTAGTTTGCTGGTAATTTTATTTTTTTCGAGTTGTTCAAAATTAATTCATAGTTTGGAAAAATATGTGGTATCAATTATTTCAGGTTCTTTTATCCTATCGATAGGGTTGACATTGTCTTATAAGCCCCAATTCTCTTTGTGAGAAAAGAAAAAATTATGGAAATTTTATGAAAAGTTAATTTTATGAGGAAAGTTATGGGTTGTCAAAAGCTAAAATCTATAATAAATATTATGAAAAATTTAAATTATGGACTGAAAAAACCAATAATCTATTGTAATTAGAATGAGTCGAAATATTTACATAACAAAACATTATAACCTCTTGTCTATACTTAAATAATATAACCACATTCCCAAGTACCAAAAATAATACATTTATGATTAAATAAAAATTCCTTAAAAATACATGATAAATATAATAACCACATTTAGTTTTAACATATTCATAAAAAAGCATTATAACCTCTTGTCTATACCTAAATACTAAGTACCAAAAATAATATATTTATGATTAAATAAAAATTTCTTAAAAATCCATGATTAATATAATAATGACATTTAGTTTTAACATATTTAGCATAACAACCACGTTCATAATAGTTTCGGATTCACTGAATCCTATAAAAAAAAAAAAAATCAAAAAATAGATAGTTGGAGTGCTTTAATTGCATTTTTTATGGTGGAAATGAATTCAATCGCATAAAAACCCTTAAGGGATCCAGAAAATTAAAATTTAACAACTATAACCCAAATTTTAAAAAATCTTTGCCTAAATTTTTCATAATCTTACCAAAACTTCTAAATTGTTATTAGTTTTTTAGACTGCAACTTTAAAATATACTTAATTCGCTGCATTAAAAAAAAAACTACTTGTTTTGTTTACATACTCCATTAAACACTTGATTACTTTACAAAACACCATATTTGTTTACACACCTCTCACATGTGTAATAACTGACACAACAAATTCGCCCTTCATTAAAACCGTCCTTGGAACTCTTTCTATCGGTTGTGTCCGATGAACTTAAATTCCTTGCAGATTTCTTCTTCTATGGTTTCCTATTGTTTTAGTTAATATTTTGGAATAGTTTTAGTTTATATTTTGGAATATGTTAATTGTTTTTAGTTATTTTTTTTCAAATTCTAAAATATTTAAGTGTAAATTTAGTTAATATTTTGGAATATGTTTTCAAATTCTAAAATATTTTTTAAATCTGCATTAGAATAACTTTCTAATTTATTTTTTTTAAATTAAAATCTATAACAAAAGTTTTTTAATTTTTTTTAATTAAATTTTATTTAAATATGGAATTTAGTCTCCATAATGGTTGAGGATGAGAGTTACCTATCTCTTATACCATCAGAAAGGAGCATCCAGCTTAACACAGTTTTAATAATAACATGTCTCTAAAAACATATTGTTCTTTTATCCAACATTATGACATATACTCAACGTACATACCTACATCAACAGTGACAATATAAAAAGATTAAGAATTGGAACAACACATAGTTCTTGTGCTTGTAATTCCTTTATTCTTTTTATAAATGTCGAATATCTCTTCATTCATATCAATCATAAACCTCCAATTAAAACAGTACAAGAGTTCTGTGCCAACAAACTCTACAAGAAGTCCGGGGAATCCTCTCATGCCTGCTCCTAAAGGGAACCACTCAAAGTTATATATATATATATATATATATGCTAATTATATGCTTACAGATAATAATAATTTATAAAGCTTTTTTATTTTAAAAAAAAATTGATTAGTTTAAAAATTCTATGGAAATTTATCATTATAATAAGTTTAGTTAGTTTATATGTATATAGTATCTAGTGGAATTATCAAATAGTACTCTGCAGACACATGTGAATGGGGGATTTGAACTTCAAACATCCTCTAACATAATACTTTATTTTCATCGCCATTGTTACTTAAACTTGTACTATCTTAACAATTTTAATAAATTTTTTTAGAAACGCAAAAATCATTATATTAGCAAAAATATTCTACATAAAATACATCCAGAGAATTCTTGAAGGGACCGGCCATCTTCGCTATAAGGATAACGAAACCAGATAGGTTGATAAATAGAGGAAAATTCATGGCATATGCAAAAGACCTTTCCTAAAACGAAACCAGATAGGCTGTTAAGTAAACTAAAAGTCATGATATATGCAAAAAGACAAAATTTCAAACAATTTACAACAAATTTGTGCTAAAATGTCTATATTTGTACGCATTTTCTTTTTTAAGAGGAGAGGGAGACGAGCAAGTGGAACGAGGTAAAGAACCCAGTCATGCTATTAGCTTTGGCTTTCTTTTGGGATTGAATACAGCATTAATGAATCACATCCAGATTTTGTGTTAAATGTCTGTATTTGTATTTGTAAGTGCATTTTCCTTTTTAAGAGTAAAGGAAGACAAGCAAATGAAACGAGTTCGAGAATTTAATCATGCTGTTAGTTTTGGATTTTTTTTGGAATTGAATATAATTGAAGGATCAGATTTCGCTAACAATGTAATTGGATGTTCACATGTTGTGGTTAAATATGAGATGGATAAAAATTGGCCATTAATTTTCTTTTTTAATTTTAAATCAGAGAAATTAGTTTGTTGGATTTGTTAGATTAATTAGGAAATAAAATTAAAAATTGGTTTTATTTTTTAATTTTAAATTAGAGAAATTAGTTTGTTGGATTTGTTAGATTAATTAGGAAATAAAACTAGAAATTGGGTCCACCCTGCGTAGAGATTAACCTAAGTAGGCTAAGAACTGAGAAATAGGATAGCATTTAATTGAGGAATAAATCAAAAAGAAATCTATTTTAGAAGAAGGGTCTTTTGGATTTTAATATATAATGTGTTGAATAGATGAAACAAGGGCAGAGAGAGTGGAAGTTGTAAAAGAGAGATTGAGCGCTGGAAAATTGATGAATCAAGCCATGAAGGGCTAAATTTTTGTAATTTCTATTTCAAGAATAACAGCTGGAAAAATTGATGAATCAAGCCATGAGGGGCTAAATCTCTGTAAATTCTATTTCAAGAATAATATATTGAAGTGTGTGTGGAAAAAAATTGTGGTTTTGGGTGCTAAATTTCATTGAAAACCTTTGAAAAATCAATTCTGCATATATTGGTACTATTCTTCTATTTTCTGCATTTGTATTTGAATTTAGTAGTGAATAGCTGAAGGGTTTATTGCAATGAGTGAGTGTTCTAAATTCGTTTATGATTGATGTATTAAAAATGGTGAAATTGATTCATTATAGAACCTTGTTCCACACAGAATTTGTGTGTTGGTTTTGAAAATCAGACTTTAAAACCATGAATGATATATCGCATTGCTCTATGGCGGGTTATATTAATTGTTTAAACCATGCCATAAACTCCCGTAGGTGACACGTAGTGTAGGGACAGACGAAGAAAACCATTTTTATTGCAAATTTTAAAAGTGTTAAATGTCGAGTTAGTTTATATGCGATGACTGTCGGATTTGGCAGTTGAATAGAGGTGGAGTGCGATGACCGTCAGATTTACGAAGGTCTGTTTGAACGGTGGCGATTGTGTGTAGGATGGGATTAGCATGGTCAACGGGATTGACCACGTTTTATTATTTATGTTAATTGCTCCACTTTTAATGAATTGTGCATACACTATGTTGATTTGGGTTTCTTATGCATATGGTTTTTAATAAAAAGGATTCCTCTGGTTGTGTGAGTATATTATAGAGAGAATATTAAAAAAATTGCAATTTTTTGTTGAGAACCCGGCATCATTTTGGTATCGAAGCCCAAATTGTGTTGTTTTACAAAATTCCACCAAGAAGAGGCGTAGGAATAGGCCGGGGATAGCCTGCAGCAAATGCAGTTTTGCTGGAAGAAGTACAAAATCTTCAAAAACCTATGGAAGCTATGGAAACAGCCCATAGAAGAGCACCTGATGAAGGAGGCGCTAATGATGCAGAGGAATCTTATGAAGAAGAAGAAGAACAAGGCAATGAAGCAGCTAAGGTGTTGAAGATGTTGGTGAAGGCAACTAGAAGACCAAAGGTGGACATACCTATGTATGAGGGAAATCTCGATGTAGAAGAATTAATGGACTAGATCAGTTCATTAGACACGTACTTTGACTTTGAAGATGTTGAAGACAAAAATAAAGTGAAGATTACAGTTACCAGATTAAAAGGTCATGCAACTATTTGGTGGGAAGAATTACAGCTATACAGCCAGAGAAAAGGAAAACCCAAAATCAAACAATTGGACAAGATGGTGAGAAAATTAAAAGGTAAATTCATGCCCAAGGATTATCAAATAAATCATTTTAAGAAATTACAAAATTTGAATAAAAAAGGAATGACACTGAAAGAATATAAAAAGGAGTTCTACAAATTGAATATTAGAGCTGGACATGTAGAGGATGATGTGGTCAAAGTAACCAATTATATAAATGGTTTGAGATATGATATTCAGGATGAAATCAGTTTCTTAAATCTAAAGACAATTGAGGATGCTTATTAGGTAGCCTTAAAAGAAGAAGAGATGATACAGAGGAAGCAAAAATAGAGGAACTGAGGTAAGGGTTCCGTAAGAGGCAGAGGAACATTTAAACCCAGATTTCAGCACTCCTAGAATGAAGCAGGAGGCTCAAGTAGCAGATCACCACAGAGAGGAGACTCTGGTCGAGGAAGGTTTGTACCTAAAGGTAGAGGTCGAGGAAGATAATTTCGGTGCTATACATGTGGTGAATGGGGACATGGGTCATGGGACTGTCCTCATAATAAATCAACAACTCAGAGAAATGTGAATGTTGCTGAAACAAAGGAAAAAATTCCTCAGAATGCAGGTAAAGAAGAAGCATCCGAAGCAAGAGAATCCTTGTTATTAAAAAGGGTATTTCTTAAAACAGAAAAAGAAGCAAGAGAGCCAGCTTAGAGAAAGAATCTATTCAGGATTATATGCAAATCCAAAGGTAAATGTTGAAAAATGGTAATTAACAGTGGAAGTACTGACAATCTTGTTTCTACAAAAACGGTAGACAAGTTGGGATTAGAAAAGGAAGTACACCCTACTCCTTATAAAGTGTCATGGCTACAAAAAGGACATCAAATTAGCGTGACAGAACAATGTAAGGTAGAGATCCAGATAGGCACTTACAAGGAAGTTATATTATGTGATGTAACGTTGATGGATGTATGTCACATATTGTTGGGAAGACCTTGGCAGTTTGATCGGAAACCCATACATGATGGTAGAAGAAACACTTATACCCTAGAGAAGGATGGAAGAAAACATACACTTCTACTATTGAAGGATGAAGCTGACAAAGGAACATCGGGAAATAGTGTTCTGCTGATGAGTGGAAAAGAACTGTTGCAAGAAATTGAAAAAGATGAAGAAATGCATTTTGTTGTCATAGGGAGACCTAAGGTAATTTTGACTTCCACAAACTTAGATGATTTATCTGGAGAAATCAAAACTTTGTTGAATGGTTTTGCTGATATTATTGTGGATGAGTTACCAAATGTATTACCACCAATCAGGAGTATTAGTCATCACATTGATCTAATACCTGGAGAAAGTTTTCCGAATAAAGTAGCATATAGATTAACTCCTCAAGAAAATGCAAAAGTTGGAAGACAAGTGCAAGAGTTGATGGATAAAGGGTTGGTAAGAGAAAGCCTTAGTCCATGTGCCATACCAACAGTACTTAGTCCAAACAAAGGAGGAGAATGGCGCATGTGCACATATTCCAAAGCCATAAATAAAATCATCATCGGGTATCGTTTTCCTTTACCATGAATGGATGATTTAATGGATTGCTTGAGTGGATAAAAATATTCTACTAAGATAGGTTTGAAGAGTGGTTATCATCAGATAAGAATTAGAGAAGGGGATGAGTGGAAGACTGCATTCAAAACAAACATTGGGTTGTATCAATGGTTAGTGATTCCTTTTGGACTCACTAATGCACCTAGCACATTCATGAGATTTATGAATGAAGTATTGAAGGAATATGCAGGTAAATTTGTCATTGTTTACCTTGATGATATTCTAATTTTTAGTCGAAGTAAAGAAAAGCATCTGAACATCTTAAGTTGTTTCTGAAAACTTTGCAGAAAGAAAAACTGCTAATAAATCTGAAGAAATGCAGTTTTATGAAAGAAGAGTTAGTCTATTTGGGTTTTTTGGTTTCTAAGGAAGGTCTGAAAATGGATCCAGAGAAAGTCCAAGCCATTTGGAACTGGCCAACTCCAAGAAACATATTTGAGGTAAGAATCTTTCACTGTCTTGCAAGTTTTTATCGAAAATTTATCAAAGGTTTTAGTCAGATTTGTGCACCGATTATTGAAACAATCAAAGAGAAAAATCATCCATTCAAGTGGACAGAAGCAGCAGACCAAAATTTTAAGTTGCTGAAGAGAAAAATTACAGAAAAACCAGTTTTAGATTTGCCTAATTTTGAAAAAAATTTCCAAGTTGAAACTGATGCTAGTGGAGTTGCAATTGGAGAAATTGTAAGTCAGGAATAGAGACCAATAGCATACTTCAATGAGAAACTGAATGAAGCTAAGAATAAATATTCATCTTATGACAAATAATTTTATGATGTTGTGCAAGCCTTGAAAAAATGGAGACATTATTTGTTACCAAAGGAGTTTGTATTGTATTCTGACAATCATGCATTGCAGTTTATAAACAACCAGCCTAAATTGAACCATAAACATGCCAAATGGGTAGTATTTTTGCATATATTTACTTTTGTGATAAAGCATACAAGAGGTAAGTTGAAAAAAGTTGTTGATGCTTTGAGTAGAGTGAATTTAATCATGCAGGAATTACAAGTTGGTGTTGTAGGATTTGAAGGAATGGTTGACATGTATAAAGAAGATGCAGAATTTAAGGAAATTTATGCAGCTACACAAAACCCAGCAGTTCATAATAGAATCCAGTGGTTGGATTATCTTATCCAAAGAGATTTACTATTCAAAAATAATAAATTATGTATTCCTAAATGTTCTATGAGGGAAAACATAATTAAAGAGAAGCACAGTGGAGGTTTGTTTGGACACTTTGGAGAAGACAAGACTTTTTCTCAGGTAAATGCTTTTTACTACTGGCCAAAGATGCAAACTAATGTTAAGAGACTTGTTGAGAAATGCAGGATTTGTCAGCATGTTAAGGGAAGAAGCCAAAATATAGGATTGTATTAGCCATTACCAATACCAAACTGACCATGGGATGCAGTTAGTATGGATTTTGTTTTGGGATTTCCAAAAACTCAAAGAGGAAATGACTCCATTTATATTGTGGTAGATATATTTTCTAAAATGGCTCATTTAATTGCATGCAAGAAAACTAGTGATGCAACACATATTGCTAATATGTTTTTTTTAGAAGTTGTAAGGTTGCACGGATTGCCTATAAGTATTGTGTCTGACAGGGATACAAAGTTTGTTTTGAATTTCTGGAGAATTATTTGGAAGAAACTAGGTACCAACCTTAGTTTCATCTTAGCATATCACCCTCAAACGGATGGGCAGACTGAGGTAGAAAACGAAAGCCTGAGAAATATATTGAAGAGTTTAGAGTATAAAAATCCTAAGCAGTGGGATTTAGCACTTGCTCAGGCTGAGTTTGCTTATAATGATACTCCCAATCGAAGTACTGGGATGAGTCCATTTCAAATTGTATTTGGAATGAATCTAGGAGGTTTGTATGGGCTCAGGAATTTGGGCAAACAGGAGACAAGAAGTGCAAAAGAAGAAGAGTTTTCAAAGCAGAGGAAGAAACTATAGGAAGATGTTAAAGACAATTTGCAGGAAAGCAGTGGAAAATACAAAAAGAGAGTTGATATGAAAAGGAAAGAAAAGGAATTCCAAGTAAGATACCTAGTCATGGTTTATCTAAGAAAAGAAAGATTTATTGTCAAGACAGCCAATGGAGGATGCCAGTCAGTTGACATTAGCATAATTATAGAAGTATGGAGTAAATCCTGAAAGTTTGATAAATGATCATTTTCTTCCTCGGGAGTCTGATGCAGGAGCATCCAGACTTAGCCAGCAATATGATTGGATGTTCACATGTTGTGGCTAAATATGAGATAGATAAACATTGACCATTAATTTTCTTTCTTAATTTTAAATCAGAGAAATTAGTTTTTTGGATTTGTTAGATTAATTAGCAAATAAAATTAGAAATTGGTTCCTCCTTGCATGTAGATTAAGCCAAGTAGGCTAAGAACTGAGAAATAGGATAGCATTTAATTGAGGAATAAATAAAACAGAAATCTATTTTGAGAAAAAGGATTGTTTTCGATTTTAATATATAATGTGTGGAATACATGAAACAAGGGAATGGAGAGTGAAATTTGTAAAAGAGAGACCGAGAGCTGGAAAATTGATGAATCAAGCCATGAAGGGCTAAAATCTCTGTAATTTATATTTCAAGAATAAAATATTTAAGTATGTGTGGAAAAAAATCATGGTTCTGGGTGCTAAATTTTGTTGAAAACCTTTGAAAAATCAATTCTGCATATATTGGTACTATTCTTCTATTTTCTGTGTTTGTATTTGAATTTAGTAGTGAATAGATTAAGGGTTCATTACACAGAATGAGTGTTCTAAATTCATTTATGATTGATTTATTAAAAAGGGAGAAATTGATTCATTATAGAACCTTGTTCCACACAGAATTTGTGTGTTGGTTTTGAAAAGAGGTCTTTAAAACCACGAATGGTATATCGCATTGCTCTATGGTGGGTTATGGTAATTGTTTAAACCATGCGATACACTCCTGTAGGTGACATGTAGTGTAAGGACGGATGAAGAAAGCCACTTTTATCACAAATTTCAAAGTTGTTAAATGTCGGGTTAGTTTATATGCGATGACTGTCGGATTGGGTAGTTGAATAGAGGTGGAGTGCGATGACCGTTGGATTCACGAAGGCTTGTTTGAATGGTGGCGATTATGTGAAGGACAGGATTAGCACGGTCAATGACAGTGACCACGTTTTATTATTTATGTTAATTGCTCCACTTTTAATGAATTGCGCATACACTATGTTGATTTGGGTTTCCTATGCATATGGTTTTTAATAAAAAGGATTCCTCTAGTTGTGTGAGTATATGATGGGGCCCAGCCCTCCTTAAGACCTGCGCTTAAACTATGATTTGACTGTTTGAATAAATCTTAATATAAGTTATGAATTAATGTTTCAATTGTTGGTTGTATCATATGATACATTACAGATTTTTTTTAATTTCGCAATCACTCTGTATTAATTGCCACTCGTCCTTGTGAGTAGGTGTGAGATGGACATCTGTCCTACTTCTCGAGATTTGTTCTCCCACACTATCTCTAGCCCTAACACTGTTGAGTCAACATTCATTTCATTTTGCTCGAAGTTTTGTGAGGGTTTCTATGTGACTGTCTCAGCCGATATGGGGTTCTGCTAGTTCTTTTCACTCTGTCTCTGTGGGCAAGGGTTTTGCTAGGTCCTTTGTGGTTTTCAACAAGACTTCAGCAACAAGGTGGTTGTTGATTATTATTCATACCTTCTGTATATGTTTCATTTCGACATTATTTTAACTTCCACCCTCCAGTTTACTTGTAGTTTAACTGATTATTTCCTGCACCTACAGGTTGAGGTCGTCAAGATTTTCGGCATCCACTTCAGTTCAACAGCTCTCCGATGGTAAGTTGTCCATCCATGTTTCAATTCTTCAGCATTTTTATGAGTTACTAATGGTCGTAGCTCCTTGTGAGCAGACCCTTGTCGACTGGTGACCAAAACTCCTTCTTTGTTCAACGTTTCTCCTTTCTGGTGAGTTAAACTCAGTAAACCTTCTCCTTTTCTCTTATTCATATTTCAATACTCTATTTATATCATGTCGGGACTTAACTCTCGTTGTTTTGTTCTCTTTGCAGGTAGTCATAGTCTATCTGTTCGCGATTCTTCTCCTTCACAACTATTGACCCCAAATGGGTAGGGTCTTGACCTTTCTCCGCCTCTGGTGGTTTTGTAATTTTTTTTGGTTATGAGTCTTGGCTTCCGTGCCTCATTATCTTGTTGTGGATTCCACTATGTTTGGTATGTTACAAAATTCTCTTTATTGGCCAATAGGCCAGGGTTTTGTAAGCAATTGCGCGATCAATTACTAGTCCAGTTCCATTGTTTTCTTTGTTAGTTTGCCATCTAGATATGAATGATGTTTATATGGGGTTTCAAACCCAGTCCGTAAATTTAATATGTAATAATTTTTTTATAGTCCTTCGGGACTCATCAACAGAAACATGATTGACTTATAAATAGTGGAAATTTTTTAAGCTCTATTAATATGAAAAATGGTGAATACCTAGGAAATGTTTGGAACGCCTACTGGTTCATAATGTCTGTGAATTTCTTTTCTGTGTCGGACTCTCCTATAAATGTATGCTTCAGTTTTCCAAGTTTCGTAACCACTCCAGTGTTTGTGTCAACAAATTACTTATGTTCACCTTTATTATATTTGTGCATATGTTCAGTTACAATGTACAATGGTATAAATAATAAACAGGAAAACAAAAATAGTATTGACTGCAGAATATTTCTCAAATGGTTTCTTTGAAAATATCTTGATTCATTTTATTAATTTCTCTGTTCTACTATGGATGGAAGATAAACCCTTACAAAATGTTTTTTCTTCTCTTTTGTACTACTGTAGGAAACAGTTTTGTTTTGAAACTACCAACAGTTAAATATGGTTACATTCTTAATCTATTCTTTTAATTTTGGAAATGCATTCTAAATATTAACTAAAATAAACTTTAAAATGAAATTATAAAACATAAATGACTATTAGGCCCTAATGATATAGTTTCTAAGAAATAAAAAATAAACCCAGGTGCAATGACCTATCAACTAATCAACTATAACATGTAAGACAAAAACCTATTTTTATGTTTACCCTGAGCTAGATGCTCCTGCATCAGGCTCCCCGGGTAACAAAAATTCATGGCTCTGTTCCATGATTTTCTCAACAGAATAGCCTGCTCGTTGTATTTGTGTTGCGTCAAGCCATGAACTGTCCTCAATGGGATGGTTCTTCCACTTGACAAGGTATTGAAGGTACTCTTTCCTACGAGTGCGCTGGCTACCTGGGTGTCGAGAATACTCTCGATCTCAAGGGGCTAAGCTGTAAGCATCTTTCTCATCCAAGAACCATTTTCAATCTGGGTGTCCCGTTCTGGCCGTGCCGCTCTATCGTCTTCAGGACTGGTAGTATATGGAAACAGATCTACCACATTGAAGATGGGTGAGATGCCTATTCCTGGTGGCAATTGTAATTCATAGGCATTGGCAGAGAATTTACAAAAAAAATTACAGGGGCCAATCTTCTTATATTTCAGCTTGTTATATTCACCCTTAGGAAATCGTTCTTTGCATAAATGCGCAAGAAGTTCGTCCCCTACATTAAACTGAACTTCTCGCCACTTTAAATCTGCTTACTGCTTATATTTCTGACTGTTGTCCTGTAATTTTGACTTTACCTGCTCGTGTAATTCGTTCATTGCCTTGGCGGAATCTTCCCCGTCAGCACTCCTCCTTTCCATCTCCTAAATCCCGCAGTTCATGTACTCCACGAGGATGCATGCCATGCAGAACGTGAAAAGGACTGTATCCTGTGCTACGATTTGGTGAGTTGTTATAAGAAAATTCCACCTAAGCATGTACATGATCCCACATCTATGAATTTTCACCAATCAAACTCCGTAGCAGGTTTCCCAAGCTCCTGTTCACCACCTCCATTTTCCCATCAGTCTGTGGGTGATATGCGGAGCTGAAATTCAACTGAGTGTCCAAATTTTTCCACAGGGTACGCCAAAAATGTCTTGTGAATTTCACATCCCTGTTAGAAATAATGGACCTCGATAGGTCGTGCAATCTGACGATCTCCGTGAAAAACAAGTGTGCTACGTGAGTGGCATCACTTGTTTTTCGACAAGAAATGAAATGTGCCATTTTAGAAAACATGTCTACTACCACCATCACCGCGTCAAAAATTCACTGCATCCTTGGCAGACCCAAGACAAATTCCAAGCTGTCTGAGTCCCATTGTCTACTTGGAATAGGACGTGGCGTGTAAATTCCTGTATTTTGGCTGTGTCCCTTAACCAATTGGCAAACTTTACACCTAGTCACATATCGCTGCACGTCCCATCGCATCTTTGGCCAGTAATAAAAGTGTCTAAGCTATACTAAAGTCTTGTCTATGCCAAAATGTCCGGCTAGACCTCCGCTGCGCTTCTCCCGAAAATATTCTCTCTCATCGAACAGTGGCGAATGCATAATTGTACCCCTCTAAATAACAACCCTTCCTGTAAATTATAGTCCAACCATGGACTATTGTTCCTCAACAAAGGATTCTGACAGGCTTCATAAGCCTCTTTGAAATATGCATCTGTTTGATACAAATCTTTCAAATTTTCAAAACCCAGCACTTGTATCATACTCTCCTGCAAGAGCAAAGCTCTTCTGCTCAACGCATCTGCTACCTTTTTGGCCTGTCCACTAATATGTTTCAATACAAAGGTGAAACTCTGCAAGTACTCAACCCACTCTGCATGCTTGTGGTTTAGTTTGTGTTGCTGCATAATATACTGTAATGCATAATTATCAGAAAATAAAACGAATTCGTTACCTAATAAATAGTGTCTCCAATGCTTTAGTGCTTGGACGACAGCATAAAATTATTTATCATAGGATGAGTACTTTTGCCTGCTTTCATTCAAATTTTCACTGAAATAAGCAACCGGTTTGTCTTCCTGGCTGAGTACTGCCTCGATGGCTGTACCACTAGCATCACAATGAACTTGGAATAGTTTATTAAAATCGGTCCTTCAGTGATCTTATTTTTCAAAATCTGAAAACTTATCTCTGCTGCTTCAGTCCAACAGAAAGTTTGTTTTGCCTGTTTTATTGTGTCCAACATAGGCACGTAGATTCCACTAAAATCTCTGATAAATTTATGATAAAAACTTGCCAACCCATGAAAACTACGAACCTCAAACAGGCTCTTCGGGGATGGCTAGCTAATAATAGCTACAATTTTTTCTGGGTCCATCTTTAACTCGTTTTCTGCAATCACAAAACCCAAGTAAACCAATTCCTTTTGAAAAAAAGTACATTTTTTAAGATTTATCAGCAGCTTGTTCTGCTGCAATTTCTCCAACACACTCCAAACATGTCGAAAGTGTTCCTCTTTAGTCATGTTGAAAATTAATATATCATCAAGATAGACAATTACAAACTTCCCAATAAACTCTTTCAACACTTCGTTCATCGGGCACATAAAAGTATTGGGGGCATTACTCAAACTGAATGGCATTACCAACCACTCATACAGTCCTTCATCTGTTTTGAAATTTGTTTTCCATTCATCCCCCTCTCGAATTTTAATCTGGTGGTACCCACTCTTCAGATCGATCTTTGAGAAATGCACTGCTCCACTTAAGCAATCCATCATATCATTCATTCATGGCAATGGGAATCTTTATCTAATAGTAATTTTATTTATGGCTCTTGAATCTGTACACATTCACCACTCTCCGCCTTTCTTAGGAGCTAAAACTGTTGGAACTGCACATGGGCTCAAACTTTCCCTTATCAACCCTTTATCCAACAATTCTTGTACTTGCTTCCTAATTTCTTCATTGTCCTTAGGACTCATTCAGTATGCTACCTTGTTTGGTAGACTAGCTCCAGGTATAAATTCTATATGATGACTGATACTTCTCTTAGGAGGAAATTCATCTAGTAAATCATCCACTATAATGTCACTGAATTCTTGCAACATGTCTTGGATTTCTTCAGGCAAATCTGTAATTTTAGTATGTAATAATATTTTTTTTGGCCTCCTTACAATAGCATATTTGATTTCGTTGTCCTCGATCTATTTTAAAAATTCCTTTCCTCCCACCAGTAATACTTTGACTCCGCTGGTTTCTGCTGTCTCTTCTTCCTTGATAGGTACAAGCGTATGCTTAATCCCATCCTTAAAAAACTTGTAATAGTTTGTCTTTCCATCGTGCACTACTTTTCTGTCATACTGCCATGGTATCCCTAACAGTATGTTACACACGTCCATAGGCATAATATCACAAACAACTTTATCCTTGTATTTGCCAATATGGAACTCAACTTCACATTGCTCATCAACTAACAGTTGATGCCCTTTCTGTAACCACGACACATTGTAAGGAGTGGGGTGTTTCAGTCCCTTCAACCCCAATTTCTCCACCATCTCTGTGGCCACTAGATTATCTGTGCTTCCACTATCGATAATTAGTCTGCAGCATTTACCATGTGATTTGCAAACTGTCCAGAATAATGCTTTTCTTTGAGTCGGTTCAGCTTCCTCTTTTGTTGGTTTCAGAAATACTTTATTCAACACTAAGGCCTCCCCTGTTTCTGGTACATTCTCTACCTCTTAGGGTGTTGCTTTCGCTTCCTCAATCTGAGCAACATATGTTCCTCTTCCTCCTATCTGTTCACCCTCAGGACATTCAAAAGACTTGTGCCCCCACTTATAGCACTTGTAACACTAGATGGTAGCTCCTCTGCCTCTGCCATTACCTCTTCCATGCTGGTATGGCCTTCCTCCTCTAGTGTTATTGTCTTTTTCTATTTTTCTTGGAGTATTTGAACTACTACCTTCATCACTGGGATTGGCATCTCTACCTCTGCCATAGGCTCGTCCTTTCCCTCTGCCAGATCATCCTCCTCTTCTGGCATTTTTTTTCTTGTTTATTTTCTCCTCTTCTTTTAAGGCACTCTGATGTGCCTCATCATTGGTTCTAGGTGAAATAATACTTATCTCATCTAATATTTCCCACCTTAATCCATTCACAAACCTCGCTGTCTTTTCAGGGGTGTCTTCTATGTAACCAGCTCTCCGGTTTACCCGATAGAATTCTTCAATATATTCTTTTACAGTCATCCCCTTTTGTTTTAAATTCTGTACATGCCTGTACATAGCAATCTGGTAGTCTTTGGGTAAGAATTTACCCTTCAATTTGGCCTCCATCCTGGTCCATTTTTTTATAGGTTGCTTATTCAACCTTTTCCTCTCTGCCTAGACACTATCCCACCATAAGGACGCGTGTCCTTTCAACCTGGTGGGAGCAAATTTAACCCTTTTATCTTCTCTGATCTCCTCATAGTCAAAATATTTATTTAGCTCATTGAGCCAATCTAGCAGTACCTTTGTTGATAAACTTCCATCATAAGTCGAAATCTCACTCTTTGGCTTACTATTTGATAGTAAAAATGACCTCAAAATTTTGAGTTCGAGTCCTTCTCCATCTGATCCATCTGTTGTCTCTGCATCTTGCTCATCACTATCATCTCCTCCCTCAGGATCCCTTCTTCTTCCTACTTCTACTACTGCCAAATGGGCGTTCAATATCCGAATCTCTTCTAGCAATCCTTCATCTGTTACTCTTCGAATAGCTCTCCCACGACCTCGCCGACCAACTTCCATTTCTTCTAATACACAACCTCCGCTCTGATACCAAAAATTGATGGGGCCCAGCCCTCCTTAAGACCTGCGCTCAAACTATGATTCGACTGTTTGAATAAATCTTAATATAAGTTATGAATTAATGTTTCAATTGTTGATTGTATCATATGATACGTTACAGATTTGTTTTAATTTCGCAATCACTATGTATTAGTCCTTGTGAGCTGGCATGAGATGGACATATGTCCTGGTTCTCGAGATTTGTTCTCCCATGCTATCTCTAGCCCTAACAATGTTCAGTCGACATTCATTTCATTTTGCTCGAAGTTTTGTGAGGGTTTCTTTGTGACTATCTCCGCCGATATGGGGTTCTGCTAGTTCTTTTCGCATTGTCTTTGTGGGCAAGGGTTTTGCCAGGTCCTTTGTGGCTTTCAACAAGACTTCAGCAACAAGGAAGTTTATGGTTGTTTTTTCTTATTCATCACTTTTGTATATGTTTCATTTCGGCCTTATTTTAACTTCTGCCCTCTAGTTTACTTGTAGTTTAACTGATTATTGCCTGCACCTACAGGTCGAGGTCGTCAAGGGTTTCGGCATCCACTTCAGTTCAACAGCTCCCCAATGGTAATCCATCCGTCCCTGTTTCAATTCTTCAGTGTTTTTATGAGTTAATAACCGTCATAGCTCCTTGTGAGTGTTGGCAATATGATGCAGAGTGTTGTCCTTAATGGCAACCCACTGAACGAAGATGAAGACATGAGATTGTTGACTTGTGTTGTCCTTGATGGAAATCCACCTGATGAAGTTATTCTTGACTTGATGAACTTGGTAAATGATGTAAATCTGATGTGATATGATTTTTGTTGACAATATGATGCTGAGTACCCACTTGATAGAGTGTTGTCCTTGAATGGCAACCCACCTGATGAAGTTGTGCTTGATAGAATATGTCTTAATGAACCTGTTTAAAGATGTAAATCTGATGTATCTACAGAGAGTACAGAAGGTAATGAAGAAAGGAATTCAATATGTGCTAGATCCATGATGAAAAGAGTATGTTTCAAGGAATACGCGGATTTGTCTAGGAGAAGTCGCGTATGCACGCGGTAAAGTACGTGCGAAGTCGCGTATGGGAAAAAGTGCTCAAAAAGTGCAAAACCAGGGGTAACCACCATGGTATTGACCCATTGTATTGGGTAATGATTCATCTAAATGACCCCGTCCAGAAATACCATCGGATGTAATGTGGTTTTGGCTCATGGTATTGAAAAAGGGTAAACCTATATAAAGAGAAGAAATTCATTGTGCAAATCATGAGTGTGGGTGCAAGATGTCTGAGCTTGAATGAATACTTCTCTCTGAAGTATATCTGAATGGAAAGGGTTACAGTTGAATGATATATCTGATTGCATGATGCACCAATGATGAAGAAGGGTATCTAGATCTGAAATGTACTTGTATTTGCTAGATCTGTTTAGGGAATGATTAAATCTGAGATGAGGCGAACATCTGTCTGAAGTAAAGGGTAAATTCTGTGTGATGTATCTGTTCTGAAGAATTACATTGACCTAAATGTCTGAAGAACCATACGCTAGTTTGACGTAGAGGAAGCGCGTATCTACGCGGCTTTGCTAAAGAGAAAGCGCGTATGCGCAGTGAAATTAGCTCTGTAATATGTACAGAAGTATACGCGGGTTTGTATGGTAGAAGGCGCGTATATACGTGGTATCAGTGAAAGGAAAGCGCGTATGCAAACTAGGGTTTTCTGAAGCAATGGGTATGAAATGTCTGATCTGTTCTGCTGTGTTGCTGTTATCTGTATTCTACAGTTCTGAGTTGTATGTTTCAATTTGGTTGTATGATGGAGCTTAAATATTTGGAGTGGGTCCAGTCTGAAAATATGATGAAACGTGGCCTGCAAGTGGTGTTCTAAAGGAAGCTTTGGATCCAGTGTGAAAATTGATGAAACGTGGTCCATAGAGGTGCTGAGGGTTGTAGCCTTCAGTCAGGGGGTCGTAGCTCCCTTCCAGGTGAGGCTGGTAAACGAGATCAGGGGGTCGTAGCTCCCTTCCAGGAGAGGCTGGTAAACGAGTCAGGGGGTTGGAGCTCCCTTCCAGGAGAGGCTGGTAAACGAGCGCAGGTGGGTGCCTGCGTGCTGTTAGGAGTCTGCACCAGCACATATGTTGTAAGATGTTTTCTCTATAATAAAATATTGAAGGCTGAGCAACTGCAGCGGTGGTTTTCTCCCGACTTGGGTTTCCACCTAAAAATCCTGGTGTTCATGTGTGATGCTTTGTGTGATGGTTTATTCTGTTCTTACTGCACATGTTTACTGTTTATTAAAAATCTGATGAATGAATGATGGAATGATATAAGTGAAGAATTAATGACATAATTAGATCTCTGTGTATACGCGAGTTTCATAAAGGGTATCCGCGTATATACGCGAGTCTGTATCAGGAAAGTAGCGTATGGGTTTTAGAGCATGAAAAAGTAAAATTTTTGAATATGCAGTAAATACTGATTCACCCCCCCTCTCAGTATTTTTCCCAACAATTGGTATCAGAGCAGGTCCTTCTGCAGAAGCTTGATCGCTTGAAGGAGATCCGTCGCAATGGGAAGTCAAGAAGGAATAATGTCTATAAAGCCACCTATATTCAATGGAAGCAATCTGATATTCTGGAAGGTACGTACAAAAGCATATCTGCAAAGTCTTGGTGCATATGTATGGGCAATCGTGGAAGAAGGTTATCAATACCCGGCAAGTATTCCTACTGATGCAGCTGAAAGAAAGAAGTATGAAATCAATGCCAAAGCAGTGAATGTCTTATTGGGAAGCATGTCTGAATCAGAATTTGCTAAAGTGATGCAGCTACATTCAGCAAAAGAAATATGGGACAAAATCATTCTAAGTTATGAAGGAGATACAAAGGTAAAAAGTGCAAAACTCCAAACTCTTAGAATTGAATATGAAATTTTGAAGATGCATAGTGATGAAAGTGTTGCCAGTTTCTTTCTTCGTCTAGATGATATTGTAAATCGGATGAGAAATTTGGGTGAAACCATAACTGATACTACTCTGGTGGAAAAAGTCTTAAGATCCTTGACTTCAAAATTTGACTCTAAAGTTTTAGCTATTGAAGAAAGGCAAGATCTGCAAACTCTTACTATTGTTCAATTACATGGTATTCTGACTGCTTTTGAAATGAGACAAGGAGGTCCTTCTCAAATCAAAGAAGTTGTTTTTAAGGCGTCTGCAAAAGGAAAAGAAAAGGAAGTTGTCAAAGAATCCAGCTATATATCTCAAGAAGAAGAAGAAGCAAATTTTGTGAGAAGACTCCAACTAGGAACCTGAAGATTCAAAGGTAAGCTTCCTTTCAAATGTTTTGATTGTGGAAGAGTTGGTCATTATGCTACAAAGTGTCCTTATAAAGAAACATCAGCTAAAGGAAAAGAAGTAGCAAGAAGGAATAAGAATCGATCTAGCACAAGAAAAAGTTATTATACTAATGAAGACAGTGATGGGTCATCTGATAGTGAGGAAGAATGTGAAGAAGATTTTAGACTTCTCATGGTATTTGAACAAAGAGAAGAAAAGGATACTTTTGTGGATGCTCTAGAGGACAATGATTTTCTTGAAGAAAACAATCAACTCAAAGTAAGCCTAGAAGAAAAGAACATAATCATAGAGACTCTTGAAAATCAGCTTGAAGCAAAAGAAAAACGCATTGAGGAATTGGAGTGTGAAGTAGTAAGTCTAAGGAAAGATAATGAGAAAGTGAAAACTCTCAATATTAGATTTGCTAAAGGTTCAGAAACCTTAGATGAGATTATCAAGATACAACGGTCTCCTCTTATAAAAACAGGTCTTGGATATACTGGGGAATCTTCCCAGACTTCAGCACCAAATTATCTGAAAGCAGCCAGAGCTGGTTCACTACATTCAGCCACTCAGCAAAGAAAAAAAGGATCTTTACAGGTAAAACATGATCATCTCAATTCAAGGAACACTAAGAGGGAGATCTTTCAAAAGGGCTACAACCAACAGGTAAATTCAAATAGAAGATTTCATGATCGCAGAAATTTCTACTTCAATGGACAATGTTTCTCATGTCACAATTTTGGTCATAAAGCTGTTCAATGTGTTGCATATAAAACCATCATGACAAGAGAAGCAAGAAAGAAAAATATGAATATTGAACCAAAGAAGAACACCTATAACAAATTTTCTCCTCTTCAAAACGAAGTTGAATGTACTTATTGCAATAACTTTGGTCATGAAGAATCTGAATGCAAGAGCAAGGTCCAGCCAAAAGAACATGTTCCCTCAAGCTCTAAAGTGTGGAAAAATAAAGAAATGTCGGTTGAAAATTGTGGGATAGAGTTATTTGCAGAAGGTGAAGAAAATCAATAGTACATTGATAGTGGGTGCTCAAGACACATGACAGGTGACAAAATCAAACTCCTTACATATAATGCTCTAGAAAAGGAAAATAAAGTTACATTTGGAAATGATACTCCTGCTGTAATTAAAGGAAAAGGGTCAGTGTTTCTAAAAGAAAAGGTGAAGGCTAATGATGTCATGTATGTGGATGGATTAAGGCATAACCTGTTAAGTGTAAGTCAAATGTGTGATCAAGGAAAAAAAGTGGTATTTAGTTCAAAAGAATGTGTGGTTCGTGATCTTGATACAGGTAAAATCATTATAAAAGGAAAAAGAAATCCAAGCAACCTGTATGTATTGAACGACATAGATCAATGTTACTTGAGCAAGTCTTCAGAAAATTGGCTATGGCATAGAAGGTTGGGGCATCTGAGCTTCTCTCAAATCAACAAAGCCAGCAGACTTCAAGCTGTTCGTGATCTTCCCAATGTTAATCTACCAGAAAGTATCATATGAAAATCTTTTCAATTCGGTAAGCAGACCAGAGTACGATTTAATGCCAAAGAAGGATCATCAAGTAAGCCCCTTGAACTCATTCATACTGACATATGTGGTCCTATGAGGAAAAATTCACCACGTGGGGAAGAATACTACATCTTATTTATGATGATTACTCTAGAATGTGTTGGATTGGGTTCATTATATACAAAGATGAAGTATTTGAAAAAATTCAGAGCTTCAAAGCATTGGTAGAAAATGAATTAGATCTAAAAATCAAGTGTCTTAGATCTAATCGAGGAGGAGAATATACATCAAATGAATTCTTTGAATTTTGTAAACAACATGGCATAAAAAGACAGTTCTCTGTAGCAGGCACTCCACAACAAAATGGCGTAGCAGAAAGAATGAATAGAACAATTCAACAAATGACTAGAGCTATGCTTGATGATTCTGGAACTCCTGACATGTTTTGGAGTGAAGCAGCACATACAACAGCTAACATTCTCAACAAGGCTCATGTTTGGGTAAATAGTGACAAAACTCCATATGAACTCTGGTATGGTAATTCTCCCTCTGTGAAGCATTTTAAAGTTTTTGGAAGCAAATGCTTTATCAAAAATAATGATGAAAATATTGGCAAGTTTGAACCTAGATTAGATGAAGGGATATTTCTTGGTTACTCATCTACAAGCAAAGCATACAAATGTTACAATAAAAGGCTTCGAAAGATTGTTGAGTGTATTGATGTTGTTATTGATGAGTCTCCTGCAGCTCCTAAAGAAGAAAAACAAACAACAAAAGAAGATGATGGTGACTTATGTCCTTCTACATCAAATAGAAATGATATAGACAGTGGATCAAATGAAGAACCTGAAAATGATCTATCTGATAAAGCTCCATCCAGATATGTTCAAAAGAATCATCCTGAATCTCAAATTTTGGGAGACAAGGAATCAGGTGTACGAACAAGGAGAAGTCTTGTGGGATATTCTAGTCATCTAGCATTTCTATCCACAATTGAACCACACAATTTCAATCAAGCTAGCAAAGATGAATGTTGGAAGCAAGCCATGAATGAAGAGCTTGATCAAATTGAAAAAAATGACACTTGGGAATTGGTACCAAGACCACATGATAAAAATGTCATTGGAACTAAATGGATTTTCAAGAACAAGTTAAATGAGAATGGGGATGTTGTAAGAAACAAAGCTAGGCTGGTTTGCAAAGGGTATACTCAACAAGAAGGTATAGACTTTGAAGAAACGTTTGCTCCTGTAGCTAGACTTGAAGCCATAAGAATGTTTCTTGCTTTTTCAAGTTATCAAAAAATCAAAGTTTATCAAATGGATGTTAAATCTGCTTTTCTTAATGGAGATCTAGAAGAAGAAGTATATATAGAACAACCGGAAGGATTCATTTTGGGAAATGATGAAAATCTTGTTTGTAGACTTAAAAAGGCTCTATATGGTCTCAAACAATCTCCAAGGGCATGGTATCATCGTCTTGACAAATATCTTCATCAACAAGGTTTTTCAAAGGGGTCTACTGATAGAAACTTATACACAAAAATTGAAAATGATAAACTATTGATTTTGGTTGTATATGTTGATGATATCATTTTTGGGAGTAACGAAGAATCTATGAGTCAAAAATTTGCTTCTGTCATGCAGCAAGAATTTGAAATGTCCTTACTTGGGGAACTAACATTCTTTCTTGGCTTGCAAGTGCATCAAACTGCAGATGGTATATTCCTTTCACAAGAAAAATATCTTAAGCAAATTCTGAAGAAGTATGGCATGGAAGAATGCAAACCTGTAAGTACACCAATGATAACCGGATGCAATCTTAGTTCTCATGATGATTCTCCCACGGTGAATCAACCAGAATACATATCAATGATAGGAAGTCTACTTTATCTCACTGGGACTAGACCAGACATTATGCATGTAGTTGGGATTGTTGGACGATTCCAAGCTAATCCAAAAGAGTCTCACCTTCAGGCTGTTAAAAGAATATTCAAATATCTACAAGGAACTCAAGACTTTGGTCTATGGTATCCAAAGAATGCTGATCTTACTCTTCACGCTTACACTGATGCAGATTGGGCTGGAAGTGTTGATGATCGTAAAAGCACTAGTGGTGGTGCATTCTATATGGGACCCCGGTTAGTATCTTGGTTCAGCAAGAAGCAAAATTCTATTGCCTTATCTACAGCAGAAGCAGAATATGTGGCTGCCGCATCTTGTTGCACTCAACTCCTTTGGATGATGCAAACCTTACAATATTTTCAAATCAAATGTGCTTCTCCTATCTCCATTATGTGTGATAATACAAGTGCCATCAGTATCTCAAAGAATCCTGTTATGCATTCGAAGACCAAGCACATTCCCATCAAGTATCACTTCTTACATGAACAAGTGCTTGAGCAAAAGGTGAAGTTGGAGTATGTTCCCTCCAAAGAACAAGTTGCTGATATCTTTACCAAACCTCTGCCCAGGAAAGCGTTCGAGTATCTAAGACAGAAGCTAGGAGTGTTCTCTGCCAGTCAAAAGAACAAATCTGCATAAATTCAGAAGATTAAATAGGATACGCGGTTTTCCTAATATACAGTCGCGTATATACGTGAGTAGATGAACAGAAAGTCGCGTATGGATAGTTGCTGACTATTTTTGGTTGGTGTCAGCATTCTTCAATACTGTTTGGCTTTTCTGGTTATGTTTCTGCCTGAAAAATCATCTGATATGAAGAAGACAGGTACAAGAGGTATAATTTCAGGGGGAGTTGAAGAGATGTAAAATTTTCTATGCTTCACTTTCCGTACGCGGGTTAGATGAACAAAAGTCGCGTATACACGCCAGTTCCAACAGACACAGTCGCGTATGCATTAATGATAAGAGAATTGGGATGACAGCTGAAGATCGGGAACAGAGGTTAAGGGGGAGCATCAGTCTGACTGCTAATGATTAGATAAGGACAGATCATGCAGAGATTGTAGTCAGTGACTTGCTGTTGAAGGTGTTCAAGCGGCATAAACTAAGGGGGAGCCTTGGTCATATGGAAAGGATGCTTGGGTGCACAGTTTCAGAGGGAGAATTGGCCTTGCTGAGTATAATGCATTGTTGGCATTATGTTGATTCTGACTCTTTCTTGAGGACTTTCTGGTGTTGGTCATAAATGGTCATATTTGTAATTTGATGAAAAGGTCTTGTTGAGACCCATGATGTAAAATTGTAATATTCAGTCATGTAAGGACTTTTCAAATTTGTAAACCCACTTGGTTGGGTAGCTGAGTCAAATTTTGTAAACCCACTTGGTTGGGTAGCTGAGTCAAATTTGTAAACCCACTTGGTTGGGTAGTTGAGTCTCATATGTAAATCCACTTGGTTGGATATGTGATGTAAGTATGAGTCTTTGGTGATAGAAAGTTCATAGAGTCATATACTTTATTGAAAAATATGTTTGAAGATTCAGCATGAACTCAGGGGGAGCTTGGTCACTTCAGTATATATCAGATCTGCAGAACGCTTCTTCTACATGAGGAGAAAAGAGGGAGAGAGTGTTGGTTTTGATCCGCCCTTTGCCCTTGATGTCAAAGGGGGAGAGTGACATGGTGTTTGAATGAAGAGAAAGAATGGTGTCAAAAATGGGGAGAGTGACATGGTGTCATTGTATTCTTAATGTACCTATCTGTTGTGGTAACCAAACACCATCATGGTTGCCATCAAGTCAAAAGGGGGAGATTGTTGGCAATATGATGCAGATTGTTGTCCTTGATGGCAACCCACTGAATGAAGATGAAGACATGAGATTGTTGACTTGTGTTGTCATTGATGGCAATCCACCTAATGAAGTTATTCTTGACTTGATGAACTTGGTAAATGATGTAAATCTGATGTGATATGATGTTTGTTGACAATATGATGCTGAGTACCCACTTGATAGAGTGTTTTCCTTGAATGGCAACCCACCTGATGAAGTTGTGCTTGAGAGAATATGTCTTAATGAACCTGTTTAAAGATGTAAATATGATGTATCTACAGAGAGTACAAAAGGTAATGAAGAAAGGAATTCAATATGTGCTAGATCCATGATGAAAAGAGTGTGTTTCAAGGAATACGCGGATTTGTCTAGGAGAAGTCGCATATGCACGCGGTAAAGTACGTGCCAAGCCGCGTATGGGAAAAAGCGCTCAAAAAGTGCAAAACCAGAGGTAACCACCATGGTATTGACCCATTGTATTGGGTAATGATTCGTCTAAATGAACCGTCCAGGAATACCATCGGATGTAATGTGGTTTTGGCTCATGGTATTGAAAAAGGTTAAACCTATATAAAGAGAAGAAATTCATTGTGCAAATCATGAGTGTGGATGCAAGATGTTTGAGCTTGAATGAATACTTCTCTCTGAAGTATATCTGAATGGAAAGGGTTACAGTTGAATGATAGATCTGATTGCATGATGCACCAATGATGAAGAAGGGTATCTAGATCTAAAATGTACTTGTATTTGCTAGATCTGTTTAGGGGATGATTAGATCTGAGAAGAGGCGAACATCTGTCTGAAGTAAAGGGTAAAATCTGAGTAATGTATCTGTTCTGAAGAATTGCAATGACCTAAATGTCTGAAGAACCATACGCTAGTTCGCCGCAGAATAAGCGCGTATATATGCGGCTTTGCTGAAGAGAAAGCGCGTATGCGCAGTGAAATCAGCTCTGTAATTTGTACAAAAGTATACGCGGGTTGATGTGATTGGAAGCGCGTATATACGCGGTATCAGTGAAAGGAAAGTGCGTATGCAAACTAGGGTTTGCTGAAGCAAGGGGTATGAAATGTCTGATCTGTTCTGCTGTGTTACTGCTATCTGTGAATGATGTATTCTACAGTTTTGGGTTGTCTGAATTGATAAGTTTCAGTTTGATGTATGATTGAGCTTAAATGTATGGAGTGGGTCCAATCTGAAAATATGATGAAACGTGGCCTGCAAGTGGTGTCCTAAAGGAAGCTTTGGATCCAGTGTGAAAATTGATGAAACGTGGTCCATAGAGGTGCTGAGGGTTGTAGCCTTCAGTCAGGGGGTCGTAGCTCCCTTCCAGGTGAGGCTGGTAAACGCGATCGGGGGGTCGTAGCTCCCTTCCAGGAGAGGCTGGTAAACGAGTCAGGGGGTTGGAGCTCCCTTCCGGGAGAGGCTGGTAAACGAGCGCAGGTGGGTGCCTGCGTGCTGGTAGAGTCTGCACCAGCACATATGTTGTAAGATGTTTTCTCTATAATAAAATATTGAAGGCTGAGCAACGGCAGCGGTGGTTTTCTCCCGACTTGGGTTTCCACCTAAAAATTCTGGTGTTCATGTGTGATGCTTTATGTGATGGTTTATTCTGTTCTTACTGCACATGTTTATTGTTTATTAAACATTTGATGAATGAATGATGGAATGATATAAGTGAAGATTTAATGACATAATTAGATCTCTGTGTATACGCGAGTTTCTTAAAGGGTATCCACGTATATACGCGAGTCTATATAAGGAAAGTAGCGTATGGGTTTTAGAAGCAAGAAAAAGTAAAAGTTTTGAATATGCAGTAAATACTGATTCACCCCCGCTCTCAGTATTTTTCCAACAGTGAGCAGATCCTTGTCGACTAGCGACCGAAAATCCTACTTTTTTTAGCGTTTCTCCTTTCTGGTGAGTTAAACTCAGTAAACCTTCTCCTTTTCTCTTATTCAGATTTTGATACTCTCTTTATATCATGTCGGGACTTAACTCTGGTTGTTTTTTTCTCTTTGCAAGTAGTTGCAATCTATCCATTTGCGATTCTTCTCCTTCACAGCTATTGACCCTAAATGGGTAGGGTCTTGACCTTTCTCCGCCTCTAGTGGTCTTTTAATTTGTTTTGGTTATGAGTATGGGCTTCTGTGCCTCGTTATCTTGCTGTGGATTCCACTATGTTTGGTCTGTTACAAAAGTATCTTTCTTGGACAATAGACCAGGGTTTTGTAAGCAATTGCGCGATCAATTACTAGTCCAGTTCAGTTGTTTTCTTTGTTAGTTTGCCATCTAGATATGAACGTTGTTTATATGGGGTTTCAAACCCATTCCATAAATTTAATATGTAATATATTTTTTATAGTCCTTTGGGACTCGTCAACAGAAAAAAGATTGACTTATAAAGAATGGAATTTTTTTAAGCTCTATTAATATGAAAAATGGTGAATACCTGGGAAATGTTTTGAACACCTGCTAATTCATAAATGTCTGTGAATTTATTTTCTGTGTCGGACTCTCCTGTAAATGTATGCTTCAGTTTTCCAAGTGACGTAACCACTCTAGTGTCTGTGTAAACAAATTGCTTCTGTTCGCCTTTATTATATTTGCGCATATGTTCAGTTACAATGTACAATGGTATAAACAATAAACAGGAAAGCAAAAATAGTATTGACTGTATAATAGTTCTCAGATGGTTGCTTTGAAAATCTCCTGATTCGTTTCATTACTTTCTCTGTTCTACTGTGGATGGAAGATCAACCCTTACTGAATGTGTTTTCTTCTCTTTTGTATTACTCTAGGAAACAGTTTAAACCCAGGTGTAATGACCTGTCAACCAATCAACTATAACCTGTAAGACGAACACCTGTTTCTCTATTTACCCTGAGCTAGATGCTCCTGCATCAAGCTCCTGGGGTAATAAAAATTCATGGCTTTGTTCCATGAGTTTCTCAATAGAATAGCCTGCTCGTTGTATTTGTGCTGCGTCAAGCCATGAACTGCCCTCAATGGGACGGTTCTTCAACTTGACAAGGTATTGAAGGTACTCTTTCCTGCAAGTGCACTTGGCTACCTGGGTGTCGAGAATGCTCTCGATCTCAAGGGGCTGAGCCATAAGTATTTTCCTCATCCAAGAACCATTTTCAATCTGCGTGTCCCGTTCTGGCCGTGCCGCTCTGTCATCTACAGGACTAGCAGTATATGGAAATAGATCTGCCACATTGAAGATGGGAAAGATGCCTATTCCTGGTGGAAGATTTACAGGGGCCAATCTTCTTATATTTCATCTTGTTATATTCGCCCTTAGGAAATCGTTCTTTGTGTAAATGCGCAAGAACTTCGTCCCCTACATTAAACTGAACTTCCCGCTGCTTTAAATCTGCTTACTACTTATATTTCTTACTGATGTCCTGTAATTTTGACTTTACTTGCTCATGTAAGTCGTTCATTGCCTTGGCGAAATCTTCCCCGTCAGCACTCCTCCTTTCCAACTTTCCCAAATCTCACAGTTCATTCACTCTGCGAGGATGCATGCCATACAGAACCTGAAAAAGACTATATCCCATGCTGCGATTTGGTGATTCGTTATAAGAAAATTCCTCTTGAGCAAGTACACGATCCCACATCCATGAATTTTCACCAATAAAACTCCATAGCAGGTTTCCCAAGCTCCTGTTCACCACCTCCATTTGCCCATCAGTCTGTGGGTGATATGTGGAGCTGAAATTCAACTAAGTGTCCAACTTCTTCCACAGGGTACACCAAAAATGTCCTATTAATTTCACATCCCTGTCAGAAATAATGGACCTCGGTAGGCCGTGCAATCTGACGATATCTGTGAAAATCAAGTGTGCTACGTGAGTGGCATCACTAGTTTTTCAACAAGGAATGAAATGTGTCATTTTAGAAAACTTGTCTACTACCACCATCACTGAGTCGAAACCTCGCTGCGTCCTTGGCAAACCCAAGACAAAGTCCAAGTTGACTGAGTCCCATGGTCTACTTGGAATAGGCAGTGGCGTGTAAAGTCCTGTATTTTAGCTATGTCCCTTCACCAATTGGCACACTTTACACCTAGTCACATATCGCTGCATGTCCCGTCGCATCTTTGGCCAGTAATAAAAGTGTTCGAGCTGTACTAAAGTATTTTCTATGCCGAAATGTCTGGCTAGACCTCCGCTGTGCTTCTCCCGAATAATATTCTCTCTCATCGAACAGTCGAGAATGCATAATTGTCCCCCTCTAAATAACAACCCTTCCTGTAAATTATAGTCCAACCATGGACTATTGTTCCTCAGCAAAGGATTCTTACAAGCTTCATAAGCCTCTTTGAAATCTGCATCTGTTTGATTCTAATATTTCAAATTTTCAAAACCCATCACTTGTATCGTACTCTCCTGCAAGAGCAAAGCTCTTCTGCTCAACGCATCTGCTACCTTGTTGGCCGGTCCACTAATATGTTTCAATACAAAGGTGAAACTTTACAAGTACTCAACCCACTCTGCATGCTTGTGGTTTAGTTTTTGTTGCTGCATAATATATTGTAATGCATAATTATCAGAAAATAAAAGAAATTCGTTACCTAATAAATAGTGTCTCCAATGCTTCAGTGCTTGGATGACAGCATAAAATTATTTATCACAGGACGAGTACTTTTTCCTGCTTTCATTCAAATTTTCACTGAAATAAGTGACCGGTTTGTCTTCCTGGCTGAGTACTTCCCCGATGGCTGTACCACTAGCATCACAACGAACTTGGAATAGTTTGTTAAAATCAGGTAACCTCAAAATCTGTCCTTCAGTGATCTTCTTTTTCAAAATCTGAAAACTTCTCTCTGCTGCTTTAGTCCAACGGAAAGGTTGTTTTTCCTTTTTTATATTCTCCAACATAGGCGCGCAGATTCCACTAAAATATCTGATAAATTTACCATAAAAACTTGCCAACCCATGAAAACTATGAACCTCAAACAGGCTCTTTGGGGATGGCCAGCTAATAATATCTGCAACTTTTTCTGGGTCCATCTTTAACTCATTTTCTGCAATCACAAAACGCAAGTAAACCAATTCCTTTTGAAAAAAAGTACATTTTTTAAGATTTATCAGTAGCTTGTTCTGCTGCAATTTCTCCAACACACTCCAAACATGTCGAAAGTGTTCCTCTTTAGTCCTGCTGAAAATTAATATATCATCAAGATAGACAATTACAAACTTCCCAATGAACTCTTTCAGCACTTCGTTCATCAGGCACATAAAAGTATTGGGGGCATTACTCAAACCGAATGGCATTACCAGCCACTCATACAGTCCTTCATTTGTTTTGAAAGATTTTTTCCATTCATCCCCCTCTCGAATTTGAATCTGGTGGTACCCGCTCTTAAGATCGATCTTTGAGAAATATGCTGCTCCACTTAAGCAGTCCATCATATCATCCATTCATGGCAATGGGAATTTGTATCTAATAGTAATTTTATTTATGGCTCTTGAATATGTACACATTTGCCACTCTCTGCCTTTCTTAGGAGCTAAAACTGTTGGAACTGTCGTCTTGGATCTTGTGTCAGTTAAAGACCTTGAAGATCCATCAAGGCCAAGTATGGTATGTAATCCCCAATGTTGAAAGACCTTGCTAAATGAAAATTTTCCTTGATCATTGAGTTGATCCCAATGCCGCCAATTAGGTCTTGGTCAGAATACCTTTTATTAAAGGAAATCCTGCAAGTTATATCAATTCTAAGGGCTGACATGGGCTTGCTAATGTTCACAGGCAAAAATCCCTCATGATATGAAGTAACAATAGAGCGAATCATAACAGAGACTTCGTCTTCTTTTATGGAGAAAAAGGAAGCTATGTGTTACACAGTAATTTGTCACTGTCCCTACCATTCCCCGTCCCGCACATTGGAGGGCCCATTCTGTGACCTGTGAGCAATGTCATGCCTTGAAACCACTATCATTGCATTCCTCCAAACATGAGCTTCAATTGCCTTGAAGACATCTCCTTGCAAAAACCATAAAAACATCCATTTTTTCATTGGCGCGGGTAGACAGTTCATCACTCGCGCCACTAGGGAAAATCCTACAAAGAGGTCGCGCCAACTGGTGCTCTGTGCCAGAGTCGCAGTCGCGCCAGCCAATTTAAGGAGTGTTTTTTAAATAAAATGGTGGAAGTTTCGTTTCAACAGACTCAGAAACTATTATCTATCTTGAGTTGGGAGTTTTGGCTCCGGGAATTCCATGTAGAGGAAAGTGTTTGCCACCTCTCATGGAAGCTTCCTTGAGGATAGGGCCAATCCCACAATTATAGGGATCCCAAATCCCCTTCCTCCATCTATAAAATCTTGTCCATTTCCATTGCAAGCTAGTCTTGAAGCGCCCAAGTCTTGAATCTCCAAGTTCTCAATTTCCCAAGAGCCTTATGCTACCAGAGACCCCATTCTTCCCTTAAGGCCAAACTCGAGCAAGGAGACTATCATCGAGAGGCTTGTCCCATCCTTGGCAAGCTTTACGAGACGTGTTCTACTGGAGACCCTTCCGAAGGAGACCTCAGCGTCAGAACATTGGTTGTACTCTCTTTCGATTGCTTATTAATGAATGACTACTGGTTATGGTTCCACTCTATTTTTAACTTATGATAATGATGAGTTATATCCTTTCTAACTGATATATAGTTGCGTATTCTGGATTTTATGCTTGTATTTGTATTGTTTCTTTCATGTGCAGGTTTCCATTCACGGAGATCATGGGGATCGTGATCTGCCGAGGCTAAGGAACGGGAACACTGCCTCTTCTACGAATTATAGCGTTGGACTCCATGTAGGCCTCCATCGTTGGTCTGTTCATTCGCAATTGGGAACTTGCGCTGTAGCATTTGATGATTGTTGCTAGACCCGTTCTGGGCTAGTAGGGATCGCCTATGTCCGCAGAGGGGATTTACCTCTTCAACAATTTGGCGACTCCACTGGGGATCGTCTAGTTTTGATTGTCTCGTTTTGATTTTTTCACAGTTTTCCATGCTTGGTTAGCCTTGTGGGCTGAGTTCTTTTGCTGTTTTTTCTTCTTGGTTTGCTTGGATATCATTGATCTGCTTCTGGAGTAGTTCTTTTTATTTTTGGCTGAGAAACTCTGCTGGCGCGCTTTTTAGCTCTACAGTCGCGCCAATTGGCGCAGGTTTCTTGTGTATTACCCGCGCCAATTGCTTTCTGGCGCCAGTTATAGACTCACAGTCGCACCACTCCTGTGAGGCATTAGGGTTCCCTCAGTTTTGAGCTCTCTCGGTCTGGTCAGTGTGTTTCTTTTTGGTTTTTCGGCTACCTGAGTGTGTTGGAGTCCTATTTGACTGGGAGTTTGCCTTCATCCTTTGGTTGTTTGCTTTTCTCCATCGATTTCACGTTTTAAGCCCTAGGGCATCTAGTGGCTTTGTGTGTCGAGCCCTCCTTGGGAGTTTTGGCATTTTGTTAGTCTAGTCAATTCTCTGATTGCTCCTCTGCATTCTCTTAGTGGTTGTTTACCATTTTGTTGCCATTTTTGGGTGATTGTTCTTCTCTTCATTCAAATTTCGTTTGGTCTTGCTTTGGGCCTAGATCACACGGTCCATTGGACCCTTTGGGACTTTTTCTTGGTTTTGAGAGACTTTGGTCGATTTGAGATCTGATTGTTTGTGTCATTGAGTGAAATTCGCTCATTTTACTCTGTTAATATCATTTCTCGAATTTCTTTTCGTTTGTTTTCGGTTTGTTTAGTGCATCTAGCTATCAAACATTGAAAATAAAAAAAAATCTCTTTTGCTTTTGGTTGATTAGTGTGAATTGAAATCTTTTCGATTTTTTCTAGTAATTAGTAAATTTGAAAGAAAATTTTTTAGTTTCGTTAGTTGCATTAGAGATATCATTGATTATATTCTGATCATTTTATTTGTGTAAAATCTTTCAACTCTTTTGTAGCTAGCTTTCATCGAACGAAATGATGTACTGTGGCATGTAGTTTTGCATTTAGGAGATTTTTGAGACAGCACATTCATCTAGAGATTTTTGAGGCAGCATTGAAATCTAACGAAACATATTTAGAGGTCTAGGGTAGAGACGTGTTCCGGCGTCTTAAAACCTAGTAGATGTCGTTCGCCTCTTGGCTTTAGATAGTGCTAGTACGGACTTGTGCTCCCCGTACCGTCGCGTATATAAGGGAGACCCCACTAGGTTTCAATCCTTTATCCATAGGAAGTTGAGTCTTCCACCCTATACTCGTGATACACCAAACACAGCATTCAGGGAGATTTCTTGCACGTACGGAAAGTCCTTGGTTTATTTCTATTTCATTATTGAAACCAAGGTGTATATTGCAATTCACGGTTATTTGGTACACCCTTTTTGCCTAGTATTCCTGAGCAGTCATTTGATCTTTTTTGACTCCCTAAATTTGAAAAGATTGCCAAGCGCTTGTCCTTTCACACTTGTGTCAAATATGAAAGAGATAGAGTCACCTTTTCGACCAATTCTCGACTCTTAAAACATGAAACGGTGAATTTTCTTATTTTTCAATGTGGTAAAAATTAATCACCCACGATTACACGCCTTGTTATACTTTGCTTGCTGACTGTTTTATCATGTGTCTTGACTCTTTTTCGGCCCGTGTGTGTGTTTGATCTTTTTCTTTTGTCATTTCTGCCACAGTGGCAGAACCCTCGGTTTCGTCTACTGGTAGTCCTTATATTGACGATTCATCAAAGGTTTCACAATCCTCTGTTGAACCACAGCAGCCCATTGTTTCCAAGTTTCCTGACGGGGGACCGGTTCTTTCTGAGCAACCCTTTGGGGGACCAGTTGAGTTCGATTGGCCCTTTTCGGACCCTGTGTCTGAATTGAGATTAGGAGCTGACTTCCTTTCTCTTACATCGGGTTCGCCTTTTATAGCTGTTGTTTTCCCTCCTAGTCCTCGCCGTCTATTACGAGATCTAGCGGTAGGCTCGAACATGAGTGATTCTGGTGAGGAAATCCCAACGTCTGGTGAAGACTATCAGCTCTTCCTGTGAAGATTATTTTCGGGAGACAACTCTGAAACAATTGTAATTTCAATGTCCAGTCCCTCATTACCACTCGGGTACAGGTCTTTGGGTCAGATCATTTCTGCCGCAGCCTCTATGGGAGTGTCAGCTCCTTCTCCGAGGCCAGCTGCTCCTTCACCGGGGGTGTCCCCTCAGACACACGTTACTTCTGTACCCGTCCAGCCCACTGTCTGTGTGGCTGCCTCTGCGCCTGTTGTCATGGCACCCTCCGCTAGGGTTATGCCGTCTCCTGAAGACATTTATTTAGCGACTGCTATACCGGAGAACATCTCTTCGGAAGAGTATCGGTTGTCTTTACAATAGCTGAACCCCGAGGTTGGTCCGTCCTCCCTAGATCCCAACCGCTCTTACTTTTCGCACTATGCACAGGATGGTACACCCGTGTATGCTTTTCCAAATCAGTATGATGAGCACGGGGACATATTGCGTCTACCCGCTCCTGAGGCTTACCTCGATGCTCAAGGTTTACCTTATAACCAGGCTTATAACCCGCAAGGGCAACCTTTCCAAGGCAAACCTTCAGGCCAACCTGGCTATCCTGATGACCCACAGGGGCAGCCCATACAAGGGTATCTCGCGGGCCAGCAACGGCCATCGTACGGTCCACAAGGAAAGTATTATAGCCCTTCCGGTCAGCCTGTCCAACCTCAGCCAGGGTACCAACCGGGACCGGTCTATGGTCCTGGGGGGCAAATCCAGCCTTCTCAGCCTATGCAACCACAATATCCTGTTGTTTCTAACGTCGCATATCAACCAGGACCATCCTATGGTTCTGCTCCAGGTCAAACCGGTTACCAGCCATCACTTGGCCCTATTCCTCCACCAGGCCAATTGGCTCATCCGGTACAACCTGATGTTCCACCTCCAGGCCAACCGGCCCATCCAATACAACCTGGGGCTCCTTTACAGCCAGGTCAACCTACGCAACTGGCGCCACCTATCTATCCGGGTCAACCTGTTCACTCAGGTCAACCCTCTCAGCCGGGTTAACCTGTTCATTCAGGGAAGCCCGCTCATTCCATTAACCCTGCCCAGCAGCCGATTCATTCGATGCCGCAGCAAAATCAACAGATGCGCCCTAGTTATCAGGCTCCGCAGGGTTCCACATATTAGCAGCCGACTCATCCTCAGGGCAGTTATTATCCTCATGGTCAATCTCAACCAAATTATAATCAGCCCCGAGGCTCTCAGTATTATCCTCCTCCACCCGGTTTTACCTATACTCAACAGCCAAATCCAAATGCTGCTTATGCCGGGCCGACACATAATCAGGGTCCGTACTCTGGTTATCAAGCCCCACACACTGGTTACCAATAGCCAAATCAATCTGGTTATACGACCTATACCCCCTACGGTCAGAATCCTACGGGACAGAACCCATGGGGGCAAGGATATTCACAATCATTGTGGAGTACAGGTACCAGTCCTCATCCCGGGCCTGGCATGCCGGTTAATCCGCCATTTCCGTTCCTGGCCACCTTAGAGTTGCCGGATGTTTCAAAATTGACCAATGATCCGATTTTGCATAATCCGTATTGGCCTCCGGTTCCTACCAAGATACCAAGTGATTGCACCAAGTTTGAGGGTAAAGCTGGAGAGGACCCCCAAGCGCATGTGATGACGTATCATCTTTGGTGTTCATCCAACTCTTGGGTCGATGATTCCATTTGTTTGCGCCTCTTCCAGCGCACTTTAACTAGAGCTGCTGCTAAGTGGTACATCGAGTTATCCCGTGGAATCTTCCAAGATTTTAATTCCTTAGCCATGGCTTTTATGACGCACTTTCAATTACCGGTTCGCTATGAAGCCGCGACGCACCTCCTGACTTCTCTGAAGTAGGATAAAGCCACTCACATTTCTGATCACATTCATGAGTGGCGGCGCCGTCGTAGACTGATCAAGTTTCATATACCTGATCAGATACTAACTCACTGGTTCACCATTCTCATGAATAAAATCGCTCAAGATATTGCGATGGGAGCATGTGTGACGGAAGAACAAGCCATTGTGCGTGCCCAATATCTGGATCTTGTATATTCTCAGTCCGGAATGCTTTATGATATCTTGCCCGATGCTCCACGGTCCAGAACCTCTAAAGCTCCACATACCCCTATAGTGGATGGTGTCATTGGTTCCGTATCTCAGAATTCGAAGAAATCTTCGAATGGGAAGCAAAAGTCTAATTCTTCCAACAATACTCCTGCTAATCCTGCCCCATCTGATTCTGGAAAAACCGTGGAGGTGAATGTCGTTCAGGCCAATCCTACGGAGAAAAATTCCAAAGGGAAAAAGAAGGGCAAGGGAAAATCTAAATCTGATGCCCCAAAGCCAGAATCTAAGCCTCGCACTGAGGATGGCTCTCAGTGTAAACCGAAGTATCCCTGCCTCATTTGTGAAGGAGACCATTATACCAAGGATTGTCCACGACGATCCGAGGTTATTCAACTTCTCAAGGGCTCTAAAGGGACTCCGACAATTCTTAAAGAGCCATTCCCGTCTCAGCAGACCCAGATGGTTGAACAACCGTCACCATTTGCACCATTTGGGTCCCAATTTTTTATGATGAAAAGTGTTGCACCTATCTCCGTCGCTACGCGTTCGAAGGATTACAACGAGTCGCGGCAGGCACCCGGGAAGGCAGTTGCGGATGGACCACCTCCCCCCCCTACCTCCGGTTCGTTGGAAATTGAGAAGCCTACTCCTGAACCCGTTGTGAAGCCACCTTCTAAAGGTGTATTACGAAGATCTTCTTATAATCCAAATGCCCGTGCCGCTCAGCACTACAACTTTGTTGAGGATTTGGCATAGGCGCCTTCTGCCATGTCTACCCTAGAAGTTCTTCAAAGTTTTCCTTCACAATGGAAGGCTTTATTGTCTGCAATCGGTGGCATTGAACCCACCGATTCGAGTCTTCTCACCTTCGACTTAGAGAATTTCACCCCCCGGCTTCCGCATCAGATTGCTCTTGTTATTCAAGTTGAGATAAATGGTCTTAACATCCATAGTGCCATTGTGGATGAAGGTGCCTCTACCTGTGTTATGTCATCTGCTTGTTGGAAGGCCATTGGCTCTCTGACCCTTTCGTTATCTCCCAATGCCCTAGAGGCATTTTATGGTCGGGAATCCAAACCCCTCGGTGTTCTTGAGATTTTAGTGATCACTTTACAGGGGAAGACTGTCAACGTAGAAGTAGAGGTGGTTGATGCCAGACTCAACTACAATATACTTCTTGGCCGCAGCTGGACTCATGCCATGCTCTGCGTGCCGTCCACCGTCTTTCAACTTCTTAAGTTCCCTCACGAGGGCAAAATCGTCACGGTGGATCAGTTGTCCTTCTTCACCTCCACCTCCGAGAACAACGTTCCATACGTGGATCAGATTCCGAATCCCCCTGACAGTGTAGGACCCGGTCTCTTTAAAGACCCCGTCCTCATGGGTATTTTTCCCACACCACCACCGCGCACCGCTCAAGTTAACATGATTTCTAGGTCTGATGACCCCTGGCTCATCCCTATGCCTGAGCAGGTGTTTGATTTTGGAGAATCAATGCCCTTAACTCCAGTAGAGATTAGCTACTGTGAAATTGTTTCTGCATTTGATCCTCCACCTCCTCATAATTCTCCTTTGAGCATGGCTCTCGACGTCTACTCTCAATCCCCCTGGCTTGGTCAGGTCGATTCACCTGATCCTCTAAAAGAGACTTTTCCTTCCGATGAATCCATCATTGAAACTATGTCTCTGTAGGATCTGCCTTGGGGCGATGGACATCATCGCTCCTCTTTCATGCCTAGCTTGGGGGCAATGACAGATTGTCTAGAGCGTTACGCATCTCAGGTTCCTACCCCTCCTCTTCAAACGCCCATCTTGACGCACGAGGTTTTTTCGGAAGGTAACCTAAGTAATATCACTCAAACCATTCCGATCAACATCTCCGTTAAACCGGGGATCATTGAGAATATTCACATGGGAGTGACTTGTTCTCCTGATGAGATTCAAGTCTATACTAATCTTTTTAAAGAATTCAGAGATTTGTTTGCCTGGTCTTACGAGGAAATGCCAGGCATTGATCCCATTATCGTAGTGCATGAGATTCCAACCTACCCTGGTGCGAAGCCCGTGCGCCAACGCTTACGCCCCATGCATCCTCGTAAAGCCGCTGCAATTAAGGCAGAAGTTGAAAAACTTCTGAACGCGGGGTTTATTTATCCCATCCCCCTCATAGAATGGGTGTCCAACATTGTCCCTGTCGATAAAAAGCAGGGTACTATTCGGGTCTATGTCGATTATCGTGACATCAATCGTGCTTGTCCAAAGGATAACTATCCCACTCCATTCATAGACCAGATCATCGACGAATGTGCCAGAAGTGAGATTTATTCCTTAATGGACGGTTTCTCGGGGTATAATCAGATCAATATTGCACCTGAGGATCAACACAAGACTACTTTCATCTATCCGTGGGGTACTTTCGCATATAAAAAGCTCCCATTCGGCTTGAAGAATGCTCGAGCCACTTTCAAGTGTGCAATGTCTTACGCTTTCCATGACATTCTCCATATCGTTTAGCCTTATCTGGACGACTTGCCAGCTCATTCAGCTAGGCGAGAAGACCACCCTGAACACCTCCGCCAGATCTTCCTTCGCTGTAGGCACTAAAATATTAGGCTTAATCCTCATAAATGCGTTTTTTGTGTGGATTCTGGCCGTCTCTTGGGATTCATAGTCTCCAAAGATGGAATTCGCCTTAACCCTTTAAAATTCGAGGCTATCATCAACCTCCCATCACCCTCCTCACTGTATCAGTTGCAAAGTCTGCAAATAAAAGTGAACTTCCTTCGACGCTTTATCCCGAACTACGCGGAGGTGGCTAAAGGATTCCCACGCCTATTAAAGCATAACGCTCCCTTCCATTGGGACGAAATTGCTCAACAATCCTTTCAGAAGCTGAAGACGTTACTTGTTAATGCTCCTTTGCTTCGTCCGCCTGATTATTGCCGCGATTTCACTTTGTATCTTTCCGCTGCATTTAGCACCATTGCTATGGTTCTGGTGCAGGATGACGATGAAGGTAATGAACATGTTGTTTATTATCTATCACAAAACCTCCTCGACACGGAAACACGCTATGCTCATGTCGAGAAGCTGGCTTTAGCCGCCGTACATGTTGTGCAGCGCTTTCGCCATTACATCCTGCTGCGCACGATTACTGTGGTTTCAGACTGTAACCCCATGACATATATTCTCTCTCAAAAATTACTGGGGGGAAAGTACTCCAAATGGATCATTATCCTACAGGAGTTTGACTTAGAGTTCACCACTGCTAAGTCAACTAAATCACTAGTTTTTGTGGATCTTATATGCTCTCTCGCTACAGACTCCGCTCCTTCACACTCTGAAGACCATATACCGGATGAAACCCTTTTCCTCATCATTACTCGTGACCCTTGGTATGGTGATATCATTTTGTATCTTTAGACCTCCAAATTTCGGTCTGAGTTGACTAAAGACATCTGACGTCGAATTCGGCATCAGTCTCAACCCTACCGTATCGTAGGAGATACCTTATAACGTGTTGGAGTAGATTCGGTGCTCCGCGGATGCCTTACCTTGGAAGAGGCTGAAAAGGCCCTCAATGACTGCCACAGTGGCGCCTGTGGTGGACATATGTCCGGATATGCTACTGCTCAAAAGATTCTACCATCAGGATACTTTTGGCCGTCAATATTCAAAGACTGTATTACGGCAGTCCGCAAATGTCACGCATGCCAGGTGTTTCAGCGCAAGATGCGCGCGCCACCTCTTCCTTTGCATCCTGTTGTTACCGTTGGCCCTTTTGCAAAATGGGGCGTGGATTTTATGACGTGTAACCCTCATTCGGCCAGGGGGCATGCGTACATAATCGTAGCTGTCGACTACTTCACCAAGTGGGCCGAAGCGATGCCTACACTTGCGACCGACAGTAAAACAGCTGCTCAATTCATCTTCAACCACATCATCATGCATTTCGAGGTTCCTCAGGCCATTGTTACTGACCATGGTACTCATTTCTGATATTATATGATGGCCGAGCTGACATCGAGGTTGGGCTTACGCCACAATAGCTCAACGCCATATTACCCTCAGGCAAATGGCCAGGTTGAAGCAGTGAACAAGGTTTTGGTCACCATGCTTCAACGAACAGTTGGGATTCATAAATAAAATTGGCACCTCCAACTGTTCTCAACTCTTTGGGCTTATCGAACGTCTGCTAAGAATGCGACTGGATTCACACCATTTCAACTGGTGTATGGTCTGGAAGCCACTCTTCCGATTGAATGCAAGATTCCTTCTTTGAAATTAGCTGTAAAACTTCTACCCGACACTTCTGCTGAAGAAGAGCGTCTCCTGTATCTGGAACAGTTGGATGAAACCCGCCGCTTAGCTGCCTTAGTTATTGAGGCACAAAAAAATCGGGTCAAAGCCCATTTCGATCAATCTCTTTCATCACGTTCCTTCGTTGAAGGGGACCTTGTCCTCCTGTATGATCAAGCACACGATAAGCTTGGGGCGGGGAAGTTCCAACCCATGTGGCATGGACCCTACATAGTTAAAAGAGTATTAAAGAATGGGGCCTATGAGCTTATAGATTATGGAGGAGTTTCGCTGGCGCAGCCCAAAAATGGGCTGTACCTGAAGAAATACTATGCTTAAAGTCATTTTTGTGTGGTGTGTGTACATAGGTGTGTTTATTCATTTGTGTGCATGTGTGGTGTGGTGTGCAATTTAAACGTATTTCTGCTGATCAGGTCTTCCTGATTGTGGAGATGTCCATCAATCCGTTTGTTGGGTTCGCGGATGGTGCCTCTCGCAGTACCAGGAATCTGTCTTCGACAGCCTGGGTAATCTATGATTCTACCAGTGAGTTGTTGAACCTGCAAGGTGTGTGTCTGGGACGTGCTACAAATAACGTCGCGGAATATAGTGCTATGTTAGAACTATTAACTGAGGTTGTAAACCTTGGTATCCCTGAATTTCTTGTATATCTAGACTCGCAACTTGTAGTGTCACAACTCAATGGTCACTATTCAGTAAGAAATCCACACATTTTACGTCTGTATCTGCGTGTTCGTTTACTGGAGAGAAATTTTTTTTATATTACATATCAACATATACCCCGGTACATGAATACACTAACAGATGCAGTAGTTAATATGGTTTTAGATAGACATTTGCCCAATTTATAAGTACATCATCACATATGAAAGGAAAATCCATCCAGAAATAGATATGTATATAGATAGATATCGAAATGTTTACATAGCATGTGTCACATAAGATCAAAAATATACATGTTCGTCTTATTACATCCGGAGACGACACGTCTCTCAAAAATATGCATGAAATAAAGCCCTAGGAGTCTAGTCTACGTGGTGCTCATGATAACAAGTCACCGCATGCACTAGGCATCTCAGTAGATGGTGGAGGCGACTAGGCACTCCCACCGTATGTCTCTGATATGCTAACGGTACATCCGCCAGCCGGGCGTAGTCCGGAATCCTTCGGGAAATCCCCTCAAGGTTCTGAACTAACTCTCCTCCTTCCGCACCCTCCTCATGAGGATCGACTGCAAGCTGAGTTCTCCGCGCGATAGGAGACATACCGGCTAGTCTCTCTGGGCCAACATCTGCATACGCATGTAACTGCTGTCAGAACGGACATGTATCAACAAAAAAAATCATAAAACATAAAAAATAAAAACATATCATACCCAGCTCTTCGTCCCAATCCTCTCCCTCCAGCAGTGGGAGATCTGGGTCTCCAGTAAAGTTTGTCCCGGCATAAGGCCAGTCCTCAACTACAATCAACTGGCGCTGCAACCACCCAAAAAACTCTGGCCTCTAGGACATCTGTTGGCCTCATCCTGCTCTAGGCATTAATGCTGCCCAGCGAGCCATTCTCGGCTCTCGTGGTATCGGCTCCGCTACAATGGCCCCTTGGCCCTGGAAGATTGGTAATCGTTCCAGAATGAATGATACCAGGATAGACCCATAGCCAAATTGCTTCAGCTTGGCTTGTTTGCATCTCTCAGTTGTCTCTTGATGTTGATCGTTACTGCTGTGGCCCAGTCAAACAGTATGGGACTCATGCACTCTGAAGCCAGTAAGAGTTGGGCTTTCTTCGCTTCGTGAAATTCCTGCGATCCTGCAGCCCGCGTGATGGTATGTAGCACTACTCGTAGTGCCAGATAGGGGATGGTGTGGATATCCACCTTTTTACTCCCTGATCCCATTTGTGCCCTTGGGCACACTCGTGCCATCACTTCCTCCATTTTCTCACAAGACGGTTTGCTCCCTATCAGTATGGGTACCGGACCTCTGCGCAACAGTCCGCTTATGAAGTACACATCAGAAACGTCCAGTTCTAACACCTGGTCTCGTAACTTGAATACTTGTTCTTGTTCATCCCAAATGCTCACCAGGTACTGAAGCAGCTCAGGTTGAGCCCGTAAACAAGGTGTCAGGAAGAATTTCTTGAGCCCACAGTTTCTGAGGGCATTCATGCAGGCCTCATTTTCCATGGCCATTTCGTCCTCTTCCCCATGCTCTCTTTCTTTCCACTCAATCACCATTTTTCTCGGTTTCTTGCATCAACATGGTCACAAACCTTTAATTAAATCTCTGTTGAGCTTCAAAATTCATTCAAATTGATTAAAATGTCAAATTTTTAGGCGGAAAATTGGGTTTGGCCGCTGGTGCAGCTTTTTTAGGAATAGTCGCGCCAGTTGGCGCAAGCCTTTTGCATATAAAATCCCATTGGCGCGGGTCCGTGCCCGACACCCGCGCCAATGAGTGGAGCCCTAAAAATTCAAAGAGTTGCCACATAATTCTATTTCACGATGGAAAACTATTAAAAAATGGATTGAAATGAAGTACAAGGAAGCACCTTTTACCTGGAACTGACGGAACTCTGAATGGTAGCCCGGATTGGTCGTAATCGCCGCCAGAAGTTTGCACAATAAATGGACCAATGTTTCTCTTCACTCAGGTAAAAAGTAAAAGTAATTTTATTTTTACCATTTAGACTTATTTATAACTTTTTGAGCTCTATTTAGGTTTAAAAAGTCATTTTTTCATTAATATTCCATATGTTTTGTCGAAAATGGATTTTACACTTGCCTTTCTGTACAAAAACAGGTTTTTATGCAATGTAAATGGCGAAACGAGTTGTATTTTATACTTTTTCGGACTCGGTAAAAACAAGAAAAAGTCACTTTGGAGTCATCTTTCATCTCTTTTCTAACTCTCTAAACATGAAAAGATTGCCGAGGCCCTTGTCGTTTCGATCTCGTTAAAGTGGCTACGAAACGACATCTACCCAGTATACGTTTACCCCTTTTTCAGGCTGGGATGGATTATTTACGAAAAAGGAATACCATAGCCTATCACGACTAGGAGGTTTTCTCGGATATTGTTTTCTACCTTTTCCAGTCTGAGAAACTATTTACGAAAAGGGACCCTTTTGGAGTTTACTTTTCTGTTGTCTTTTCAAACTCTCTAAACATGAAAAGACGTCGAGTTCTTCCTTTGTCAGACTCGTTAAAGCCTGATGACATCGGATTCAGTCGAAATGACGTTCTCCGAGTTCCTCTTTCCTAGGGCTCGTTAAATGTACTAGGATGGATTCGCCCGTAGGGCAGACTTATATTACAAGCATATAATATCCCCTTCAAGCTTGTTATAAAAAATAATTGGGGTACTCGCCATAAATGGTGGGGGAAAAATGGAACCATCGTCATTGTCGTGTCGGCAGTATGTCGCTCTTGAACATGGCACTTGTCTGCATTCGTGTCGGGTTGGGGATATCTCATCTCATTCTTTCACTTGCCTCCGTGGGTTTGGATAATCTCTTTTGACCTCTCCTCTTCTCATTGCCTCGTCACCATGACCTATGATCCGTTGATGTCAAATACTTCCAAAACCACTATTTGTGCCGTTATATGTTCAAAGAGAGGTTGACCTCTCCAAATATCAACCTTCCGCTGGTTCTCATATGATCCTGATTCACAACAAAAACATCATGTTCCTCTGTCTCATGTCGATGATGTGGGAAACATTATGGCCCACCTTCGATCAAGGTCACTTCCTGTCGACTTCAGCTCATTATCTAGGAAGCTGATCTAGAGACTCCCTTATGGTACCTTGGAGCCTGCATGCCTCAATGGTAGGTTCGTCACATTCAACGTGAGGTTTTCATCATTGGCCTCTGATTGAGTGATTCTACAGGTGTTTGAAGTCAGCTCATTGATTCACATGCCGTAGATTGTACCTGTAGTACCTTGAGGGTCATCATCATTATTGGTGGTTCCTCTCGCGTTTGTTAATAGCTTTCATCATTGGCTGGTAATCAGATGATGTTCTTGCATGTTCGACTTCAGCTCACATATTCGCATGCTTGAACTTGTACTTTTTTCGGGTCGAGATGGAGCGTAAGACCCTGGATTGTATCTGTTGTAATCCAGGCTGCGATTTTGTGGATTATTATTTACATGACTTATTCACTGGATGGCTGCGACCATACCTGAGTCTATTTATCGATCTTCACTGGATGGCTGCGTCCATAACTCAGATCTGGATTATTGTATGCTCTGTTATGGATGGCTACGCCCATACCACATATACATCATGTACTTGAGATATCAGTTGTATTTCTCCACACAGGTTTTCCGACGGCGGAGTTTCAGTTGGACACGTTCTCGTAAAGCATTTCACCCCTTTCTCTCTCTCGGGCCTCATGCTTTAGGGGGCATCTGTTACACAGTAACTTGTCACCGTCCCTACCATTCCCCGTCCCGCATATTGGAGGGCCCATTCTGTGACCTGTGACCAATTTCATGCCTTGAAACCACTATCATTGCATTCCTCTAAACATGAGCTTCAATTGCCCTGAAGACATCTCCTTGCAAAAACCATAAAAACATCCCTTTTTGCATTGGTGCGGGTAGACAGTTCATCACTCACGCAACTGGGGAAAATCCTACAAAGAGGCGGCGCCAACTGGCACTCTGTCCTAGAGTCGCAGTTGCGCCGGCCAATTTAAGGAGTGTTTTTTAAATAAAATGGCGGAAGTTTCATTTCAACAGACTCAGAAATTGTTATCTATCTTGAGTTGGGAGGTTTGGCTCCGGGAATTCCATGTAGAGGAAGTGGTTTGCCACCTCTCATGGAAGCTTCCTTGAGGATAGGGCCAATCCCACAATTATAGGGATCCCAAATCCCCTTCCTCCATCTATAAAAGCTTGTCCATTTCCATTGCAAGCTAGTCTTGAAGTGCCCAAGTCTTGAATCTCCAAGTTTTAAAATTCCCAAGAGCCTTATGCTGTAAGAGCCCTCATTCTTCCCTTAAGGCCAAACTCGAGCAAGGAGACTATCGTCGAGAGACTCTAAGAGAGGCTTGTCCCATCCTTGGCAGGCTTTGCGAGATGTGTTCTACTGGAGACCCTTCCGAAGGAGACCTCAGCGTCAGAACATTGGTTGTACTCTCTTTCGATTGCTTATTAATGAATGACTACTGGTTATGGTTCCTACGTTTTCACTTATGATAATGATGAGTTATATCCTTCTGTTGATATATAGTTGCGTATTCTAGATTTTATGCTTGTATTCATGTTGTTTCTTGCATGTGCAGGTGTCCATTCACGGAGATCGTGGGGATCGTGATCTGACGAGGCTGAGGAACGGGAACATTGTCTCTTCTACGAATCATAGCACTGGACTCCAGGTAGGCCTCCATCGTTGGCTTATTTATTCACAATTAGGAACTTGCGTTGTAGCATTTGATGATTGTTGCTAGACAGTTGCAGGCTAGTACGGATCGCCTCTGTCCCACTTGAGAGGGGATTTACCTCTTCAACACTATGCGTCTTGAGCTCAACAACTGTACTACGCAGAGTTTACGCATATGCCTCCAGTAATGGCCATAAGGAGAAAATGCGATGTCAAAATAATTATACCACAAGTACTTAACTACGATGGATGGAGGTCTACTGGAAAAAATTCATATCATGAGTCTTTAGGAACTGTTTGGCCATATCTGGAGATGAGACTACCAAGGTGAGAGTGGAGATGAGGCGCACGTAGAAGAGCGATCCGTATTTCAGAGAGAGGTCTGCCAACACTTGTTAGGTCCCTATATCACTAGTATAGCCCCATATTATTGTTAGTGTAAACCCCTTATTGTTATTATTGTACCCTTGTAACCCCCATTTTGTTATTATTGTGCCCTTAAATTATTATTGTTGGGTTGGCTAGGATTACATTGTGGCCCACTATGATTACATTATGGCCCCATGGACTCCTATATATAGAAATGAGGTTTTGTAAATTGTATCATCCAAGAATTTCTCATTTATGTAATGTATTGGAGGATTCCCTTTCGAAGTGGCTTATTTCTAAGGCATTGATATCTCTTTCTTCTATTTTT